>CAAE01014738.1:1030085-1048660 GCA_000180735.1 Tetraodon nigroviridis
CAGTTATCAGCAGACTCACCTTCCAGAGGATAAGGATAATTATTCCCAGTAGTAAAATTCCTGCCACAGCCGCAGAGATGATGATCCATAGTGGAAGCTCGTAAGGTATAGTATCCTCCTCCACAGGGTCGATATGTACTGTGAACTACGACAAACACAGAAATAAATGGCAGCAGGGCCACGGCTGCTGAAAAAATAGATGTGATATTTTAACTTGGCTTATTTCCACTTTTCAGTCTGCCACAATTTACACACTGAACCTCCACCTGAACACCTACAGACACCCCCAAAATAAAACAGACACTCAATAAAAACCCCGTCACCACCATCATCATCATCCTTATCCATATTATCTTCGTCATCATCAGGATCCTCCTCATCACTCACCATGCTGGTCTGAGGGTCCATCTTGATGTGCTGGTGCTCTGTCATTAGCTTCAGTTTGGCTTCACCTCTGACTGTGACCCTCAGGGCTGTGGGATAGTCCTGCAGACACAAACGGACAGATACACATGTACCCTACCAGGACCACCATCACTGAACCATTAAAGATGTGTGTCCATGTGCCTGCTGACCTCCAGCATGGTGCTGTTCCACAAACGGGAGTAAATGTGAATCTCGGCTGAATTGGTCATGTTGAGCAGGGGACAGGTAAAGCTTACACACCGAGCTGTCCCCTTGGAACATTCCTAAGACACATGATCAGGAAAACATGTTTCCTTGGCTTGGTAACAAAAATGAACGTAGTGTTGACAACATGACAAAAACCGGTATTTCTTTTATTTAGGTCCCTCACCATCAGAAAAGACTTTCTAGGAGAGGTGACCAGTGTGATGGCAGCCTGAGGATTACCAATCTGCTGCTGAACGGTGTCCCCGTCATCAACAAGGACCTGGCGTTTGGTGCGTCTCCTTGACGGCTCACTCAATGACAGCTGGACACGGAAGACGAGGCGTGAAAATGAAAGGAGGAAGCAGAAAAGACACAGCGTGACATCAGAAGTAATTACTGTCTTAGATAAAGACATTACCAATTTTCTCCTAAAATAGCACTGTCTATATCTGGATATTATGACTTTTTATTTAGGGCTGTGTAACATTTAAATGTGCTGACGCAGATGCTTTTTTCCAGAGTGTATTTCTGAACGTCTGTGGTTTGGCCTGTAATCCATTTTCACAGTATTTTCCAAGTTCACTCCTTTTGCTGCATCTGGCTCAGTTCCCACACGCATATGACTCACAAATCAGACAAATAAACCAACTGTGATGTGCATTTCAGCCTTGATTTGAAATGTAAAATGATCAAACTTTGGTCATTTAGCAGAAATGTTTTACTTTTACTAAAGACTTGAACATGGTTAACAGTTATTATGTAGGCTATCTCATTAAAGCCATTTTCCTAATGTGGTTTAAAAGCAATTTTCCCTGCAGTTTAATTAAAGCTGGGATTGCAACACTATTTTTTCTGGCATTTTTGGCCTGTCAAAAAAAAAGAGCATTTTAGGAGGATGTTGAATGTGAACAGTGATCACCCTTCGTTGTACTTAGCAGACAATTAATGCAAAGTCCAGAAATGAAGCTTACATTGAGTGGATTTACAACGTCTGGGGGGTTACACTCCATTTTCGATTGTCCAGAAACAACAATCTTTGTCAGGTACAGCAGCCACTTTCCGTTGGGCACCTCGAAGGGCCAGTCAAACTCCACAGCCAGCGTCCCCAGTTCTCCCAGTGGCTGCCCTGTAATGTCCACCTAAGTACAAAAAAAACAACCTAATAAATATTGAATAAATAAACACATGGTGTAAAAAAAAACCTCCTGACTCTAACATCAAAAAGGACAGGGTGGAGATGAGGACGTGTGGGTGAGGAGTCCTCAAATCCTGGTGGTCTAACACGGTCTGAATGAAAGAAGTGACTCACTTTGAAGGTAAACTCCACCAGACTGCCGATGTCACTGGTGTTGACCATAGCTGACTCGCCCTTGACCGTACCTCCAAATTTAGTTTGCACCAGTGGGTGGACTCTAGACAGAGGGTGGGTTTATGATGAGTGTGTGCAGTATGTGCAATATCTTAGTTTTTTAGCAGGACCTACATAGAAAATGAAGGGATGATGGTGTTTTCAATCATCAGGGCCACAGCAACGGGCATCAGGTCAGTCTGTTCACTAAGACTGAAAACACAGTCTTTATTACAACCCTGATGATGTCAGAGCCAAGCACCACAACAGAACAAAGAGTGTCATGAAGTCAAAAAGACCAAAACGTTACTGCACTTACGTGGAGAGCATCAGCTGAGCCTCCAGCTCTCGCGTGTTAAGATCGATCGCTGTTTCAAACTTGATCCTAACTGAAATCTGATCATGGAAATATTGGATTTTTGTTAAAAAAAAAAAAAAAAGAAGAAGAAGACAAATTTTATTGACACTTACCTTTTCATTTCCTTTGACAGGATTTCCAAGGTCACATATTAGCGTACCATCAAATCTGCATTGGACACTCTTGCTCTAAAACAAGAATCATGTACATTTTACAGCTAAAATAATAATAATTTAATGTAATTTGCGTGTGTAACGAAATTCCCGTCATTTTTGAATAAGACGTCAAAGAAAGACTTCAGGGGACGACGTCCCTCTGCTGCCCTCTGGTGGACGCACCGGTGACCTGACCGCAGAGTATCTGAGCGCGTCCGGGATGGTGACGTTGAGCGCCGCCTGATGCGCGTCCTCAGCCAGCCTCCCGGCACTGGGAACGTTGGTCACCTCCACCAGCAGCCTCACTACCTTTACACTGCTGTTGTACTGAAGGACCTGGAAGTTTCCCTGTCTGCACCCAGACACACACACAGACACACACACACACACACACACACACACACGCAAAAGAACAATAATTTAAATTTCAATAGATAAATTATTGATAAATACAAAGTATATGTAAAACTTTTTAAAACAAATGCTGCATTTTAGGATGTACTTGGGCCTAAGGAGATTTAATGAGTTTTTGTAGGACTATATCAATTTGCAGCAGCAATTTAGGATATTTTATTATTTAAGAAAAAAAAAAACTTTTGCTGTTGCATCACATTGCTATATTTTAAAAAGCTAATATATTTATAGCAATAGAAATAAAATTTGGAAAAGTATTTTTCATTTGCTACCTGGGATAAGGTTTGCTGCTGTCGTCAATGAACTTGGCTGACATCTGCAGGTTACTGCTGCATTTGTTGTCAGCGCCACACTCTTTCTGAAAGTTGATCTGCAGGGAAAGGAAACAGTGACTGAACGAAGGAAATTGTCATCACGTCTTTTCAGGCTGGATTAGTTTACTGGTATAGCTACCTCCGTTTTTTCCGTGAGTTTCTGATCATGGCTCAAAATTGGAAAAGAGTCCAGATTCTGCAAGGACTGCCTGGATTTGGGCTTTGGCTCGCTTAAGGACACGCTCAGAGTGAAATCCACAGGTTTTAATTTGTCCATCACTGGAGGCTGTGAAATTATTTAACATACTCAGATTAACCTTGTTTGTCACACAAGGATGTTGTGGAATGCTATTTCCACAGAACAACTGAAATCATACCAGCACAATAAGTTTCAGCGTCTGGCAGTTGGAACTGGAAGACGACAGACTCAAGGATCCAGTGAAGGTGTCATCCTGATTATCTTGAAAATGAACTCGAGGGCTCCTTTTTCTCCCCGAGTCTGCCTCCACTGTGTAGTTCACCGCTTTAGAATGCAGAAACACATTCAGGTTTTACAAAAACACCAGCGTGTAAAGCATTAATGTTTATGTACACTTCATATCCAGTAGATTTTGTATAGATTAAAATTCAGCGCCCCTACTGATGGGTAAATCACACGAATGAAGAAATGTAACTGATCAGTATCAGGGACTCACTGATATCTTTCTTGAAATCCTTGTTTCCATTGCTCAAAGTGAAGGAAATGCACAGAGTTGCTGTTATGCTGCAAAACAAAGAAAAATAAGTTTAAAATTGCTTCCACACTGCACAGTAAAGTAGGTCTGATTTGGAACGTGAAGGTGATTCACCAGGCAGTACAACTGTTTGGATCCACAATCTTAGGCTCCACTCTAAATTCTGTAGTCAGATGCACAACAGGACGAGCCCTGAAAATTAAAAAAAAAAAAAAAATAGAAATGAGACTGGATAGAATTTATACAGTAAAAAGTAAAAAAAAAAAGAATAGGCTTCAATTTACAAAAAAAAATTGTGGTTTTTTTTTGTTTGTTTGTTTGTGTTTTTATTTATTTTTACCTGAGCAGAGCAATTCTGTCATCCAAGGAGCCTACTACGATGTCAGGGTAACTGTTTCCATCCATGTCCATCCCTCCGCTGATCGAGTAGCCAAAAGTGTTGAAGCCTCCATTGCTCAAAGACTTCCCCTGAATCGCCTACAGGGGGCAGCATTGAGCTTAGCACGACCAGTTGGGAATTTTAAAAAAAGGATTGTCCTGAGGAAAGGGTTACCTGACTGTACTGCTCTGAGATTCCTGTTTCACTTCCAAGCCATATGTAGACCATCCCTGTATCCTGAAACGGAGCTCCAACTGCCAAGTCTGCAGAGATGAACAAGAGTAAAAGTGTTCTGCTGAGAGAAAACTAAGGTGGGAAACTTTTAAACTCTCAAGGTGGCAGCAGTGAAAACAGAAAAGAGGATTTGGGTTGAGATCCACACCTTGGAATCCATCTTGGTTGATATCTCCGACAGCAGCTACAGCAAAGCCGAAGGCAGAGCCGGACGGACCTTTGAGCACCACAGTAGCTTTCTTTTGAAAAGATCCATTTTCATTCATGAAGATATAAACTGCTCCTCCCTGGTCTTTCATGCGGTCAAAATAAAAGGGAGCGCCTACAATCAGGTCATTCCAGCTGCAGGGAAAGGAAAAAGCAGCCTGTAACATGCAAACACACATCGCCAGGGAGGACGTTCTGTTCAACACACGCGTGAAAAGACAGGTTTTCATTTGTTGTGTCATGATGCTCATGATGAAACAAGCAGAGGCTGCTCAGAAACACGAGCTTCGCCTCAACTGCAAATGTCTCTTTCTGGGAAAGCGAATGAACAAATGTTGGTGCTGCGTTTACAGACGCACTCATCATTGTTGAGGTCGGTGACAGCCAGGCTGTTTCCAAAGTATGAGCCCACTTGTTCCCCTGGAATGACGAAATCCAACACGATATTCTTCTCGGTCTTCTTCCCGAACACCACGGCACCCTTGGACTCATCCCGAGGAGACCCTGTCAGCACGGTATAACTGTCACGGCTCCTCAGTTTCTTCTCCTCCAGAACTGAGTAACCTGTGGATGAAGGCACATCAGCGTGATGTCCTGAGAGCAAGACCTCGCCTAAATTATTACCCTGTTTATGTGACGCATACACACACACAAAATTTACCCATATAACTATATCTCTTATTTAGCTCGCCAAAGTCTTTTCCCACAGAGTCCCAGGAATTTGCCGGGTCAGGGTCTCTCCAAATTACATGAACGTTTCCTTAAGAACAAAGCAGAAAAGAACAATCTTACTACAGAGAGAGATAGAGAATGAAGTGAACAGCCTGCTGAATCTCCGCCTTTGAAACCAGGCTATTAAATGGCATCTCTGAGCTCTAGGCTCCGCCCACCTTGCCACGTGTAGCTGCCCGTTGAGCCGATGTACACGTCAGTGTCTGTCATGCCTGCTGAGATCCCCATGTTGCACATGCCCTCAAGCTGAAAGTCAAAGTTGTGGTTGCAGGCCTCGTAACGGTCAGATTGCCAGTCATCGTTGGTGTCAAAGGCGAAGTTATTGCTCCTGACATAGCATTTTCCAACCATCCTCCGTTGTTCGTCTGCGGCACTTTTGATGATTTTCACATAGCGATGGCCACATGCCTGGATACCAGAAGATACATTTTTCCTCACTGAATCGTATGAAACACAAAAACTTACTTTAATTTAGACTGTACTGTGTGTTAGCTGTTGTTAGCATGCACAAAGGAAGTCAAATATCAGTTCTGCAGCAGTGACACTAAATCAATAAAATATAAACATGTTATCTTACCACACACCCTCTAATACACATGCACAACTTCCTCAATAACTGGGAAATACACCCGTCACACAGACGGGTGAGTAACTGCTGTCATCTCACCAGCACGCGGCCCCCTGCCTGCTCTCCTTGAGTGGCCACCGTCACACCCAGCCACATGCCCTCCACCATTTCATTTGAGTCAGCTGTGAAAGATTTGTGATACATAATTCATTTAAGTATTAATTTCCTTTTTCCTTGAATGCTAATGTCACTCATAAACCAAGACAAGTATGTCTGAGTCATCCAAAAACTAAGCAAAAGTGATTGGATTCCCCACAGAGTAAGCTCTCATTTAGGCTGGATAATGCTCATACACAGATCAGACAACACAAATGTCACACTAACTGCCATTGAGAGAAGTCATTCGTCAGGAAAAATGCAGGCAGCATCCAGCGAAAATGGACTGGGGAAACATCACTGCTGTTACGCCATGAAGCTCCAGTTACTCATCAAGGATCAAAAGGAAATAAAAAACAGCGTGTGCAAACATGTAGAGTTTTATTGTGTTGGGTAGTGTGTGCAACATGTAGAGTTTTATTGTGTTGGGTTTTCTGTTTCTAAGGACACGAGTGATAACAGAACCTGTAATGATGAGACATTTCTGTGGTCGGCAGCTGTGAAGAAATGAATCCTCATCTAAAAAAATGAATTCAAGCTCAAGAGGTTTTTTTTTTCTTCATTTGTGGGCAGCTTGTATGCCCTTTGAAGTTCTGGCTGTTGTCTGATAAACTCAGTTTTAATAATTAGTTATCTGATTATTAAGTAGAAGATTGTGATTAAAGAATTAGAATCTAATTTCATGTTAAATACTCCCCTAATAAAGCACAAATATGCATCTGCAGTTTGCCTGAGGTGACACAGAAACAAGAAATACTCACAAACTAAAGAACTAAAAACGAAAGGGCTGCCTACTTGATTCGATCAGGTCCATCCTGGTGCAGTCGGTGGGGTCTGCTGTGATCGGGCAGTGGTAGACGGCACCTGTTTCGTTGACATTTTGCAGAGAAAAGGCTTTTTCTTTGGGTGCTCCTGCAAGCAGCCTGGAAACAGAGAAGATAAAATCATCAGATTATATCCGGACACCATCACGGCCCAGACAATACATCAGGAAAAAAGGTAATCCCTCTGGTCTAAACACACATGCAGGCTTCATTTAAATATGAGTAGCTCACTTCCGGGTTCCACTTGACTTCTAGAAATGTCTGGGCAGTAAAAGTGTGTGTGTTTCACACAAGTGCCTCCTGGTGCCTCCTTGGCTCACCTGGCCTTCGTCAACTCTCGGTGACCCTCAGATGTATGAGCCTTATGTGACTGCATGCTTGTTTACTGTCAGCACCAAATGCATCAGCACCACTTTGCAGGAGAAAGGTGCAAACAAACGTGACAACGGTAGCCGTGCCGCATGAGCTGGATGTTTTGGGTGGGAACTCCAACTGACTAAAGCATTATCCAATACGAGACACCACAAATCTTTACATGTCTGCATTTAAGGAAGCGGTTGGGTTCCCACAAGACTGGCAGAAGTAAAAAGCATGAGAAATGATGTCTGAGATCGTGTGTGAAACTTGTGGGCATGTTAAAAAAGAAACGTCTCTTCTCAGCTCACAAACCTGCAGCTCACTACTTCAGAAGCCTGAGATCTAACATGCAGACTGTTCTGGCAAACCACTCCAGCAAAGTTCTGCAGTCTGCAGCCTTTATGCCCCAACACGTGCGCAGTCATCAGGAGAACATCTCACGAACCCTCCCAAGAAATAGTTTTCTCTCTGAAGTCACCTGAACAAGTTAGTCTTTGCTTTGAAATTAGTCATGCGAGTTTGTTTCTTCTGGTGATTAAGTTAGCTCATTACAGATTAGAAACCTAGCTGCAATGGCAAAACCCGTGATTCTTAGTCCAGAAGCAGTGAAATAAAATGCATCCTGCTCTGATATATGAAAAGAATGTGAATACAAACCTGTGTCCTTTGTTGCAAAAAGAGGAAACATCTTCTGTACTAATTTTACCTTCTCTCTGCACCCAGATGGGGACTGTCAGTAACGAATCAATTATCCTGTCATAGAGATGATAACTAGGAAAAGCCAAGCTGGCCTCTGAGGCCTATAGTTTTCTCTGTCTGAAAGAAAGAACCTCAGATTAAGGTCACCACGGATGAAATTCTACAGAAAAATGACTAATGGTGGTGGACATGCAGACAAATTAACTAATGAGCCACGTGTTTCCAGTATGCCTGCAGGCCTTTTTTTCTGTCCATAAGCCTTAAATGCACTTCAGCGTCATAAAAACACTCAGAGGGTTAGTGTAAACTCTGCTGGGATTTAAAAAAAGAAAGGAACTAGAATTAGGTCACAGTCCTGCATCAGTCACAGGAACCTCATTAACATACTTGTTGTAGTCTCGTGAGTAAAATGGGTCACCTGTAGTTATTAGATATTCCACAGTGCTGACTAATTCCCTTGGGGTTACTGCAACATTACAAAACATATTTATAGTCAGGAAAATTATCTTTAAACTGGTATATAGGTCATTTTTTCTCCTTATGCAAATATTACTTAATGTGCTCCTTAGTTTTATATAATAATTGATCTATTGAGACAGACTGGGAGAAATGCTGAACTTAACACACACTCCTCCTCATGCACATACATTCTTGGCCTATCTGAGTCTGATGCTGGGAGGATTGATGCTACTTGGGTTTTTCACCTCCCTTGAAAAGTATTTAAGTTTATGGACACTTGGGTTTGTTCAAAAGTTGCCAAAATGTTCCAACACAGGCTCAACCAAACATCAGAGCTAATAATTCAACCCTCTCTGACGACAACACAAGAACCCAGCTTCCTGAAGCCCTGACACATAAAAGCATGAACTCAGGAATAGCAACAACACATATCTCATATCCTGTCGAGCATCAAATGCTACAAAGTGACTCTTCCATCTATCTCCCTTGTCTGCTCATCACTTCCTCATAAACATGCTGTTGGAGGCCCACAAGGTAAGGGAGGGGGGGGGGGGGGGCGCGGCAGGCGGCAGCTGCATTCCGAGTCTGAGAACATGTTGAAATTTGCCCCTCTGACTAACAAGTGATCTGAACGGCTGGCTAAATCAAACGTTCTCTTCAAACACACCTTGGTGAGATGAAGGGTGCGGCTCTCTTCTTTCCACCAGGATCAAATAAATTCTCATCAGGAGGAGGTTCAACTACGATATGGAATCACACAGAAACAGTGAACGAGAGCAGTCGGAAGAAGCCAGAGACTGATGGGGGCTTGAGCTTTTCATTGGCCGTTGTCTAAACAGAAATGTGTCAATTGGCCACTCAAGTCAACAAGTCCAGTCAATGAAAAAGCGCCTGTTCACATGGATTCTTCCTGAAAACCTTGTTGACACACAGGAACAAGACAAGGAGAGAAGACAACAGGAGAATAAGTCTTCTTTTTTTCCCCGACACAGGTCTTCACACTGCTTTCACTGACTTTAAATGTCAAGTTGAACAAATATTTAAAAAACTGAGTGAAAGTTAGAAAAACTACCAAAGACAGTACTGTCTGCCCTTTGGCTGTGTGCTTTTTATTTTTTATGTTTGTTTGGTTTTTTTTACTTACCCTGGGTTTGGGTATAATTTGCAGTACATTCTTGGGTATTTTAGCTGCACTTAGTAAGCGTGTGATGGATCACCAGCTAAAGTTCAGTTGGACCAGTTTGTGTCGGGGTGTGGCCTCGGCCCTCGGGGCTAAAAAAGACACTCGACTTAAAATATGGAACCTCGGGGCCTGCTTTTCCACTAATAGATCTTTCCTTCATAAAACCTGACAAATGTCACACAACTATTAGGCAGCTTGTCTGAACTTCTGAATTCCTCAATTTTGAAACGGATTTTAAAAAATTAGAACTACGAGAAAGTCAGTTTTTATTTTTACAACTTTCTGGAACCTTGTGTTTAACTTCTCTGCTCCCTGTGTGTCATCGACATAGACCACCTTCCACAAGTGCGCTCATGAACCATTAGCGTCAGCTAACCAGGTGTTCTTCAAATTAATGGAGGCTTCATGAACAGGAGCTCGATGCGATGGCGTGTTCGGAGAAAAGTACATTCTGTCCACACAGCTTTATTTTTGTCAGGCCTTCACATCACTAAAGCCTTTTTGGTGCAGGTGGTGAACAGAAGACAGACATTGGCCATATTTCTATTCTAATCTATTACACAACTGCTGAAATAGATCAAATAAAAATTTTGACAGGGCTGGAATTTTTCAATTTTTATACTGGTGAGTCATTCACAAAGAATTACACTGAATAAGTTGAGACTGCAGAACACACTACAGTATAACTGTGTTTTCCAAACAGTTGCCTGTGGCATGTGTAGCCTAGACAGCAGGTGCATTTGACACCAAAGGCTAAACTGCTAAAAGAATAGTCACAAAGCCATAAATCAGAGGAAAAACAGGGTCAGACCTCAAAATGTGGCAACTCAGTTTTCTGTGTGTGTGTTTGTGCGTGCGTGCGTGTGTGTGCGTATGTAGTTTAGTTTTTTTAGTATAACAGCACTCTGATATGTCAGTCTCTCCCAGGCACACAGTTATCAGACTATTCACACTCGGCATGCCTGGCTGGTCACACACACTGACTCAGAGGCTGCAAACTTGGCCAGAAGATGAGCCCCAAAATTTCTTTCCAGAAATGACAAAATCATGAATGTACAGTCATTTTTAATGAACACACATGATATATTCATGTAAATTCGGCACTGCTGGGTGGTGACAGGTTGTATCTAATTAATGAGGTACCACATGCTAAGTGCAAGAAACAGGTTAAACCACAGCAGAAAGTCAGAATACTTCAGTGTTATTGTTCCCATTCTCCTTTCTTGTTTCTGTTTTCTTGTATTAATAGTGACTTTTTTAAAGCATTTCGTCCTCCTGACCACATTGATGCAGAGTTTATTTACATTGAAGAGAAAAGAAATCAGTCAATCCCCATCTTTTTACACAAACACACACACGCAACTTCTGACACGGCGTCTCAGCTGGACAAACATCCTGTTTGAAGACCACCATCTGCCATTGGTGAAACAGTAACAACAGAGCAAACTATACTGCGACAAAGCAAACGGAGCAGGTCATCCCCTGCAAACAGGCAAACTCGCCTTTCATTAGAACGAGTAAAGCTCGTCTGCAAAGGGCCGTGAAAGCCTTTCTGTTCTCTTTAGATACCCACCCACTCAGCCTCTGCTGTCTCAGCATCGGTGATGGCAGACTCACACACAAACATCCTAGCGAGCTATGCCGGCATGCTGAAAGGGACGGAGCAGACACTGACACGCGTCTGTCGTGCAACTCCGCCATTCTCAGGAGACTCGAAGTATCAGTAGCAGCATTAACACTGCGACCTGAAGGAGGGTCAGTTATAGCTGGGATACCTCACAGCTTGTACGGAGGACCATAAACACCCCAGGTTACATCTGTGCTGTCTTTATTTACCACTTAATTTATAAAGCTGGATTATTTCCCTATATATATATGGATTCTGACCCTACTAACAACGGACACAAACAGTGGCTCCCACACCACAGAGTAAACTGATACTTTAGGATCATTCCCCTTCAAAGATGAAAAATGACATGAGGAGAGAAAGGTATTGAGGCATATAGTTTTTCCAGCTCCTGGAAGCCCTCATTAGCCCGGAGGCTGGTTATACCTTCTTTTCCATGCTGCTCGGGGGTATTTGTACAGCCAGGAGAGAAAAGACGGGTTCTCTTACACTTTTGTTAGCACAGACACAGTCCTCTCTGCGGGGATGGCCAATGAAAGCACCACCATGAAGGGCCTCCTCTGTGGGGAGTGGCGGGACAATCTTTTTCAGCGTGTTATTAGAAGCTGTCATTCATTTAGCTGCTGAGGAAAAAGCAGCTGGTGCTATTACCACCTGACTGGGGTCAGCTAATAAACGCCATAAAAGTTTAGGGACAGACAGAATGGACCAACTTTCTTTTAGTGAGCACTTTTACAGCTGCAAAACTTTACTCAAGCTCCAATAAATTAGGAAATAAGCAATGTGTGACACACAACTTTATCTTCTGCTTGGGTGTTTCCTTTCACTGCGTTTCCTGATAAAAACCTACCAAGTAACAATCAATCAATTCATCAAACTTTACTAACTCTTTTCATCTCTAATTTGTTGATGTTTTTTTTTAGAGAGGAAAGTCTTTTTCTGAGTGGCTTGTACCACATGCACGAGGGTCAATCAGAATCCACTAGATTGTTATCACAGCGTGCGTCACCATGGCGCTTAGAGACAAAGAGCAGTTCCGAGAGAGAGAGGGAATGCTGGGTCACCCCTGTGACTTGCCCACTGGCATCATTTACACACACACACACACGGCCAAACACTGGTCGGTGCATGACAGTCAGTCTGGAGGGAAACTGAGAGCGTGACCTTCTGCATGTTCGGACTCAACACGAGCCTGTGGGTGTTTTCAAAGCTGCTCAACGTCTCAGCAGAAAAGGGAAGGGCCTTGTCAAAATGAGTGGCTGACTTTCGTGGCTTCAGGCCACAGCAGTCAGACAGAGATGAGCTGCAAAATGCACAAGCACTTCAGCTCTGATTAACTACTCATCAGTGGGACAAGTCAAACTTTCTCTCTCCCACGGCTGATGCTGACGTCTGCGAAACGAAGGCACTGGCGTCTGCTCACAGAGGAGCCGAACGGATCCAAATTTAGCGCGTTACTTTGTGTTCTGCAAAAGCTGTCCACCCTACACACCCCCAGGAAACGTCCTTTTCGCTCCTGTCTTGTCTCAACCTGAAACCTGGCAGGTTGTGACTGTGCAGAGAAGGGTGATACATTCCAAACATACCACGGGGTCAGGGGACTGGAAGAGCCAATAGGTGGCCAGCTGACTGCCCAGTCCCTCCTCCTTCCTACAACAGAGAACAAAAAAGCCCACTGAAGGAAAAAAAACACTGATCCGAAAAGAAAAGTGGGAGTGGAGAATACCCAGTACAAATTAGCCTCAGGTAGCTTTTAGTTTATCCAGCAAAAAAACAGCAATTTCAAGTGATTATGCACCATGCTGAATTTAAAATCCACGTTTTAAACCAGGATACACTCATAATCCAGACTTGTTATAAAAGCTTACATCATGAGAAAAATAGGGAAACGTTTTTTTACAGCTTGGGAATGGAAACCAATTTTTTTCGATCCTGCATCTGGTTGACTGATGAATGTACAGACTGGCCACCGCTGTGCGTGTTGGGGCTGGTTTACGAACATTCTGATTGCATTTTTCAAATGTTCACACGGTGGCAGATGCCATTAAAAAGCCGACATGCTGCAAACAGAAACAGGCCTGGATCCAGACAGCTCAGGCATAAAAGCCTCAGCTTAGACGCGGGACAGGGTAGCCACACACACTGGTGTGTCTCTGCAGTAGCACAGACCCGGCCTGTTTGCACAACACTGTCTTCAGTCAGCAGTGGAGGCTGCACTGATTACAATGCTGAAACGGCAAATAGAGCTCAGCTCACAAAAGACAGACGAGATAACAACTGTGAGGAAGTTCAGAGTCAACCAACGGACGAATCGAACAGGCCAAACTTTCCTTTTAGTGCACCTGTTTGGAATAATGGCTTCAAATCAGTTACATAGCTTAATTTAACTGATGAGTCCACAGCTGCAAACAACCCAGAACAGATGAGCAACTTTTGTGACAGAAAACATTTTTTTGTGATCTGAATGCTGCTGTCGATGATGTCTTATTTACCTGCAATGGTGAACAGCCTGAGTAGAGCACATTATTACACTGTGTGGGGGGCCATATGTAATAGATTACTCATGGGAAATGCTTTGACTCCACCTACACAGTTTTGGAACTAGAGAGTACTTCTTGCTATGGGTGTCCACCATCTATAGATATCCACATTTTCTATTATATCTCATCAAAGAGTAGCAATGAGCCTTTTTTATCATTTAATCTGGCCACCTTGTAATAATGTGTGCTATTTTGATCTAGCATTAGCTGGTAGTTACAACAGTTGCAGATACTAGCAGTTACCTGCTAGTATCTGCAGTAATTGACTGCCACTTGGCACCAAAATTAGTCTATTCTAAACCAGTATAAATGCAAATAGACATTACCCGTATGTTGGAGGAAGTTGTTTGCAACATTTCTCCTGCATTAACTGATGTAAATTATTTAGAACTGCCTCTGTTGTTCTCGATAGGAAGGAGTAAGGAGCCAATACTGTCTGAAGCAGAGTCTAAAAAAATAAAATCCAAACAATTAAATTTAAAAATACTAAAACATTCCTGTTCATCTCAATTCAAGAGATGTCTGGGATAGAAGGTAAAAGGTCGTAAAACTTGAATATGAATTACGGGAACCCATAGAAAAATCTAAAAAGCCTAATCTCTCTATATGCATATCAACAGCAGAATCACCCAAGCAAATGTAAATAATAATAACAATAATAATAATAATAATGATAATGATAATAATAGTATTAACAATATTAATTATAAGCAGACTAAAGACAGATCATATAATAGGTTTTCCACCCAGATCCTGGAAAATTAGATTTTGGTCAAAATTAAACAAATTAAAAACAACAACAACAATATTTGAGGAAATCTGTTTGGATTCAGAATATTAGACCATCAGTCCCACGGTTTACGGACAGGTGGCGGAAAGGAACCTGGTGGAGGACAGAACGACTGTGGTGAATGAGAAGTGTAGCTGTCAGACTGCAAAATGCAGAAAAGTCTCACCACAAGTCTTGTGTGGTAAAGCGAACACGTGTATTTGAAGCGCGTATTTTCACGCCTTCCAAAGCAGGTGCGACCGCGCAGCCTGCGTCCCGCTGCTCTCTAGAACAAAGGTGCGCACCTCTCACATGTGCACAGAAAGATGACTTACAGGTACTTTATGGAGCCCGCAGTCTGCTTATGTAGAGCCACAGAGAATCCAAAAAAGCTCCCTTTGGTTTTCCCTTCCTTGATCACAGGAAACCGCTCATCTATGTTGAATCCCGCGCACTTCTGCGTCCCGTGGAAAACAAGCAGAAGTGCGGAAAGCAACAACCGTGGCGACATGTTGGTGTAGATCCACGATCAGACCTGGCCGGTGCTGAGCTCCAACAGGTAGGAGGTGGGCTGCGCTTCACAGACGGGTTTCCATCGAGACGCTCCTCTGCGCCCTCACACAGCCCAGCTCTCTCTCTCTCTCTCTCTCTCTCTCTCTCTCTCTCTCTCTCTCTCTCTCTCTCTCTCTCTCCACCCTCAACAACTGCTGTTCTATTCTTTGCTGGTATTGTGTTTTTTTGTACTGAATTAAAGAATTGAAACTCATGTATTCCTAAGAGGTGAAAGTCCTTGTCACATGTTGTTTAAAGCGCTTGGCCCAAGATTTTACAGCTAACTGTGAAAGACTTGTCCCGTATGAATGTATTTATACCAACCTCAGGTAAGATTGATGTTTCCCAGCACATAAAAACAATCTGCTCATGTTTTTGACATGAAAAAAACAAAAAACAAAAAAGAGCAGAATCTCAATCCATCCATCCACCCCCTCCTCCTCTGTTTGCTTGTTTCTGTGCGCTCATGTGAGACCTCCATCGTGCTGACTGACTCCTGGCTACACTCTGGCATGACCTGACCTGATCCAAATAATGAGGCCAGCTCTCTCTGCATGTCTTGACGCTGCAGTAAAGAGTCTGTCTCGCCCAGTTGATCGATTCCTCATCTCTATGATGTGCTTAAGTAAGAAAACAAGTTGAAGCACATTCCAACAATGAGTCGCAGTACAAAATCTTGGTGATAACCTTTGCTGGGGCATGCACGTCTGTACAATTGAGGCCGAGAGCAGAATAGAATCTAGCGAGTCGTCAGTATTAACCCAGAAGTGGTCTCTGTGCTTCTGCACGCGGAACATGCCTGTGTATACATTGTCAACATCCTGTTGCCTTATCTCGATCTGTAACTCCCGCAGCCCTGACGCTGCACTGATCTCATTGCTCTGCATCGCTGGAGCTGAGGCTCTAGATGAAATAGAGCAATGTCCCCCAAATCACAATAGAAAGGTACTCTGACCTCCCTCCATTTTGCTCGGTGTCACTGATTCCACGGCTGCACAAACACCTGATCCTTGAACCCCCCCCAGGGGTCTCCAACTAACCTTAAACATCTGCAAAATGTCACTTAGGAGGACTGACAGCTGATACTGATAACTGTTTAAAATATCTGCAACAAAAGGAGACGCCACTGCTACTCCAGCCATTATGTTCACGCTCCCGTTGGTTGTTTGTAAACTTGTAAATAAAATTTGCAGTTGCTTTACATTTTGTCCCAGGTCCGGGTTAGTATAGAAGCTGATTTTTCCTGCTTTGCCGTGTCGTATCTTCTCATCTCTTGTCCTTTCAAGAGATGCTTTGAGAGAGGGCTGATGGGACTGAGGAGTGGGATGCTCTGTGGAGATGTGAATGTGTGATAACACAAATGGCCGGGCAGCGTGGAGCAGAGGAAATGTAAAGACCCAGGGCATTACTTTGTTCCATAATAGCACCATTACGCTTATCTCTGACTTCTTATTGCCCTCGTTCTTTATGTAAAACCTTCATGGCGAGAGCAGCTAAGTGCTGGACTTTCCACGTGGATGAAATGAAACATCAGTGGTAACAAAATGGGTGGATGGATCAGACTAGGGTTACTTTAACATGAATATGAATTCTCTTTAGTCAGCCTAGTGGATTTAACATAAAGAACAGGACATTGGATGAGTTTATAACACAGCATGCTCTCATGCTGAGTCCTCACCTCACCCTGACAACAGAGCGAGTCGTTGCCATGGAGCTGAGAGTTGCAATGGAGCCAATATGTTGTGAGAGATGGGAGGACAGTGTGGTCTGTTTAGACACCAGCCAGGGGCGCAGATGACCTTTTAGACGAACAAAACATAATGTGCCCAGTTTGACTCACAAATCCTGGGTTTTCATCTTAAAAAGACGAGCACATTTATAGTCTGATCACAGCGGACCACTAATGAGCTCTTCCTTATTGCAAAGACCCATCACACTTATGCAAAGGTGATGGCCTTGCCAGTATTACTGCCTCATATAGAAGCAATCTAATGAGTTATGTTTAGGACAGGCTAGAGCTGAAATAATACATGAAAAAGAATATATTATTTTAATCAGCTTAGCCCCACCCCACTGCCAAAAGTGCTTTTTTTGTCCTATGTATTTCCCTTAACTCATTGGGGTACAATCCATTATGGAATGATTATGTGTTTATGTGTTTGTGTAAGCGAGGACATGCAGCAGTGTTTTTGGGAACCTTGCTGCTCTCCAGTTGCTGCTGCGTTCTGGAATGTATAGCCTCAGGAGGAAGGTGTGGATCTGTGCACCCTCCCACTGTCCAGTGGCACCTGTTTTGCAGCTTAGCTTCCAGATAGAGCGATGGGAGACGGCCGGACTCGCTCGCTGTGTTGTGGAAACAAAAGTGCTGCTACACAAACTCCTGGTATAATACTACCAGGGTAACAATGAACCTCCCATACGCATTCAAATCTGGATCAAAAGTTAGTCACTCAGACTTTAGTTATTTTCAGTTAAGACAAAAGAATTAGCCCGAATCCTTGCAATTTTCAGCAACACATAGAAATGTGAGAAAATAATGTTCTACATATCAACTAAACAGTAGAACAATGAGAGGGTGAGACCATAAAGTGGACTGAATCTATTCCCTTTTCAGCCCATTTGTTGATTTAAGTATCCTTCTGTAAACTATTCCTGGCCAGATTTCTTTTAAACAGTAATAAAACTGTCAGAAATCCTGAAAACCACTTAACCTTTTGCTGTATTGATGGTGTCAGGAGTTCCTGGTGGAGGTTTTTTAAATTTATGAAGTGCAAAAATGGTATTGCCACACTTCCTTTACCGTGGGCCAGTCAAGGAAGCAGTGTTTAATTATTAAGAGGGGAGTCACTGCGTGCGGAATTCCTTTTTCAGCCCTCAGAGACACTTGTGTTCAAAACCAGTGCTTCTGTACAGAAGAGTCAAAGGTAAAGAGAGCTGTGTTTGCAGGGAGGCTGGATCTGCTGTGGCTTTGTGCCCAGAGGGCTGATAACCTTGGGCATGAGCATTAAATCTCAGTGTGTGTCAGAAGAAGAAACGTCACATAAGTTACATATGAATGAAAAACCAGCTCTGGGGGTTAAAGAACCGAGTCCATGGAAAATACCACCAGGTTAACCTTTTCCAAGAGTTTGCTCATAACAGGACTCGTGTGTGTGTGTGTGTGTGTGTGTGTGTGTGTGTGTGTGTGTAAAACTACAAGAACACACGTCACCCTTGACAACCAACTGTAACCTACAAATCACCCATCTAAAGTGTTTGCTCAAGAAGTCACACCATCCAGGGGTTTTTTACTGCTGTTAAGAGTACGCAGAGAAACACACACACACACACACACACACACACACACAAACAAAG
>CAAE01014738.1:1048743-1063732 GCA_000180735.1 Tetraodon nigroviridis
GGGGTACACACAAACAAAGAGAAACTACCACCCTACCACCATGGTCTCTCACCTCCAGCACTAAAGTGCAGCTATACCCCTTTAGGTCACCTTAACTGGAATTATAAACACAGCTGTCTGTGGACATGAAATATCACAAAAGAGTTAGGAAATATTGGCTTTCAATTGTAGCTAAGGCTATTTTCCAATCTCTGCTCAGTTAATCCAGTTACCCAGAGTGCTGTCATTCTTCACCCTGGATAATAGGTGAATATATAGGGCAGTAAATCTGATGCATGACGGCGGGGCTGGCCTAATGCGATCTGGTGGGCAGACAGCAGAATGATGACACTATCTGCAGCGTTGCTGCGGTAAATCAGCTTCTGTACTACTCGTCATCTCTCCTGTGAGTTGATATGATTTAAAACTGACCTTGTAAAAACCTCTTTTCGGCCTGAACGCCCTATAGGCGGTATGTTTGCTGACCCCTGCATACATCTGTTGTCATTCAGACTTTTTCTAAAGACCTCAGATTGTTTCCCCTCTCATCTTTGCACCCTAACCCTAACCCTAACCCAGTAACCGCATGATGCCATTTTGTTTATGACTAAACTCGGATGACCTACAGATCAGTTCTGGGACATGAATGGATGGGTTTATATATAACATCTGTGCTGGGTTTTCATGGATGAGGTCCCTTCTTGTTTTTCAGGTCTTAATTATTAACAATTTTACAAACAGCAATTACAAATATTGAACCAGTGAGGCTTTGTGTGTGTGTGTGTGTGACTTCAGCCCCTGTTCAGGCCAGGGTGTGGACCCTCCGCGGGCCTCTTAAGGGCACGTGTAAATGTGAAGCTTGGCTCTTTGTGTCCTGCACCAAACAGAGCTGTGCTCTCCAGACCTGCACATTTTCTACTCAATTGAATGGGCCCTGTCGGATCATTAAATGTCCATTCACGCTGTCTGTGAGTCCACATTAGGGCAAATGCCGCTGGGGCCCGTCCAGGACTCTGTGGGTGGTTTCATGCAAATGCGGTCAAAGGCTGCTGATTTTCAACTGAACGTGTGCAGCTGGTTGTTCTGATATAAATTAATCATTAGTGATTGTAAGGGAAAATGATCTGCCAGTGTTTCCCATAATTTTCCTATTAGACAAATCACCTTCAGTATCACTGCTTACCTGCTGTTGTCTATGCTGCTTTTAGTTCTCCTCTTTTGACTCACTCACTCTGCTGAAGTTGACTTAAGGGGTAAGGCTGCACTTCAGGAGAGGTGGAGGTGGAGACCGTGGTGGTGGTTTCTCTTTGTGTGTGTGTGTGTGTGTGTGTGTGTGTGGTGGGGAGAACGGGAACTCCTTAAACCCGCCGTGCTTGAACATGTCTGGAGAAATGACAGCTCTCCTTGCTTTGTTAACAAGCCCACCAAATAAGTAGGTGGATGTCTCACACCAGACTTTTCTGTGATTTCCCGTCTACAAAAGGTTTCCTGTCAGGGGTATTTGGGCACATTTGTTTTAGGCATTTGAATCCCCTTTATGACAAACACCTGAACAAAGGCATTGGATGTAGTTCCTTTTCCTAATTTTTTTCCACAGGACATGCTTATATGCAGAATTCTCCATTCTTTTCTCTTTATTATCCACCACAGCGTCAGTACCTTCATCCACATGAATGGCAGTAAATCCAGCTGCACTGATAATGGTGATTGTGCGGATCAATAACCAGCAGATAGTTGAAAGCAGCTTCATCTCAACTTCCATGTGGTTTAGTCTCAGCCAAAACAAACATGCTGGGTTCAGGGTGGAGCTTCCTGCTAAAATCCTGGGAGAGGGCATCTCAACCCGACAGGCTCAAGGAGAGCTGAGCTCTAACCAAGGCTATTTATTCATTCTACAGCGATAACTGCCAAAAGAGGTCGTATCAAAAAGGTAAAAGGTCAAGATGAACTGTGGGATAGTGGAGATGCTGCTATTGTCATGGGGGATTGGTTTGGATGCAAAAAGAATTCTGATTAAAAATAGTATCACAAAGGACAGATGTCTTGAATTGAGCTGTAAACAGACTGGTTTTAATCAGAAATAGATGCAAGCATAGTTTTACTCTATAAACCGTGGTTTTTCATGTTTTCTCTTGGCTCTGAGCCCATTCAGAAAGTGGCCTCTGTAAATGTGAAAGTCTGTGGTGGGCGAACAAAGAGGCAGTAATCAAAGAAGTCTCTCGCTCTCTTTTGATCACTCCCTGAACAGCTGCTTCCTCAGGCCGCTCTTACTCATCCACTCCTGGCAAAGTGGGGCTAAAGAGAAGAGGTGAATTCCTGTCAGCGAGGCTGCTGTTGCTAGGATAAGACACTGGTATGAATGCCCCTCCGCACCATGTGGACACGGCAGAGAGATGAGCAATGTGAGGAGCATGGTTGGAGGGTGGAAGAAGAACCCCAGAAGGGGGCAGATATATGATCTTCTATCTCTTCTTTTAGGAATCTACATCTTTGGGTGAAAAGAACAAACTCTTAGACTGATATATTGTACAGCTAAGTTGCTTAATTAGCACAGAGCACTGTCGCAAATGCGAATTGACATGGAATTTTGTCCCATTCCCGCCTTACCATGGGTGACCATTTATGATTACTCCATGTCCCCTAATTTACCTCATCCTCTCTGCCTGCATTTGCTTTTTTACCAGTATTAACCATCACTTTGAGGACTTTTTCTGACACTGAATCCCTCACTTCACTTTTTGCCAAACAGCAACTCCATCCATCCATCCATCCATCCATCCATCCATCCATAACTTTGACTATTCAATTTAGATTCTGTTTGGAGTATGTTGCGTAACACGGTGTGGGTGTTTGGGAGAACGCAATAACCTTTAACATCTGGCAGCATCTGTGTTTCATTAGTGTTTTGACTGTTTGGCAACTGTGGAGTCCCGGAAACACATTTCTGAGGCCTGACCTGGTCTCTGGTCCTCCAGTGTGAAGTCACATGCAGGACACTCCATCGCTGCCTGAGAACACTGACGCCTGGAGACCATGCAGCAGAGCTAACCTACAACTCCAGTGGGATGCTGGAAAGACCATTTCCTCTATTTGCTCCAGAGAAATCCCAGATCAAGTTGGATATTTTTAGTCAGAATAGATGGAAAAAATAAACTGCTGCCAGCTTTTTTTTTTAAATAAAAGCAAATTGCTCAATCTGGCAGCTTATGCTGGATATAGTAGACAACAGGAGACAGAGATTTGGAAAAAAACAGAAATGAAGGAGTTTGCCTGCTGCCTCTGTCTGCCCAGATTTACGTTATCACTCAAAAACCTTGACTCTTTTTCTTCTTAACTATAATCAGGGCTGAGAAAAGAGGAGTGAGGGGGAGAGAGAAAGAAGAACCAGGTTAATGTATTTGCATTTCTCCTACTCATGAGTGTCCTGACCCTGTGCATGAGGCCGCTATTCAAGACAACCCTGCCAGTGGGCATTATTATCTCAAGGAGCTCCACAGAGCTGCCTTGAAGTTTTCAAAGGAGGACTAAATTACGCTGTCGGTTGTGGGGGCGTAGGAAGCAATGAGGGGAGTTGGTTGGTGATGTCACCACCCCCCTCATAATTAAGGGAGTGTTGCTACTGCTGGATCAGCTCCGAAAAATCAGCAAGCCATTAAAGTGCAGTTAAAACTTTGTTTCGTTTTATTTAAAAACTTAGTTGCGAGTTGGTCAGTAACTACTTGGGATCTTTTTGTTGTATGTGAGCTATTGTCCAGTGTTGGAGCAGAGCCAGTTGCTCTACTTTTACACACTACATTAGAAAAGCACAAAACCCATCACTGAAAGCCCTCTCATGTTACTGAGTTCTAAAGGCTCAATCAGTTGGCTGCAGAGTTCACCTGACCGTACACAGGATCCACTTTCATGAAAAGACATATTCTCTTCAAGAAAATCTTTAGACTTGCAGAACTGACAGGTGGGAAACTACATCAGTAGCTGCAACTGCAAAGTCTCCACACAGTCTGGTGTCTGGAATGACATTTGCAGATTAGACAAAAACACAGATTATGGTGTCTGGTGTCTGCAATAACATTAAGATTCCCACAGGTGTAACCCAAAGCAGCCAAGCAAAGGCAGTGGTCTAAAATAGAGTTTTTAATATAGATTTCTTTTGTGAGTCAGTAGTTTTAAACTTAACCTTACCAACTAGTGCAATACTTACATGATTCAAACCCTGAGTACAATCTTTGGTTATTATCAGAAGGCAAAAACATCCAACATCAACTTGGCAGCATGCTCAAATTTATATTATTCTGTGCTTTTATTGTATGTTCCAACACCAATTCGTCTCTATTGATGTGCCTATAAAAGACGGAGACAATAAGCACATCAATTGTAAGATTTGTGCGCCCTCTCCTGGGTGTGGTTGGCACTGCAACATGGCGGCGTTTAAAATTCTTCAGCACGTTGTTGAGTACATGGATTTTCTCGAGAGAGGTGAAACATGCAGGGTGAAATTGTGTCTTATGTTCTTTTACTACTTTGACTACTATTATTGATAATAATAATCAACCTCGTGATCGTATCGTGATATTATAAAATTATTGATTAGGTCAACGCAGTGTATTGTTTTTATTATAGTCATCAATTTATGCCGAATAACTCTTTCTTATATATATTACGTCTAATTAATAATAATAATAATAATAATAATAATAATAATAATAATAATAATAATAATAATAATAATAATAATAATAATAATAATAATAACACTAAAAAAGTATTGTGTCAGGTTTTTAAAACATGTAGTACTACACAAAAATACCGGTAGGTGGCAGTAAAATATCAGTTATCAAATAAAAGAGAGGGAATTTGAATGTGTTTGAACGCTGTCGTTTAAAGACGGGCTTATGTTAATATAGTGATTTTAAATTTAAAAATGTCCTACAAATTATTTGTATCGCTGATTATTTAAATGTTTCAAAAATAACCCGAAGAACGTCTGTGGGAGGCGCTGTATAACGTCATTTTCACGACATCGCCTCAGCTCTAGTAACAAGTAAACTTAACCTACTAAAATGTCCCACAAAAAATAAGTTCATCTGCAAATCGGTTTTTATGTCACGTTCATTGTGCTGCTAAATATTCCAGATTTGCTTAAACAATTTCCCAATAAAAGTTGTCAGTTGTCATATTTGATCTATCGATCCATATAACACGCACACACGCACACAGCACACACACACACACACACACACACACACCACACAAAGAGCACACAGAGATCGTGTAGAAGAATTTCCCCACAGGCCATCACCAGTTGAACGAGTCTTTAAACTTATCTCTTCCATCTCTTTGCGTAAAGTTCACTGTCTGCCATCGCCTTTGAATGACAATAGTGGTCTGTGGGGACGCTGAGTGGGGGTCTTTCAGTGGGCTGAATGAAGTGTGGTCTTGTGATTTCTTGGATAAAACCAGTCAGGGGGGGTTCTGCAGAAGTTTATGGACCGTCTGGCCCCGTTCTGACGGACAGCCGCTCCCTGGTGGGGCTCCAGGGCTGCAAATTCAGCCGGTAAAAGTCCACGTACAGCCAGCTTTCTGCCTACTGCTGCGCGTGCACATGTGATATGTGAAGGCCGAGTTGGCCCGGAGCGCAGGAGCAGAGAGGAGGAGGAGGAGGAGGAGGAGGAGGAGGGGAGCCAATGAGGAAGCAGCTCCCAGCTCTGTATAACTCAGTGCCTCAGAAGCAGCGATGCAACAGTCCGCCTTCTGCCGCCGGGAGAGTCTGCGTGGATTATAGGCCGCTGCGTCCGAACGCTCCTGCTCTGCGCTCTGCTCCAGGGAAGATCCCACCAGCGGACTGTTCCCTCAGCGAGGAGCCTGCTTTTTACCATGAGCGCCGGGCAGACCTACGAGAAGAAGATTTCGTGTATTTTGACCGATCTTCCCGGATCTATGAGTTGCCACCCGAACTCCAAGGACTCCCCTACGCTCCCCGAGTCGTCGGTGACGGATATGGGCTATTACAGCGGACAGACGGCCCACAGCCAGCACGAATACTACCAGAGCCAGGGGTACGGACAGCCCATCAACTCCTACCACCACCAGTTCAACCTGAACGGGATGGGAGCCGCCGGAGCCTACGCCACCAAATCTGAATACTACACAAACGGCTACAGACAGTTCGGACATTACAGCAGAGAGCACCTGCAGGCTTCGCCCCCAGCTCAGGTAAGCGCAGAAATCACTGGGAATGTTTGCGCCACTCGTGTTTACAAGATAACAGCCTCCCCCGCGGACGCCACGCACTTTCCATTGGTTTTCTACTATTTCTCCATGATTTCTTATGACTATTCCTGAATTTTAATTTTTTTTTTTTTTTTTTTTTTGTGGCAAAATGAGTCAAATTTGAATATTGGAATAACATTTCTTCATAAATATTTACACACAGCGTTTTAAAAAAAACCAAAATCTCCTCCACCTAGTTAAATATCGCCCCTGGTTAATATCTTGTCTTAACTGCTGCCCTAAGAACGAGCTAGTCATTAACAGCTGACCATAAAACCATTCCATTTTCATTAAAAATATTAACTTTCGCTCAGTCTCTTTCAATGCCCACAGTTTGCCAAAATAGGAATTTGAAACTTGTGTTAAATAATATTATATTCAATTATATATATACCCAACAACATATATATATATATATATATATAAAAAAACACAATAAAATACAATATAATTTATCCAATAATGATTAACTCAAAATGTATCTGTGTTAATTTTATATATAATGCATATATAGATATTATATTGTTAATTTCTTTTTTTCCCCAAGCATTTTTCTAATGTCGGTTTATTCTTATCTGGGTTTTGTAGTGAAGGAAGAGCCCGAGCCCGAGGTGCGCATGGTGAACGGAAAGCCCAAGAAGATCCGCAAGCCCAGGACCATCTACTCCAGCTACCCAGCTTGGTGCGCTGCAGCGGCGCTTCCAGAAGGCGCAGTACCTGGCCCTGCCCGAGAGAGCCGAGCTGGCGGCGCAGCTCGGCCTCACCCAGACGCAGGTAGGCTGCCCACCAAACGGCCTTCTCTTATTTACAAACTCTCTTGTTATTTGCGCTAAATATACTTGTATAATTACGCGTGGTGTTCGGGATTATTATGGTTGGTTTTTTTCTTTTTTCTTTTCTTTTTTTTACCATTGATAAATGTACACCGTGTGCGCAAATAACTAATTGTAATCTGACTGAAGATATAAAAACAGTGTTTATAGATTATTATGCCAAGCCATGTTTGGAGAAAATTAATTTTTAACATTTTTTTTTAAATGTTTTTTCCTTTGTTTTGCGGTTTGAGCAGCAGTTAACACAAGCGTTGCTCTTTCAGGTCAAGATCTGGTTCCAGAACCGGAGGTCCAAGTTCAAGAAGCTGTACAAAAACGGCGAGGTTCCCCTGGGAGCACAGCCCCAACGCCAGCGACTCCATGGCCTGTAACTCACCGCCCTCCCCCGCCGTGTGGGAGAGCAGTCCGCACAGAACACCCCGATCAGCAGACCTCAGGTCCCGCAGCCGGCGCACAGCGCGTCGCCGCCGTATCTGGAGGACTATAACAACCACTGGTACCAGCAGGGATCACATCTACAGCACCCGGGCACCGTGCACCACCCAGTCCCCCAGCAGAGCGTGGGGGCCGTTTATTGACAGTGACTAAAAGCCATTTTTCAGTTGAATTTTATTTTTAAAACGAGGTCTGTCAACAAGGACTGCAGCTTGGACAGGGAAGCAGACCTGGAAGTGAAACGCTCAGTGTTTGCTCTTTAAGGATGAATAAAAAGTATTCCAGAGCTGGCTTTCCCTTCTCAAAGAACACGAGGGGATTCTAATCACTCGTGGCAGCATATTTAACGGACAACTGGCGTGTTTTCTAAGTTATTTATCTCTTCTGTTATATTTCTTCATTTTCTTTTGTAAATGAATATGCAGTTTTTAAACAAGTAGCCTTAACAAATAAATATGTATATGTATGTATATACATATAATAACAAAAACTGTGCAGTTGATTCACACCAAATTCTGTTCCGACATGTGGGCTTGTTGAAATAAAAACCAGAAACACCTCAGGTCATATTTATGTGTGCGAACTGTCGAAGGCTGTAAATACGTGTCAATGTGCAGGACCGAGACGATCGTGTGTGTTTGAAACGGAACGACTGCACTTTGGTGCTTCCAAAATCATTTCCATATTCATGTAATTAGTTCAGTTTGTACCTTTCTTGTCGAATGAATAAAGGTGTTACTTGGACGTGCTGTGTCAGCCCCTTTATGAACAGTTAGTCCTCAGATCTTCTAAGAAGCGGATCTTAGCAGCATCTGAAATGCTTATTTCACTACATTTGATCTTCGACTTTGTTCATGTTAATGTATTTTTAAACGGTTTGGCACAGTTTTGGACGGGCTTGCTTTGTTTTGCTGCTGGATCACAGGCAGACGTGTTGTTGTCCGCCTCTGAGACACTCGCACACACAAACACACGGCAACAGGCAAAGAACTAGAATTAAACACACTTTCTTTATGATTTAGTCCGTTTTCTTTTAGTTTAGGCATGCATAATATCAACACGAATTATCTCTGAAACCTTTGATAAAGGGTGTGCAACATGTTTTTAATTAAAACGAATTCATTAGACCAGTAATGCAATAATAGTTCGTTAGTTCCTATAATGACTGTTGTGACAGCGGCAGCGAAACGATGACCTAAAACTTCCTTGTCGACGTTTTCAGAACTCATAACTATGGACAACAGACTTCAGGGCGCGTTTGGCAGCGTTTCCACTCATTGTTAAATATGTGGCAGAAGACAATGCACGATGAAGAAACCGCTGACGGCAGTGTCACCCATGGACCACCGCTGACGCATGACGCACCCCGGTTAGTGGTTTGGCAGCCTTCATCTCAGCTCCCAGCTGGACGACGACGACGACGAGGATGATAAAGAAGACGATGATGATGATGATGATGATGATGATTATTATTATTATTATTATTATTGTTATCGCTGTTATTGTCTCGTGGGACAATATTTCAATATATGTAGTAAAAACATTTTGGATTCTTACCACTTTGTTTTTATTGTGAAAAGCACTTATCACAGTTGTTTTAATATTCTGTTGTGAAAATGAAATACACCACAGCTCCTAAGACGCAGAGTGCCCTGAAGGCAACACCAGTTGTCTACTGCATCACTCGTCATTTCAAAGCCCTGTGCAAAAAGCACCATGATTACTATTGCCTTTTAATATAAATGAAATCTCATCAAGGGTGCAAGTGAGCCCCCTTTGGTGACTCCCTCGTCATGTGTGGCCCCAGCTTCAGTTGTCAGGGAATACATTTGCGCTGAAGACAAACGTGTGTTTGCTACAGGCTGCGCTTGCATGTGTGGCCTGTCGGACATGTCCATATATGTCATCCTGAAGCATTAACATGTCTAAGTAGCCGTGGAGATGAACTGTTGAACTTGAATGTGATCCTGCATGGCACAACATCACAGCACCCTAAATAGAGTTGTGTTCTTTCCCTTATGCCCCTCTCTCCATCCCTCCTTACAACAGTCAGCAGTGGGTTGCTGTCGCCACTTGTCTCTGGAGTGCTGCAATATGGCCTGAGACGGAGGTCAGGAACTGAAATGCATCCATGGAAAAACTTCCAGCAGCTGTCCAGCTCTGTCCAGGCCTGGGCAGCATTAGGATCACTCAGTCTGTCCATTTTTCTGTAAACCAGGGTGAAATGAAGGGAGAAAGGCATCCTTGACAGCTGTGGACTCTTGAACCCTGGCTGACTCCATGCGAGTCCCTGCATCATCAGATCAAGCACGCTTCAGCATCAATCCAGACGTGACTCTCAGCAAAATCATTAGAAAGTGAAAGCATTTGAAAAGATTTTCTTATCACACATTTATGTTTTTGATCTGTTTCCATTGGACTGCCTCTGTAATGTCGTACTATGTGTGTGTGTGTGTGTGTGTGTGTGTGTGTGTGTATGTGTGTGTGGGGGGGTGTGGGTGTGCGCGTGCCTGCGCCAAACAAAAAAAATGCATTCATTCACTGCACGAAGGAAGCTCATGATTATTTGAGACGTCAGATCCCTCAAGTTAATAACAATAATTGCCCCAGAGACCTGCTCCGCCACTCGTCCATTAAAAGCAACCAGGATTTAATAACAAGCTATTTTCTCCTCTCATCACTATCCTGCAATTAAAACCCATCAGACACCTCATCTGATCAATTCAGCCATCCTCAACATTGATACAGTCAGACTCGTCCCTTTCATGGCCCTTCAACCTGTCTCCCAGGCTTCTGTCTCCTCTCAGCTTGTCCCTTTAGTCTGCCTGGTTAATGACTGCGTACCAGGTTGAAAGCTGCTACTCTGTCTGTCCAAGTCCACAAAGCCATTATTCCATTTTGAAAATGTAAAATTGCCTATAATTTCCCTGATGGCCCGTCACTTAATTGGGCAATTCTCACCTTCTTTCCCCGAGCCTGTATGTTCAAACATTTATAGTCATTGTAGGAATGAGTGCATGAGGAGGAACACGTTTATAAAGGAGATGTTGCTGGTTCCGTGAGGAAATCACTGTGCCGGTTCAATCCAGAGACAGCTCACACTCCAAGGTAGGACGCTGCTGCTATTCAAATGCATGTGTGTGTGTGTGTTTCTTTAACCCCTCGCCCTCCGTTAATTAGAACTCAACACTCCCACCGATTCTGTATTCAAGTATTCTGTGTTTGCAGAAGAAAATCATCAAGGACACTATAGTCTGTTTTTCAATACCAGGAGAAAATTCAAAATATCAATTTAGAGTGGTTCTTTAAAGTATGCCCATTTCCCCCGCTAACTGTGCTCCTTTATCATGCTATATAATAATATAGGTGAGGAAAGTTATAAAACACATCATATATGATCAGTCAGTGACTAACCTGACGCCGTCCACAGAAAGTGGGAGATCTACTGACTCAGCTGAGTCTTCAGTTTGCAGCAGCACTCGTCCACCTGCCTGTTTCCCTCTCAACGCGTCTCCGTGTACAAAAAAGACCAAAACAAAAAACAGAAACCAGACAGCGTCAAACCTGCAGCCTTTTATTTGGAAATGTCGGAGCAATTTTCAGTCTGAAATTAGTTTTGCAATAAAATCCAATCATGCACAAGATAAGAAGTTATTGCGCGCAGGCTTGACTGCACATAAAGTTCAGTTCTCGGTGAGAAGCAGTCCTATGTTGAGGGGACATCACAGCCAGTGATGGGGGGATGGAGGAGGGTGAGAACTCTATCGGCGAAGGTCCGAGCATCTGGCCTGCGCGCAATCAAAAGCAGAGACTCACATCATCTGAGGCCTGGGCATGGCGTCTAGCTGAGGAGGCTGGTTTGGGTACAGTGGCCGAAACTGTTCATGTACGCGTTTGGATGCATGTGGCTCCCTTTGGTGGCCAGTGGGGCTTCCAAACGTGGGGAGACCCGAGAGACGGGGAGATGGAGTGGTCTGTGGAATGTCTCTGATCGCGCCATGTTCAGATCTTTTGTTTCAGGCGCTGTCTCCACATATTTGCCGTGAGAATACCGGACACTTCGGCGTACATCAACAGTTTGACGAAAGACCAGGTTTTCAAAGGGGGAGATGGAGCTGGTGCTGTGGAGATGCTCCTCTGATCCGCTGCCATGTTTCAGAATCTTTTTGTATTTGGAGCGCTTGTTCTGGAACCATATTTTCACCTAGAAGAAAATAAACCCCAACACTTCAGCGCTGTTAACAATCAACCAAGACTTGAAAGGAAAATGCAACCAAGGGCTTTTTCCAAATTAGACACAATGTGCTCTTTAAAGGGCGGTAAAACCCAACGTTGGAGGGCAATAAAGAGTAACGTTCTCCATAACGCGCATCTTCTTTGTGTTATTTGGCGCACTTGTAGCCGTTCAGCTTTATGGCTGGGTGACACTTGTGATCCATTAAAACAAAGCTCTTTTCATTCGGCGTTTTACGGGTCCAGACCAACGGCTGCAAAAGCAACCTCAAATGAGCGGTGGGTGATTAAAATATCCGCCACGGGTATTTTTGTGCTCGGCATTATTGGTACGAATATTTGGGACGCACTCTTGAAACATCTGAGCAGGAAGAAATGCCGAATATAGATAAGAGATAATTGCGGAGATGGACGCTGTGCGGAGCTCAAGTGACAACAGATAAGTGTGGCAATATTTTGAGGCACATTTGATTAGACAAATTATTTAGTTCTAAAAAAATTGCTGGAAAAAATTAATATTATAATTATCATGTTAATATCATGCGCTTTAGCTTTATTTTAGAATTTGCCCTGACTCCCTTACAATTTTGTGGTTTTCTTCTGCATCGTGTTTTTTTAAAAAGTAGAAGGTTATGATAATGAACGCAAGTAATCAACCGATTTCTCGGAGAAGTTGTAATCGGAGCGGCTGTTTTTGTATTTGTATTGTATGAGGGAGAATTTTCCGGGGTTCATTCATCGAGAGATTTTCAAGGATAATTCTCAACAAAGGAAACGTGCACCGTGAATAAGCCGTGCATTAAGGGATCGAGTCACGAATCACAACACTCTGACTCACACTTGATCTCGGTGATCCTCAATCACACAGGAGATGAGAGATAGCCTTTTCAAACGTTGCTTCCCATTTCTGGGACATTTTTCCTCACTATTACCCACGTGTAAAATATGAAGCTTATTGGCTATTTTTTAATCTTCCTATAGGCTTTGTGAGTGAATTACGCCTTCCTCGCTACTCTTCTGCGGTGCTCGGGGCCCACCTGAGTCTGGGTGAGTCCCAGTTTGGCCGCCAGGTCTGCGCGCTCCGGTAAGGCCAGGTACTGGGTCTGCTGGAAGCGCTGGTGCAGGGCTTGCAGCTGCAAACTGGAGTAGATGGTTCGAGGCTTCCTCATTTTCTTGCCTTTTCCAGTTAGACGAAGCTCCCGATTATCAATCACCGACGAGCTCCCGCGGTCTTGCAGATTTAGTGAAGGAGACAGATCAGATGGTAGATTAAGAACATTTAGATTTAACCGTTTCTCTCAAGCTGTGGATCAAAATTAATTTGTCCCCACACTGATAGAAGGCTCGTCACACACACGCTCTTTTAGCAACGTCTTAATGGCCAGATTGGAGAAATGACTTAGGTGATTTAGATTGAATGTGAATTGTTTTCATTTGAACTATAACAAATCGTGTCCGGGCAGCTACTTCCCGCCTCTGCGTCACTATTGCCCACAGCGACATTAACACGTCCACAGATCTACCGGCTGTTCAGCCTCAGAATATCAGGAGCACATTCCAGCGGTCGTTCGGCGAGAAAGTAGTAGACACGGACCTTTTCAGACATAGACGGTGCAGTAACAGAATTTACTTGATAAAATCTGGATTCAACTTTTACCTAAGCACAAAATTGGGGCTAACTTTGATTTACTCCGCTCGACTTGTTTCCAACAGGCCCCTGTTTTCCACAAAAACAGACGGAGACATCCCTGTGCGTAATCCACCCAAAATTACAGACTACGGCACCAGTCTGCTTCCTCTCAAACAGGTTTACCTGTATGATCTAATCTCCCGTGGGCCAGACTGCTGCTGTTGCTGTGATTTCTGTGCTGGTAGGACATGTAAGCAGACGCCGGGTGCGTGTTGACTGCGCCGGGGTAGGCGTAGCCCAAAGAGCGCCCGTAGGACGCACTGCCCGGAAAGGGGCTTTCATGCTGGGAATGCGCAGCGGAGTGGAGACCGTGGACGGGATAAATGTGGGAAAGTCCGGAGGAGTGCTGCTGGTGCGCTGGATGTCCGGGGCCAAACTCTAGAAAGGCCGATTTGGAGGGATCTGAGGCATTCAGGTTGTCAGGAATGAGAGCCACAGACATCATTGGCTAATACTTGTATCCAGAAAGGCGTCGCTCTGAGAGTTTCATGAGTTCTGCCGAGCAGCAAGGATCTAATCCACAGGAAGGTCCGACGAATCGCGCCAGTTGAAAAGGCTGAAGCAAATCATGGTGGGCAGGTTAGCCGGCTTTCAGGAGGAAAACGCCGAATAAAGACGAATGGTGTCCCTCTTTACATCCCTGCCGGAGATGACATTGTTGTTCCAACACCTCCTGCGTGCAGAGCCTCAAACAAAGTGCCTTCCATCAGCTAGCCATCTGATTGGTCTTCAGCAGCCAGCACCATTAGCCCCATTAACATGTGATCCAGGATATGAGCAGCCAGCAAAACTCCCTTTTATGACATAACTTCTCATTCAGATATACGGACATTTAACTGCTGAAATTAAAATTAACAAGCCAAGTGAGGTGCAATTTTCTCGCCAGAGGTGCATGCGAAAAGCACATAAAACCCAATGTAATAAAATAGCTCAATGAATCATGTGTAAAATTTAAAAAAACCCATTCGTTTAAAACAAATTTCATGAAAACAAATTTCATTAAAGTGTAGCCTACCGAATCTTTTAGTCACGGTGCAAAAATGTGTAAACAATTTGACATACAAATTGTGTATACCCAAGAAAACAAATTGATATAATTTGAATTTTTTCTAAATTTTGCCTGCCGGTGTTTTTAGGGCTCCAGAAATTGTGTGGTTCCGGTCCCCAAGACAGCCCACCCCAGGGAACCGAGCCACTACAGACCTGTGGCCCTGACCTCCCACCTGATGAAGAGTCTGGAGAGGATCGTCCTCGGCTACCTCCGCGACCAGGTGGACTCCGCTCTGGACCCGCTGCAGTTCGCCCACCGTCCAGGCATCGGCGTGGACGACGCGGTGATCTACCTGCAGCACCGGGCCCTGGGCCACCTGGAGGCCTCTGGAGGCGCTGTGAGAGTCATGTTCTTTGAGTTCTCCAGCGCCTTCAACACCATCAGGTCCTCTCTCCTCAGGAGGAAGATGGAGGACGCGGGCGTGGACCAGCAGCTGGTGGCCTGGACCACAGACTACCTCACCAACAGGCCCCAGTCCGTCAGGCTGCAGGACAGCCT
>CAAE01014738.1:1079737-1106720 GCA_000180735.1 Tetraodon nigroviridis
CCCCCCCCTCCCCCCCCCCCCCCCCCCCCCAATTACATCCACAGTGAACTCCATGTGGTGGAATTCGGTGTTATTATTCATGCACGCTGCTCAATTCATTGTTTAAAAAAAAAACCCCAAAAAACTACAAAGTAGCAATGGACCAAAACCCACTTTGGGTGAACTATTTATTCATATATTTTTATACTGATTTATAAATGTGTGTATGAGGCAGAGAAATCCAGGGGATTGGGGGTTAGCTTCAGGATGCATGTGTAAGAACAGGCTGCATGGCATCTCCGAACGAATGAGTGATGGAGGACACCTTCACAACAGAGCTCAAGTCAGCCTCATGCTTTCATGCGCACGCCCAACCCATAAATGTAAAGAGCAAATTCAGCAGCATACTCCTCTGCTCTCCTCCTCATCACATTTCTTTTTCAGTGCATTTATCACAATAAAGCAGCGGCGTTAATTCAGGTCCCTCAGATCGCAGAGCTTCTGCAGACGGCCTCTGTGTGAGAACCAACTGTGTGTCTCCTGCATGCACAGAGCCTGTCAGAGGCAGAGTAGAGTGGAGGTTTGACGCTGCCGTTTTAGCTCTCAGTAACCTTGGGTGCAGATCTTAGCTTTAACTGCCAGGTGTGGGCTTCAGCCTCTCTGAAATCCTGATCTGTGTAAATGCTCTCAGATGCGCAAAGGTTCAGTGGCCAAGGGTTAGATCAGCTGGATATGGTGTGTGTGTATGTATGTATGTATGCGTGCGTGTGTGTGTTAAAGACAACAGAGAGAAACACAAGCGTGTGCTCGACAGCTTCTCTCCCCTTCTGCTCAAGTCGATGGTAAATCGACCGGGGCCCGTCTGGCAGGAATTTGGATTCAAACAGGCCACAAAGAGTCTCCCCACTTGAACCACACAGAATAGCAAATGCACAAGGCTTGAGAGCCAGGGATGGATACTGTTCCTGGAATTTTAATATATTTGCCAATAAATCTGCTGGTCAGAACAATTAATGACCACTAAGAATGGGATGATTGAGAGCACCAATTATACTCAGTAACCCAGTTATTGCAAGACTTTTGACCTCCTCCAAAATGGCTGCCAGTGCTTTTCTTCCCCAAGTGTCACCAGTGAACCTGGTGCTGCAACATGGAGCTCCCTGGTTCATGTACAGTGTGCAGGAAGTGATTAACAGTAAAAGATCAAAAGGCAGCGAACAGGATAAACATTCCTCCCTGGGCCCTCACTCCTCCGGGGCGTACAGCACCACTTCCTCTTTTTACAGACTGGCTGCTTCCACGGCACAGCACACACATTGTCACCACATGAGGCACTGACCCCCAAGTTGGTGTGTGTGTGTGTGTGTGTATATGCATGTTTGTGTGTGTGTTGCTTTTTTTTAGATTCGTGTTGATGTTTGTCTTGTATATTTTAATTCTTAAGCAACAGTTAAAAAGTGTTGCTCATTATAACTATAAAGCACTTCTTCAAAAAGCCCCATTTTGGGAATGATGAGCACAGAGCTGGAAATGAACCATCAGACAGGTTTTGCGCAACAGCTGTAACAAATTGTAATGATACAAATATGGCTAATCGATAGGCTCTATTCTTTTTCCACAATCATCTGCTTGCAATTTTTGACAAAATTTTAAAAACATCTTTAAAAAAAAGCTTCATTTGGGGTCATTTGAGGGAACAAAAGAGGACATTTAATGCAGAGCAGTTTAAAAAAGTGCAGGTAGCCCTGAGCTAGTTGGATGGAGGGATCGGGAGGGTGTAACGGTGATAGAGGAGGTGAAAGAGGGTGGGTCGAAGAAGGGAGGCACCCTGCTGGTTCCCTTTCTATGTGACAGGTGGAGGGGCTGGCTTCTTTCTGTTTGTGAGCTCAGACAAATGCGAGCAGGGCCTTGGGGACCAGGGTTCACCTGCTCTACTCATGCCCTGACAGGTAGGACCACAGCACACCCCACCCCCAGCCCAGCAACTGGTTCCCAGTCTCATGTAGAAGCATAACCGTTTTTCCACTTGTGTGTGAGAGATCATTCTGGCCACTGAATGCATGTTAAACATGGTCAACACACATTTGCAAGTCTCCAAAATTAAATATATCTTAATATATGTTGAGGCTTACTGTTAAGGCCTACTCAGTCTCCTCTGCTTTTAAGTGCACATATCGTATTTGCATTAAAACAAGTTTTAAATTTGTTTCTTGAAAAAACAAACAAACAAAACCTTACTTTACAAAGTCTGTAAATAGCAGTAAATAGCAGTAATTCATATATTATCTGCTGGGGCCAATCAGGTACCCACCACTCCTGCCCCCTCCCACAAGAGACAGGGAAGTAGTGGCCTGGTGCCTGTAAACACAGAGCTTTTGTTTGTGAGAATCGGCCTCAGGTGCAGTTGACCTCTGACCTTTAAGCCTGCAGGTTGAACAAAGGACCATTAAGGAAGGAGCTGGGCATGTCTCCACTACTGAGCGACTGAGACAGACAGGTTTACAGATAGGGTGCACAGGGTCAGCATGTCAGACACATGAACACATACATTTTATTTATTTTGAAGGATGTTACAACCAAATACTAGAGGCAAAAAACAGGAACATGTGTAAGTTGATACAGGATCTGGTCAGTCTGATAATTCTTTTACTAGCATATTTCCCGAAATATGCTAGTAAAAGAACAGACACCATTAAAGCGCTGACAGCAGCCGTCAACGCTTGTGAATCCAGACCAGGTCGCTTTATCATCATCTGATCACTGAAACAAGGTTCCCCTGAAAGTACCCTCTTGTCCCCCTGTCACTGTTATAACTAGATAAAGATGGGGGGCTCGTACCCAGAGCTATGTCTGGTGACAGGTAAGTCCTCAGGACCTAACAGCAATGCACAATGACCTCAGTCAGTTGTAAGGACCCAAGGGAACAATGGTTATACTCATACTAACACAACTACCAAAGTGTTTGTGAGGTACCCCGGTGTACTGGCCAGACACCTTAAACTAAATTTATGCTAAATCACGCTTTCTTATATAAAAGTTTTTCTCATTTGCCTGCGCTATGACTTTTGTATTTATGCCTTGCGCTGCGAGCGTCAGGCCTCTACTGCGCAACCGCTCGATCTTAAGGCTTTCTAGCCCAACACTGCCCCCTAGCGACCCCACCCGGAGACTGGGGCACTGGGTTGCAGTCCTGGTGGCTGCGGTCAGGTACGCAACATGATCTCACTGCCAGGGAAATACGTGAAATGGTATTTTCCATTGAATCCTGCAGGGAGTCTGACCAGACCCCTATTAACTGACATCATGAACTAACAAAGACAAATGCTTGACATCTTCAGAAAGACCCAGATTTTGATTTTAGGACAGGCCGTGTAGGAGGTTTGACGCGGTTTTGGTATATATACCAAACCTAACAAACCCTCAGGACATTTAACATCTGTTAAATACAGATCACTCAACTATAAATGGAGATTAAAAAGTGGTCACCGTTGATTCCATTTATTGCAAAGACAAGACAAAGTCAAAACTGATGAAAACTTTGTTCTGTACTTACTGTGTCTATGTCTACGTTTAAAAATCCAGCTTTTGACTGCAGTTTTCCATATTGGGGTTGCTCTTTTCAGGGACCACTCCTAACTTTAACCGTGAAAATACTATTCAGGTCACAGAAACTGTGCAGTCATAAAATATGGTGGAACACTGGAGACAGAGAGTGGCACACCATGCCTTGAATGTGGCAAGAAAAGTCAAACATTCCAGCCAGGTCTGCCAATTGCAAACCACAGAGGTAAACATGCAAATGAGCGTGTCTCCCTCAGTAAAACCGCCATGACCTCGATAGAAAAGGTACGAGGACTATCAAGTAAGCGCCATTAAATTAAAAAAAAAAAAAAAAAAAAAAGACATTGTTACTAATAATGATCTGTTTTACATACGAGTAAAACAGGTCTGACCTGGGAGTCACTTGCAATTAACAAAGTGTTACAGTCTTTTAGCTCATGTTTTGCTGTTATCCTAATAGAGGGAAGTCCATTAGTGGTTGTTCTGTAAAAATATAGATGTAATTAGCAGTGAGGGCGAAACAGGACCTTGGGAGGTCATTATCACACCTCCTGGCGATCTGAGATAGGTAATGGAGGCTAAATAATTTAAAGTAGACATAGTTAAGGCTTGTAACAAATTGATCTGACTCAAATTTGTAAAAAAATTTTCAGTGAGAGGCATTATTTTCGCGCAGACAATTTTTTTTTTACCAAAATATTATAACTTTCCAGCCCACAATTCCTGGCAGGAGCAGACTACTTTATGCCAAAACCAAACGCACGTACGCGCGCACACACACACACACACACACACACACACACACACACACACACACACACACACACACACAAAAGTCCTTGTACTTCTGTCTTTGTGAATGAGAGAAACTGGTTTCTACCATCAACCCTAAAACCAGGTCTTTACCCTCAAACAGCCTTTAAAGTTGAGGAGCAGCCAACATGTCCTCACTTGGATGGGGAGGAGTGACAAAGGGAACAGCCACACATCCACACACACACACATACAACACAGAAGAACTTCACAACTACCAAGCTACAGATGGATCAGTGAAAGAAACAAAAGAAAAGCTTAAAACAACACACGCGTATCTTAGTGAGTGTAAATATTTTTAAAGATTTAAATAATTCTGTGTGTAAAACATACAGATCAAGTAAATTAAGTAAATATTTGTCCTTACTGGTATATCCCGTCAGCATATAATTTTGGTCTTTGTATTGTATAGTGTGCACTCTGTTTATTGCATATTTATTAAAAAATACATCTGTTTGTTAATGTTAAAATACTTTAGATATTGATTGCTGTTCTCAAATGTGCTCTTAACATATTTTTAACTGTTATTTAATTGTATTTAGTTAATATTCCATTCAAATTTCTACTAAATGATAGGGAATCCTCTGAACAGTGGAAACACACATGCAACACACAGAATACATGCATGTCCTGCATGAATTATACTTCCTTATGTAATAATCTTCCCAGTCATCCACATGACTTTCCACATGTGGGAACACATGTACTACAACAACCCCATGTCCCAGCAGTCTGATCCACGCGTGTAGCTGTTACAGGTGTTGGTTTTCTTTCCACTACTCCTGTTTGCCTGAACGTTTGTACGTACACTACGAGAGAGCTCAGGAAACCCGAGCATGTTGAATAATTCATGGAAACTCTGAACCCCCTTCACCTCCGCCCATTAGCTCCTCTAAGACCTGTGGCCTAACACTACTTTGTAACTTCTTGAACACGAGAGAGCACGTTTTATCCCTGTCTCCTGCCCCCCACAGTGACTGTGACTGTCACTGGCCAAAAACCTCCATGGTTGTTCAGGTGCAGCTAATTGGTCATTTAGCATGATGTTATTGAACTGAGTTTAAAAAAAGAACAATTTGAGGATGACAAGAAATAACCAGACTGTATTTAATAAATTAATGAGTGATTATCAGTTTTTCCAACTAAGAGAGGACAATAAATCTTGGAAGTCAGGAGCTGGGGGGTGGTGACAGGAAGCCAGTTTATAAATAATTCATATGACATCTCAGAGTGTGCCTAATCTAGGTCTTTTCACGTGAGGTGGCTGAAGTTTAGCCATGATATTATCCTTGATGCTTCCCACCCCCAGGCCACTTCCATGTGCCTTAAGCAGGATGTCCACTGTGTGCACTGTTTGCAGGCAAATAAGTACACATTATTGTTATCATAGCACATAATCTAAATCATGTAATTTGCATCTGAACCTGCAGAAAAACCCGCCAAAGTTGTCTCTTGTAGTAATGTTACTAAGAGGCTGTTCTAACATTAAAGTTGTTTTGAGCACTTTGCAACCCTACAAGATGACATTTGATCTTTAGTTTGAATTTAATCCAACACACCAAACTGTTCTCTGCAAGTGGCACTAACATGGAAAGTGAACAAACTAATAACCACACCCAAAACATAATTAAAAAAAACAAAAAACAGCACATGAACAATGCACAATGAAAGTAACCATTGACCCGAGTAGCCTTCCTCTTCTCATATAAATCTGAGTTTTTACACCTAAAACAGTGCTATAATGTTCCAAACCTATTATATCAAGCAAGTACAATGACCAAGTTCAAATTTACATGTCACACTCAAAATGCATTTGTTCTTTTTTGATGTTTTAGGATCACGCAACCTTGCACATTTAAATAAATATAACCTTAAAGCTCATAATATAGTTTAGTTGTGTCAACAGTTAAAAAATCAGGCCAAACATGCAGTGTTTTTATGCAACACATATCTAGGAATCTTCACTGATCACCTGTTGGAATGTGATTTTTCTTGATAATTAGAGCAATTTTCCTGCTGCGCTGGACCCAGTCATGCCCCAGCTCTCCCAGTACTCTGACGCAACTTGGCAGGTTTACCTTCAGGGTCTACAACTTGTGTGTGATCATTATCATTTCAGCTTGCCTCAAGAGGCCTGTGTCCACATCCACAAGGTGCATAATGTTCATCTGGAGGCAAATGGTCATGGTAGCGCATGAGCCAATCACCATATACAAACACATTAGATAAAGTAATCTTAGATACGTTAAGTATTTAGCCTATATCTACACATGCAAATATGTACACACATCCTGACATGAGCTTGCTGGAGCACAAAAAAAAAAAAACATTCTGTTGTTACTGTAGCTAAGAAAAACAAAGGCGAGATCAAAGATATGAACGCCAGGCGTGGCGGTGTGAGAGATGCAACGGCAGGAGTTATTCCCTTCATCTGTATTGGGTAAGCATTTCGTCTTGTACCTCGTGACAGCTTGTGGCAATCATTTGCTTTTGTTTGTCATGCAATGAGAGGCGTCACTTAAAAACCCCCAGCGCTCTCACACGCGAGGCTCGTCAGCGGGGCCTTTCTTTTGTCTCCGTCCTGACAGATGGAGGTGCGTCTGCCTCGCACAGCTTCAGCTCACATGATTGCACACCTTGCTTCTTGCTTGGGGTTGGTAATGGCTACAGATTAGAGACAGGAAGGAAAAAATACAACAAGAATATTGTGAATGATGCAAAGACACTTCAGCGTGGCCCAAAGGGAACACAAACACGTGAAGTGTAGCAAAAAACCTGGGCCTAGGTAGCAGCTCAAGGGTGCCCCTTGAATCCAGTGTCTCCACCAAAGCTCTTGTTTTCCAGTACACAGTAGTAGAGACAGCAGACACAGTGGTAAGTGTTTGTGTCGGGCTGGGCCTAAGCCCCTTAGACTCTGCTAGTCCTCTAACGTCTACTCAAGTTCCTCAGGTTCTCAGGATCAGACCAGTTCTGCTCCGTGAACAATATCCTGACATTGGCCATCAGTGGCCACAAACACAAACAGTAATTGTAATAGCCTCACACAAACAGGAATATAAGTTACACGCACAGGCAGTCGGTGTCATGCCCCTCCCTCCGTATGAAGAGCATCTAAATGGAATGTAGTGGTGTCTGTCTGACGCCATGCTAAGCCACCTCAGTCCTGCTGAGGAGTCTACTTTTGCAAGCCTTGTCGTCTGTGTCTGGCCATCACAGTCATGAGAAAATCACTAGTTGCCTGCAGGGCACATCTCCCAGGTTACAGGTATGCCTGTTGACACATGCCAAATCCTTCTTTCTCCCAGGTTGGTGGTGAAGGCGCTGGAACGCCCTGTCTAAGTCGCAGACATCACTAAGCAGGCCACGGAGCAGGGCAGGACATGTTGGGTCACATGACCCAACCACAGACTGCGTCGAAGCCTCATAAAGACACAAGAGTGCAAACTTGTGTTTTTAAAAGTACCCATACACCCTACGCATTGAAATACCTGCCAGTTGGCCAGGCAGAGATGCTACCACCCTGGGGCTCTTTGGGGCCTAGAGCGAGCCAGAGCGCTGTCTCCTCTCATCAACTGGTGACAGATGGGAGCGCTGGCACATTCCTCTGACAGGTGATGGGTGCTGTTCCTCTTTGATCTGCACTGGGTGCAGAAAGAGGAGGAAGAACCAGAGATATGAGGATGCTGATGAGTGTTAGTTAGACTTGTTGCTCAAGAGAAACTGTACCTAACTACAGTTTTAGTATGTTTATTATGCGACCACTGTACCTAATTTAAAAATTTGCAGATCAGAATTTACAATATCCTATTATTAAAAAAACAACAGGGCACAGTTCCACGCTTGAATGCATCCAGCAAAATGCACCTATTATTCAGACTTTCACTTGTCATATGTTCACACATTGCGGTCTTAAGCTAAATATAAATGTTAAAAAAAAAAAAAAAAAAAATCTTAACCCCAGAAAAGCAAAAGCAGATTTTTTAAATGTAGTAATAAAAAAATAAATAAAAACAAGGCAAAAACGAAATATGAGATCAAAAAAATTGCTCCTTTTGTATTCTTTTTGTATTCAGATAAACTGAGTGGGCCACACACATACACGCACCTATAAAACCTACATAACACTGACAGCTTTTTTACAGTGTCGTATGTAATAGTCTAATATTTTCTTAAAGTGCAAATGACAGAAAAAATCGCTCATCTATAATTCAGGTTGAATAGGCTATTGTAATGGGTGTCCGACACTGACACAAATGACACTCTTTCTCGAAAACTGATCCAACAAAGAGCTGTCCTTGAAAACACTTCACCAGACAAGTGGGTATGGTTACAGTTGGCTCAGGTTACAGAAAGTTACCGTATTCCCCATCACAGCAAGTCGTATCTTAAAATTTTGCCATACCTGTGACATCACCTGGTTCCCACTTGGGCTTGAAACCACAATGTATGCACCACAATACTCCCTAAGACTGCCAACCGCAAATGCCAACAGACCCTCAGCACCTTTTAAGCATCTTAATCCAGTGTTGTCTCCACTCAAATACTGTGAAAATGCGCCTTTTTAACCTGAAATACTACATTGGATGCAGGTATTTGTTTTGCCACCATGACGACAAAAACTAGGTGGTATGAACATGGGAATTTTTAGTGCAGCATTACTAAAACAAACAAACAAACAAAAAAAATCAACAGTACACGGAGGCTCTCAGCACCTACAGATGATGCATATGTACCCACAGTACCCGAGCAAAAATATGTCAGTACACTAGAGTGCGCTTCTATCAGCACCAGCTCTACTTGTTTGTGTTCCATTTTCAGGGATCCGTCATTCTAAAGCTGAGACACAACAAACCCATTTCCTGTTGTTGAGATGTATTGCATTTCAAAGCCCAGGTTAGCATATAGACAGGTGTGAGCAGGTTCGAAGGATTTCAATACGAAACCAAAACACAGACCTATATCCTCACGAACAGACTGCTGGTGCCTGTTGATGAGGACGGTTGGTTTGTTCTGTTGCACTGCAGTGCATACTTTCTGGGTCACATGCGCTGATGTAAACAAGGTTGTCTAGTAATTCCTGTTTCATGTGTGGGACACTATCTTCCTGACATGCTCTGGAAAAAGAGGATATAAAGCCATCAAGTTTTTCTCAAATGCACCTAAGTTGTACAAGTTATCACATGTACCCGGCTCGTCAGGGGTGTGGGGTGGATGTCGGCTTGTGGTGGGAAGGTGGTTCCGCCACCGCCCTGACCGACTTCCAGGCTCCCCTGCAGAACCGCAGGAAAGAACCCCCGACTCCACCCCACCCATTCCCTCAACCTCCACCCCCTACCTCAACCCCCACCCCATTCTGCACAGGCCGTTACCAAATCCATCCACGATGGCAAACACAAACTACCATCGTTCAACACTACGTGGCTTTCAGGAGGTTGTGCAAGATGTTTGGTAGAAAAATCCTTGTTTAGATCATAACCAAAATACAGTAGGTCTACAAAGAGAGGCTGCGGCCTACGCCACAACCACTCAAAACACTGCTGACCAACTTCTAAACACTGACATTGAGCCTCGATGCAACATGAAGGTTTGCCACGGCACAGGTTCACTTCTTACACATTTTTAATTTTTGCATTTATCTTTTTCTAATCAGGAGACTGTGAAATAATTTATGATTAAATGATGAGATTAATAAACACATCTGAGTAGGACTCATGTTTTAGAGAGACCTTGTGATAGCATATATGTCTGATTGTGAGCGGCTCTGGAGGACTGGTCCCCTCATGTCCCCCTCCATAAACCTCCAGCACGCCTTCCAGTCTAAGCACCACAACTCTGTAATTGTGAAGTAACCGCAGCACACAGCTCCATATATAAACACACTATTCTCCCAGCCTTGTCAAAATAAAGGTTGCAAGGGGAAAAAGAAATAGGGCCCTTTAATGGCCCTCTCCTCGTCTATATTTGAAGATGGCGTCTGTACAGGTCTCAAAATACAGGACAAATTTCAGAAGCTTCCTTTCCTCTTAGTTTTTTTTTTCTAATCCATAGCTCCACACTAAATTTCATTTATTCACATCCTTCTATTTGAAAGTTGTGATACTCCCATAGCTTAATATGAGATGTCATAGTGGACATTCAAAGACACCTTTCCTTGAACACAGTTGAATATAAAAAAGGGTCAAATGTAAAGAACTGAGGGAGTCATGTGCGCCCGCCAGACTGTTGACACGTATCTCGCTTTGATCTGTGTTTTTGGTGTGCTGAGACTTCCTCGTACCTGCGTCTGTCTCAGGCCTCGTCTGGTCGTCTGCTCCGAGCACATAAAAATGCTTTGAAAGAGCTTTAAACACCTGCTGCGAGTCGCCAGTGCGCTAAACCACGTCGCCTTCAGCTAACAATACTGCCAGACCAATAACTACACGGCACACCTACCACCGACCTTCATGCTCCACTGCAAAGTATTATAAGATAATGGGTGAACAGAAGAAATAAATCAGTTCTTTGAATCAGAGAAATAAAAATCCCCACAATCCAACAAACAGGGTATGTGAAGGATTTCTGTGTATGTATGTAATGTAAGGTTTCTTGGGGTTATGGCATTAAGTATTTGCAAGTGTTGGGTTTTCGGAATCATCTTGTTACCTGTAAAACAGATTTCACCCTCTGCTAGATAGAACAGAAATAATTGTTAATACCAAGGTTTTTTTAAATTTTTGTCCAATCAGTTTAGATTTGCTTCTCAAGATATGAAACGCAGTTTTAAACAGGTGTAGCCTCCAGCCTGTCAGTCCCCGCTGGTATGGAACCTGTGTTGACTCTGTCTTGTTTATGCCCTCAAACGAAAAGCCCATAAACCGTTCACGCATGTTTTAATGAGCATACTTGTGCATTGTGTTGCTCACACGTTTCTTCCCCTACTGTCTCATGAACGCACGCACACACACACACACACACACACGCACACACACACACACACACACACACGGGCAGGGAGCCATGGGAGGAGGGAATGTGAAGAATGCTCCAAACCCTGGGCTGATGTTCTGACTCGTCCCAGACTTCATGCCGTCACCACCGGGTCTGTGGCCAGACCTCCCTGTGCCAGACCCACTGGCTCCAACACCCGCCCAGGCCAGCCGAGCAGCAGCTCGCGACCCATAATTAAGCAGCAAGCTCCGGCTCACATCCCTTCCCCCCTCCTCCCCACTGTGGTGTAGGGGCCTACGCAGAGGGAGAAAATACTGCCTCCTACTGCAACTTCTAGAAGAGCATGCTCCTAAACATTATATAGGAGGGGGTGGTAGTGCTGATGATGTATGTCTATTACCTTCAATATGCATACGAAAATTTAAATCATTTATTTTCAAGACTTTCAAATGACATGGTTAGAGGTCAACACAAGATCCTACGTGCATAATTGCAGCTTGTGAGGCACTCTTGGCCAACATCAAAAGCTGCACAGTTAAATGGTTTTCTGAATGGTTTATGAACTTAAGACAAGTGTAAACAAGATTACAGTGGCTTTAAAAAAAGAGTGTGTTTGCATCTTGGTGTGCATTAAAAGTAATACCTGTAGGGGTCCCAGATTGGCATGATTACGGCTGAGGAACACTTATGGGGTAAGCAGTGATCGTTCTCATTTTTCTGAAGGCCACTTTCTTTTGACCTTTAGAATGCTTCAGATTAGTCAGAGAACCTTCTTTGGCTGCAAAAATGTTTTTCTGGGGGGTTCTTTTCTTTCTTTTTTGGTGGTATGCACCTCAATTGAGGTAAAGTAAACCATGACAAATACACACGAAGCTGTCATTTTTCACCTTCTTTCGAAAGCCAAGCCACAATGACAAAAACTTCCGACCACGCACACAACCTTTGCGATAGTGACGTATTTTCAGCTTCATTCAGTGTGAGATTTGAACCGATAAAGGTTGGAAGGCGATGCCACTCATGTCTGCCAGAGAAGCCTCCGTTTCGCTGATGTGGGGTTATTGCTTGTAAATTTAACAGGGCTTCCACCCGGAATACCTCATCCTTTGAAAGAGAAACAGGAAAATTACATAGTGGACAGCCCACTTGGTTTTTCACCCTCTTTCACGCACTGTAATTTGCTTCTAGAGTGGGTCGGCCTAAAATAACCTTAGCCTAATATTCACAATATAGAGAGACTTGCTGGAGGTCTCCTCTTGGGTGGCAGGCCAACATCTTTAAGGTGTCAGTGCTTTTGTTTACCAAAATTCATCAGCAGGACACGCTATTGCCCTCACTGCACTGAACTGTGCTAACTGACTCATGATAATATAAAACGCCGGAGATACGTTATCACAACAAACCATCTGTCTTGATAAGCAGCCACTGAAAGTGACAGACGAGCATCAAAAGAGAAAATTCGATGAACTCAACTTTCCTACAGCAGGTTTCTCAATAAACTGAGGCTCCGCTTCTCTGCTTCCATAGCCTCATTCACTTTCCACCAACACCAACTATGATTCCAGACGCTCGATTAAAGCAATGAGCACTTTGCAGATATGAAAGTATACCTACTTAAGTAAAAACATATTCATAATCTTGGCAACATTTCATTTGGATCATATTTCTGTGTTTCTGATCAAAGTCGCTGAGTTTGTATGTACGGAAACAACTCAAGCGCCTACAGGCTTGCATTTAAAGCTTGCATTTCCTTGTAAAACTTGTTCACATGAACACCGGCGCTTACCCCCCAACTCACACACACACACATCACTGCAGGCACCACACACACACTAGTTTTCATATGGAATATCGGGGGTGGCACTGGACCAGTGCAGAGTGCTGTAAATAGCTCGGGAGCAACCCTTCCATTTGATCGACCCAAATTTCCTTTTCTGAGGTCAGCTGCCTGGGCTGGAAGTGCTGTGCTGCAAGCCTTCAGTCGCCCTAGGAGACCACAAAGGCCATGCTGACAGCACTTCACAGGGAACATGGCATGGCAGGGGTGACCAGATGGCCCTCCACGCTCAGCCCACTGCCACACCAAGCACTCTATGCACTGGCTGACACACGGTCCTAATGAGCTTTCAAGTTTGAGGGGCAATAAAAGCAGAAAACAATGCACAAACAGTTCAAACGCATTTTCTCACAGACACTGTGGGAGACAAAGAGTGGGAGGATGCGTGCAGAAGTTGTTTGTGTGTTTGGTTTGTATCTGTGTGTGTGTGTGTGTGTGTGTGTAGTAGGAGATTTGTTTGTTTCACAGTTTGACTTGAAGCATTAGAGACAGTGGTTTGTGTAATATGTATGTGTTTGTTTTAAAACTCGTGGAAAAACAGTAAAACGAAGGAAATCCTTTCTAGCTACAAATCAGTTGAATTTCATGGCTTCGTGTTGGTGAGGTTGAACCTCAGCCATCAGCAGCTGTTCTGGATCTGCCTTTCGGGTTTAGATTACTGACAAGAGAGGAATCAAGTGGTTCAGAAGTTTTGGATGTTTTAATGTACATACGTCTCAGACTCCGCTGATGGTTTACAGTGCTACTTCCTCTGGTGGCTGTTCACGCCCACTGCAGTATGACTCAAGTCCCACTGTAGCATAGCAACTCTACAAATGATCCCATGGTGAAGCTGCTTTGAGGGTACCAGGCTTCAGACACATGGTTTGCAAAGGTTGGTCAGAAGATTCTACGTTCTCTTTCTAAACAAGTGTCGCTGAACAAAAAAACCCTATTTTGCTGGACAGTGGCAAGTGAATGACAATGTGTAAAGCTGAGCTACAGTTTGGGTTAGCTGCAGAGTTAGAAATGAAATACATAGTTGAAACAACTTTTGGCTGAGCTGTATGCACCTAAATATTTGCACGCTGTGCAAGACTAAAATGCGATCTGAATTTTAAAAGACCGACAATGCTGCTATTTTATTATGTTTCCAGGTCATCAAAAGCCACACCCTTTCGCACTGCCAGTAAACAGTTGTAGTGTTGGTCTCTGATGTTATTGCGCCGTATCGTCCTCAACATCACTGCCAGGAAACACAAGGCACTCGCTATTCAAATGAATATGAGAAACAGTAAACAAAAGAGCCTGGGCAGCGAAAGGTTGTAAAAATAACAGCCACCACCTCATGTTCCTCATTCAAATGTCTTTTTTGGGTAGTGAAGTCCCTGAATACTTCCCCTAAAGTCAACCATTTTTTCTTAAGACAATATTTTATAAGGCCTTCAGAGAGAACATTTTGCTTCCTCTTTCCTGTGGTTTGGCCAGGGATGAGCTGTCGGGAGGGGGGAACAGCCAAACCCAAATGTAGATGCTCAACTTGGCAGGATCTCCTTGGAGTGTCCTAACCAGACAAAGCAGGCAGAGAAATACATCCATTTATTTATATTCGCTGTGGTTTTGCGTGTTGCGTCTTAGACTTCCAGACCCCGCTTGGATTCTGTCTGAAGACGAAGACAGAGGGATAGCTTTCCATTGACTGGCTGAAATGGACCGTCAAGAATAATGTCAGATCCATATGCGTTAAATAAAATGTGAGGTTTTAACGTGTGGTCATTCCATACCCCCATGCTGGTTTGTCTTACTTGCTGTAGGTCCATCTTTCAGAACAGGTTATGGTTGAAGACGACTGACCTCCTGTAGAGATCTGATATTCTCCACAATGGACCATAATGACAGTAGCAGCAGGGAAAGTATGAAATTTGAGCACAGTCAAAATTGCCAGCTTAGGCTTTTCTTTTTGCTGTGGATGACCTCATCACTGTCAACCAATGTATGGAAACAATTTGGAGGAGCACCCCTGAGCTGCATGCATGTGTTCAGAGTTGTCCGACTACAGTTAGGCCTTGGTCCACCTCACTTTGCTGGCTCCGCTGTAATTCAATGCACGAGAACTGGGGCAAAAACCAAAGCGGGAAACTCAACTTTAGCTTCTGACTCACACCAGGTACCACAGGAGAGTGAAATGAGTCAACCGAAGCTTTTTCTATATAGTCCCAAATGTTAGACAGAGGGGAGGGGATGAGGGCTATATATGTTCACTCACATGCACACATATGCACACATACGCTGTCTGTGGCTGGTTAGACCTCTCTGGTCAGGGACTGTTGCCAAGAGCAAACCTACCAGTGGAACACTGGGACTGTTGTGCCTGATTTTGGAGCCTCTGGTTCTCTCCCGACCTCGCTTCAAAATACACTGTGGCTTCAAGGAACAGCACTCTCAGCAGTGGGGAGGCCAGGCATGGAAAATTTGGACGCAACAAGAAAGACAGAGGGAGGAAAAAAGAGGCAGGCGAAATTTATGTGCCCGTTCCAGTTTGCGGTGGTGTGAGTTTTCTTAATGCTTTTAACACACGCAGAAGAGGGATAAGCTCTCTGGCAGAATGATCACTTGTGAAAGTGAAAGAAAGCAACGCAGAGCAACAATAATTTGTGATTATCCAAATAATAACAGGATTAGGCCCACATGTTGTGCCCGTGATGACAGGTTACGCAACCAGAAGTTTAAAGCTGTCATGTTACAGTAAAAGAAGGTTCATTTTCCTACATGCGACAGACAGTTGCACATGCTCAGTGAAGATTAAAATTGGTCAAATAAATAGCATTACTATTCAGTAATGATTTACACAACAGCCGATGCAACTGTTTTATAATCACTCACGTGTTCCTGAAAAGCGTGTTGAAAGCGTCTGCTTTTGGAAGCTTGGTGGACAAGTTGCGCTGACACCTCAGCTGACACCAGAAGCATAATGACACCTTGTCGTGCTAATGCCGTGTGTTATTGCTACCATGCCCTGTAATCACTTACCTTTCTGACGCTAGTAATGACTTGAAATATCAAACTGGCCTGCAATGAAACACTCATCACAAACACTCACAGACGCAAATACTGTGTCATGCAGTGACACAAACGCAGGCAGACATGATTTCCAGTGAGCTCACCTGTTATTGTCTACAGATTCTTGGTCTGCCGCTGTTCTTTTTGGGGGTTTTATTTATTTATTGATTTTTTCCCCAAGGAAAAAAACTAATTTGACATACCTATTTTCTGGAGATCAGGCTCTGGAGGCTGCCATCTCATGCTGAGGTCCTACAGAGCAACACTGAGCTACAATACCACATTAATTGTGTCCCACAAATAAAGAGGCAGAGGGAGTAATGGTAGCAGTGTTGGGTGTGACCTTCTACAGGTGCCACGAGGAAATGATTCTGTAATTAGGATCATTTGTAATTCCTGTTATGCAGCATGAGATTAGCAGCAGAGTGACTCCTTGCTTTGTCTCTACAACTTGTATAGTTTGTTGTTCTTGGGTTTGCTGCTACTTGCTACAGGCCAGAAGCTTTACCAGTTGTGATTATTGCAAAATTGGTAATGTAAAACTAAATTCTGCCTTGCTTCATTAGCCTCAGAAACACAGCGGTCTTGAAACCTTGGCGAGCTGATGTTTCACCGCTGGAGTGACCTGGACCTCTATGGACACAGAACAGGGAGGCCCAACGTCTGCAATCGTTCTGCGCCTGTAAAAACACATTTTATGCAAACGACCAGCTGTCTGCGATCAGACTTCAGCTGTCAGTCATGAGGTGTCACCCTGTTTGGTACAAAAACAAAAGCACCCAGTGTAGTTTTCTGCTGTCTGTTTGTCAGCTTAGTCAATTTTACCCTGGTGGAAATCGATATAAATCGCATTGGTTCAGTAAATGTGTATGGTTGAATTTGCTGTTGGCATATAAATTAGATATAGGAAGACATTCAAATGCAGCAGCCTAAAAGTTGAGAGCCAGCTCGCGTTCCCAGGTGCTGTAATTAATGAGGATATCTGTTTCAGGCACGTGTCTACCAGTTTTTGATTCTATGATGCACGGGCATGCTTGTGGGATGAGGGAGGCAGGGGCAAAAAATAATAATGTGGCAGTGGAACACTGGGGTGAAAATCCTACAACACAAACCAGGACTAAAGAAGTGAGGGGAAGCAGCCTAGATTGGAGGGGCCAAAGGTGGGATGAGGAAGAGGAAAGGGGGGAGGGGTGGCGGAGCAGAAGAGTCATGAGGAGTGAGTGACGAGGAGAGAGGATGAAGGGAGGACAGGCGGAGGAGGGGGGAGGGTGCTTCCTGTCGCCATTCCTGCCAGCCCACATAGACAACCAGAGAGAGGGAAGGAGAATATTAGGCCACATGACATTCTCCCTGGGTCCCTTGCTTTTCCTGCATGTCGAGTGATGTGCCTCCTCCCTCCTCTCCCCTCCACTTCCCCCCCCTCCCTCCCTTCCCCTGCCCTTCAAAGCTTCAACATGTCATCTCCCACCACAAAAACAGAGGTGGGAAGACTCTCTGGCGCTACCGCTGCCTCAGGGTGTCTGGCACTAAAGCTGCCTGCAAATACAGCAGAGAGAGGAGGAGAAGCAGGGGGAGGCGAAGAGCGAGAGAAGACAGGAGGCACGGAAGAAGGAGATAGAGAAAGAAAAGTAAAAAAAAAAAAAAGCTGGACAGCTACGCTCCTAAATCCCTGAGCATCAAAGTGTGCGTGGCAGGGAACTGTTATTGAGGTGGAGATCCCTTCTCTGTCTCAGGCACCACAGTAGCACATTGAAGCTTCTGACTGAAGATTGAGGGGAAATATTCTGAAGCTGTGGGGAAAACGGCTCACATAAAAAGCTGGGATGCTAGCTGTGTGGGCCACCCCTCCAGCAGAGCCACAAAAAACACAATGACACCCATAAAAACGGAACAAATGAGACGAGCTTAATGGGAAATGTATGTACGCCACAGAGCCATAATCAAACGTATCTCCTCTGATTCCAGTGGAGTTTTCACAGATCCACTAAGATTTCCTACGACTCTAAATGCATACCGCGGACAGACAGCCTTGGTCTATAAAGCCTTTTTGGTCAGCTGTTTGCAGCACATATACCACGAAATTTGCAGATTGATTTAAGGAGCAATTATGCACTTGGCTTCTGGACCTCTGAGGCTTTGGGAATAAACTGGCAACTGGATCCTCCACAAAGTAAGCACGGCGTCTCAGCAAAAAGGGGCCTTGCCATAGGCTGAGAGTCCCCACGAAGCCACAGGAACCCAGCAAACAAGAACATCCCCAGCAGGGGCCGGTTACAGGCCTCCAGGGACCAGTGGGTTAAAACCTGAGAAAAGCGGATGAGAGTAGTAACGAGGTGAAGGAAAATAATGCAGCCTGAGAGAGAGGGATCAAACATGCCAAGAGAAAGGACGAGAAACTTTGCAAAAGATCAGCTAGCCACTTTAGACTGGCACAAAGACCAATACCCCACCTCTAACGCTCTCCCATAGAAGAGAATGAATGTCTGTCCTCCCCAAAGTATAAATGTTAAACTAGTAGATGTTTGTTTGAAAATGGTACTGATTTATTGGAATCTAAATATTTCACTTTTTTTCTAGGTCAACAGTTGAAAATGGTTTTTCTTTTCATTTTTTTTGAACAAGGACAAACATAAAACCATTAGGCAACAACAAAATTTAAAACATCTAACAGAACCTGCAATGCAACTTGATCTGCCTTCTGTTTAAAGAGAAGAAAATTAGGAGTGTTTAAAGACAATTAATATTACTTTATACAGTAAGTGTTCTAATTGAAAACGAACTTGGAAGTCAAAGACATGTCTTAATGAACCCCATGTCACCAACAACGACAACTAATTCACTTCAAAGCTGCTTTCAACATGGGCTGATCGACACACACCTGTCCTCCTAGTGTTTACAGGTGAGTCTTCTGCCATCGCCTTCAGGGCAGCGTGACAAAGGAAACCCACAAAAGTGAATCTTTTATTTTTAAACTACAACGCCTTCTACTTTTCTTATTCTTCCCACACTTTTGTACTGAATTGGAATTTTGTTTTCAGATATAAATACACACCCTGTGCTGCTCAACTGGTGCGGTCGATGTCCTGACACCAGCCTGTCTCACCCTGTCAGACACTGAGACACAGAACCACCACAGTACCAGCCTGAAGACCCTGCTCTGAGCGTGCAGAGGCAGAAAAAGGGGGGAAAATGGGTATTTTATTCTCAGAGAACTTTGAACAGCCAAATGCACGCCTTGCTGGAGAAACCACACTAAAACGCCACAGGGCACTAAACAAGAAAAACAGCTTGGTGAAGAAGAAGAAGAGGCAACCAGTTCAAGCACCACAGTGTAAACTCCCGAACAAATGATCGCATATTGTCACCTGTACTCTCAGGTGTACCACTGTACCACGATATAAAGTATCTGTACCCTACGTGAATGAGGGTCTGTGTGTGACAGTAGTATGTAAGCAGGACAGCATGGGATATCTTGACCACGTGCATTATTTTGTAACAAGTAAATTGTGAATCTGAAAGTATAAAAAAAAAAAGTCAATTCTGACATTATTGTCATCACATTTTAACTAACTAAAACTTCAAAAGTTCCTTTTATGCTTGCGAACACTGCGGTTTAAGCAGATCACAGAATGTTCTGAAATTTGACTCATTCATGCAAATGAAATTTGCACAAACTTGTTTTCCATCTTTTACTGATTTAACACAACCAGGGCATCACAAGTTTGCAGCACCAAATGTTTAAACAGCCTTGTAGTGGTTTAAGTTGCCCGCATGCTGACATTTTCCAGATATTCTAAAAGCTCGAAAAAGAAAAAAATGACCATTCAGTGTGAACAAAAGAAAAGTCCTGATGTGTGTAATAGTTTTCTCTGACTTACAAACTCTGCACATATTGTTATTAGAGCTGGGCGCGAACGAATCTGTCACATGATCACGGTAGTTGCTCAGAAACGTCACTGTGGAGTTGATGCGTTTGGCCATACTGCCCCCTGCTGGATAATGCGATTTCTGTCTCAAACTAAGGGTTGATGTTAAAAATACTTGATAAGAAAATAAGATTGGTCGCTAACATAACTTTGAAGACAGTAATTGAACCTATTTTAATCACCTAACCATTTAATCGCTTACTAGAACAGCAACATAGCTCACACACTCCACTCAGAAATGTGTGTCGTTTGACCTCCAGGGAACAGCTGTCACACACACAAAGAAGGACAGTTTAGAACATATCTGGAGGATATCTATCTATTATCTCTTTTTGTAACTGACTGAAATTATGCAGTAAAGGTGCGTTATTGTCACTGAATGGACTCGTTTGTGGAGGATGAGGGGTTAAGATAGTGTCGGGGCAGCAGTTGCAACGGTCACCCACAGAGCCATTCAGAAAGGCTAAAAGGTGATGATATCAGGCTGAAGACACCACAGTGGGCTTCTGTAACTGCTCTGATAACAGGTTCTTCTGTCAGCAGTGGATTATGGCCTCCAGATCCCAACACTAATGTCTTCTTCACGTGCCTGGTGTCACTTATCTGCGTGATCGCGACACTTCTCTTTCTACAGACAGCATTTAGATGTTTACCCAAAGTCATATGGAAGTACTTAAACATCCTGAATTGAAGGATGTTTTATTGGCTTCAGACCACAAAGGAGTTTCCATAGATGCTGTGCTCTGTATCTGTCATGTAGAATTTCCCTTCCTGTCTGAGGATCAGGGGAGTCCGGCAGGCTGCATTTCAGAGCCAAGAATAAGAATGTTGCCTAAAGAAGTGGAAGAAGAAGAACCACAGAAGAACCTATTGTTTTGCTGAATGTCATGTGTCAAATCCCCCTCACACACTCATCCCAGATCTTTTCCAGGGCTTCTCTGCGTCAGCCGCGGGTGACGCAGTCTTTATATGGTCATTTTGCGAAACTTGGGAGAGCCAGGAGTTAAGTCATCAACCACAGGCTCTCCAGTCGGTCAGCTGGCATCCCTCCGTCCTTCTCTCCCTCCACCTCTCTCCTATCAGAATTCAAGTGAAGAAAAGCATGTCTTTGTGACCCAAAGATGAAGATCTCGTTGTTTGGCTTTGCTACTGATGACATATCTCACGTGTTTGTCGTGACTCACGTCCATTCAGAAACACACAAACAAACAAACAAACAAACAAAAAACCTGGACGTGATAAATATGAAAAGTGTAATGAATCACCTGCAATGAGGAGTACAGATGATGGAAAAAGAAAAAACCCCAGAAACTCTGCGTCACATGGCGCCGCCCCGACAGAACGTGGCGAGCTCTTTGTGACGGAACCATTTCATATGCAGATAGCGTGTCCGTGAGTCCTTTTGATTCACACACTCCACATTAGCTCTGGGTTACATGTTGTGCACACGAGGGCTGTTCAGGGCTAATTGCCCCGGCCTTTTAGAAGCACCTGTGTGCGGATCAAAGCATTTGATATGATGTGTGTCAGCTTCGTTGAAAGTGAGTCCTTGAAGCCTCATTGTCAAGTAATTGCCTCTCCAAATATTTCTAAGACTACCGTGTTAGCATAAAAAGAAGATTGCCTTTCACTAAAGGGAGGCATTTAAGTCAGTAAAGATCATGGGAAGGCTTATTATTAGTGTAGTTATCTCAGGAGATGGAACACAAGATATTTAGAAAGACTATTTTTAACCAGGTCAGTTGATTTTAGGTCACTTTTACCAACAAATTTAAGACATTTTACTGAAACTGCCATTTTTGGGGGTTTTTCTTTTTGGCTAATTTGACTTGCAGCATTCTTACATGACCTTTTGACCCCATAGGTCACTTATTGTCCAGCTTAATTAAAGCAGTGATTTAGCAAGTCAATAGACTAACCAATAAAGCCGTCTCATCAAAGGAGGTGGTTATATTTGAAAACCATCTCTCAAAGAGCAGAAGCACGCCCTGCCCTCCTCTGCAGATAAATCAAAGACGCATGTGTGCATCAGACATGGGTCTTTTTGCGCCAACAGTAGTCCAGATGTCAAATAAAAACAGAGATGAAAGATGACGTCTCATAAGTAAATATTTAAACTACAACAAGATGGAACACATGAGGCGTTCCTCTTAATTTATCACTGCTTTTCTTTTAGAGGACAACTGAAAAAATGGATATTCAAGTGAAAATGTAATGGATGGATTGATTTAATGTTTTATAAATGCCACAAGATCAATACCTGTGCCAGTAAAGACTGGTTCTCTACTCTCGTCACTTTATGATCAAAAATAATGGAGGCGAGTGCGCCGGGGGGATGGAGGGGAGGGGCCTGGCAGCAGAGGTATAAAAGCATCCTCTTCTCTGGCAGGGCATCGCCAAAAACAGCTCTGGCTGCCCCGACGTCATGGATGCCTGGAGGATCCAGCTTGCTGTCGTTGCTGTCTGTGCCTTGATGCTAACTGACCCGGCAGCGTCGTCACCTGTGGATGAGGACAAAAGCTTGTCTCCAGCCTGGCAGGTGAGTTTCACCAGCATCAGTCGGATTGTTTCTTGATTGGGGACAAATGTTGAGACTTTTAGAGGTGGTGTAATATCGAAAACACTCATTAATACTGGAAAAACAGTAAAAGTGTTTTTTCTTCTGTCAGGATGAGTCAGTAGACTCGAGTCTGACCAACCAGCTGCTCGGTCTGATGAAACGATCGAAGCGCGTTCGCTTCTACGGACTCATGGGAAAACGTTCAGGTCAGCAGAATGAATCTATTTGCAAAAAACAAAATGTTTGGCTTTTTTTAACCAAAACATACAATATGTAACATCATAATTGATATAAACAATACTTCTTTTAGGTGTGAAAAAGCCTATCCAAGTGAGGAGACGTAAGTAAAATGGTTTCAGAGGTTACTTAGTTTTAAATAATTGAGTTAAATTGTTATCATTATTAATAAGCTGCATTTCACATGTGAGTTTGTAGGAAATAAAGGAGAAGCGTTTGTGGGCCTGATGGGAAGAAGCATTTCTGGCGAAGGTAGACGTGAAGCTTTAAAAAGAAAAAAAAACAGCTTCAAGCATCTGCTGCATTTTTTAAAAAGCATACAAAGACAGCTGTGCAAGGATGTTGACTGAAACTGTGTCTGACAGACTCTTCAAACAGAATCATTCCAGCCAGCGCCGCCGCCGAGGTTCTGGAGAAACCACACGACCAGGGTGAGTAAAACGGTATAAAAACCTGAGGTCACTTTATTTCTGTGTGCGTTGTTACAGTGGCATTGTCATGATTTCAGAATCTCAGAAAAATAAAATCAGTGAATTCATCACTGCAGGGTCTTCGCAGGAATGGGTCCAAATGCTGAATTAAAGGAGAGACGTCCTCGTGATCATCTATACAGCTTTACACCAACCAAAGATGCTCAAAAACAACAGATCAGCATTTCCAGTCATAGCACGACTCCCGCATTACAAACAGCAACCGCCAGTAAGCACACAGCCAGACTGAAATAAAAATAACAGCCTGTAAATCCTGACAAGTCTTACTTTTTATGCACGAGCCACTAAAACATCCACGCCATCCAACACACTGGACCACTTCTGATGTGACAGTCAAAGCTTATCTTTTTTTGGGTGGGGGGTTAAAAACACAAAGGACACGCAAGTTCACTTTTGTTTGATGACAATGTTCAAGTCAAGAATCACTGGACTAGACAGTTAAGGTAAAAAAAATGAAATATAAAATAGAAAAGTGAGGAAAAAGGTTCCACAAATGAGCAGGATAAAAGCATCCAAGAATGATCGCTGGTCTTTATTGATATTAGTTCTAGGCTACTTGTTGCTTGTAAAGAGAGTTTATCCTGTAGCCTGGCCGCTGGCTCTCATGTCCCCTTCGGAGGGGTCCATTTTAGCGAGCTTGGGTCGATGGTTTTGTTGCTGTTGCCTCTCTTGATCTCTTTTGCTTTCCACTCGTCAATCAGGTCCTAAACATGCAAACAACAAGAAAAACAGTTGGGAAACTCCGCGGCGTGATCAGTAGAAGGATTCCGGGTCCGGAAACCGTCTTACCTGTCGCTTTAACACCAAATGTTTTCCCTTCCAATACTTGAGCATCTGTAGAGACTGCAGGGTGCTCACGATGTCCACGGGATTGACAGCAGTTTCCTGACTGATCTCTGCACATCCCAGAAATCACACGTTGGTTGGAGGTAACGGTGTCATGCGTCCTAGTGTCCTCTGTCTCACCTTTGATGGAGATCTCCTTGCCCTGAAAATTGTACATGTACCGCAGTAGCACCTCCTTCCAGTAGCTGCGGTAGCTGATGAGGCCCAGGTCAGACAGAGGTCTCTCCGGGGACCCTACCTTCTCCTCCACTTTGGACAGCAGGTAGCCTAAAAAAAAACAGTCAGCAAGAAAGTGTCTCAGCAACAGAAACGTTCACCTCTGAAGAATTTCCCTGGGCCCAGTCTGACAGAACCAGGTTAATGGGTTACATACTGAAGTCAATGAGCATCTTGCCAAAGCCCTGCCTCATGTACTGCGGCATTGTTAGGATGCACGACACGTTGTAGTTCAAGAAGGAATTCTTTTCCTGAAGGAATAAAAAATATATACTGCAATGGTTAAAGTTCTGTTTAGAATTATCTACTGTAATGAAAGCACCATGAATCCACAACCGTCTCCATAATTACCTTGGAAAAGTATCCCACCAAATGGCAGCCAGTGTTATCGGCCTCCGTCATCACGTAGAAGAGAAAAGGCTCCACGTCGTAGTACAAAGTTTTGTGGTCCAGGAAGAGTTTGGCAAGTAAACATAAATTCTGGCAGTAAATCTGGGGAGGACATTTAGAGATCAGCCTTGTTGTCCTGACAAAAAAGGTAACCACCAAAAAGCCAACACTCCAGCCTCACCTTGTTCTTTTTACCGTCAACCTCGAACACAGATATGGAGCATTTTCTGTAAACCTCATCTCCTGGAGGATGCTTCCACACACATTTGGCCTGACGCGTCACACAATAGAAATATACAAATGCATCATTTTGGTAGACATTTTTCTTGTCAAAGTTTCCCTGTGCGGCGACGTCAGAAGTTTACTTAACATGAAACAAGTTCCAAAGCTGAGAAAACAACCATTAGAGCAACAGTGTATTGTAATACTGACATCTAGTGGAAAAAAACTGTATAGCAATCAACAACCCTCACAAAAAATAACATAAATCTACTATTCATTTGCAATAAAAATTACTAGCAATATGAATAACCAGAAAAGATGAACATTAGATAGAATTTCGTTTTTTTACCTGTAAGCTGCGGTTGCAAAAATTGACTGATGTGTCTGGAAATTACCCAACCTTTAGACTGCAGATATTTACAAAGGTTTTTATTTGCTTCTAAGTTCACGTCATAGCTTTTATTGCCTAATTATTTTTAAAACTATCTGCATGACCAGATGTTGCTGAACATTTTTTCTCTTGTGCTCTGAGGGAATCGGTGTAAAAACCGAATCTATAGATACTATAGTCAGTATAATACTGCAGTATTACTAGTGCTATAGTACCTATGGTCAGCTTGGACTGTAGGATCAGTTAGGATCAGACTCTGACTCACCATGTGACGCCTCAGAATAGTTTGACTCTTCATGTATTTGAGGCAGAACTCGCAGATGTACAGGCGGCCCAAACGGGCGTACTCTTCAGGGTAGGGCGAGTGGTACCAGGTGTCCAGCTCGTAGCGGCCAAACAGAATGGTCTTGATCATGTTGCTGCCCTCGGTGATCTGGCCCTGGATACGGAGCTTCTCCTGGGCACATGAGAACGCGCCAAGCATCAGCTGCTGCTCACGCCAATGCGTGTGCTCATGCAGCACCATCATCATTTCTTAACACATACTAAAAAAGTGAATGATATAAAAAACCTCCTAGCATATAAAACTACATTACTGCGTAGATGAGAAACAGCCAGAGCCTACCAGATCTTCAGATGCACGTGCCTGGGCTTTCCTGAAGAGCTCCAGATCGTAGTCGCTGGTGATGTTCTCCAGCAGAGGCTCTCTGGTGTTACCATGAATCTGTCGATGGGCCTGCGATGTAATTTAAATGAGGTAAAATGTAATCCATCTTATTCCCAATCCAATACGTTGTCAGGAAGAGAATACCGAATGTTTTAGACAGACTGGTACCATGTGCTTTTCCTTCTGTTCCTTCTGAAGGCCAGAGTTCCGCCCCTTCCTCATCTCAGCAACCTGCTCTTTGTACTTGCTCTGTTTTGAGGTCGGTGTCTGGAATATACATAAAAAATCACTCTTCATAATTGTTTTTTTTTATTTGTAGGAGTTATCACGTTACATAGAAATGTTCTAGTCGACAGTGGTCTGAAGTAGAGGCTGAAATGAGAGCCTACCTGGTGACGGGTTGCATGGCGTGAGTTTGTTTCTTCCTGCACCTTCATCTCCTCCTCTTGTTTCTCCCGGCTGATAGCTTTCACCTAAAAAGACCAAATATTTTATTATAGCTACAAAACAAAAGAAACCAACCACTGCCAGCAGCCTTGGTAGTATATCTGTTTCTGAAACACACCCAGTGCCCCTGAGCCCGGGAACCAGTGTTCCCTGCCTGAGACCCACCTTGCATTCATCAGCAGAGAGATTGTGATAAAGCGGGCAACCCGATACAGCAAAATGACGTTCGTGTTTTCCTGTAAGATGGCCTGTTCAAGTAGAGAAAGATGCTTTTAATGTACCGATACATTACAGGGAGGTTTACTCTAGTTTTTTAGGGACTTTAGAAATTTACCAAGTGAATTGCATCCCGGCGTGGGGCATTTCATGTTGAAGTTGTATGTTTCGTGACAGCGCCGGCGCTTTGGTCTATGGGAGAGGTCCTTGTCCAAGTCTCT
>CAAE01014738.1:1107062-1185277 GCA_000180735.1 Tetraodon nigroviridis
TGAACTGTTCGTCTGTTCTCTCTCAGCGGAGGAGTCCGAGTCTTCAGTTCCATCTGAACCACTGCCTCCCATGTGTCTCTGCAGACGGAACACCAATATTAACCTAAGTTTAAACGATCAAAAGATATCAAAAGGTGGATAGTCATGAGCATGCAATGTCAAACAAGAACAGTAGTGAACATAAGTTCAGGGTCTTATCCTGTTCATAATATGGGGGATCCTTTAATGGTTTGACAAGCATTCTTTTGAATAAATGAAGTCAACACCTGGGGCTAACAGCTCCTACAGGTCGCCTATAGAGCCGGCAGATGAACGGCTGCTGGCTAATTAGCGCCACCAATTACAACTGACAGCTGTCTCAAACGGTTCAAAAAAACAGACTTTCCCTTAGCTTTTTTGAGTTACCAACAATTCGAACTTGTTAAATCTAAAACTAAATACTATTGGCTACACATGCTCATATACTACAAACAATATAAACAGTTTAAAGCGAAATGCTCGAAATTTTAACGGCTGTGCGCCAATTTACATACAATTCACACACCGTTTTTGCGCCACACGAGTTTTAACGACGTTCGAAAAACTTACAAAACAGCCTAGATCAAGTTGACTCCCACAAAGGTTGCGTTTTGTATTCGCTAAAGCTAGCTCCCTCGCTGCCGCTCCCCGAGGGTTAGTTTCTTTACAATGTATAGGAAAACACCGACAGAAGTAAATCCGCAACACATTCAGTAACTGCAGAATCAATAAGCAGATATTTTATACTTGGAGGTTAGGCTTTATGTGCAGATAATAACGTGCTCTGAGTACTACATTGACGGTTTGGTGAGTAGATTATGGTGGAACAATATCCGTATGAACAGATCCGTGCTAACTTGGCTAACGTTACCCTGTTGTGTGCCCTACATATACTTTACCTGTCGTCTACGAGGCATTTTCACGTCGATGTGTGACACGTCTCTGATATATGTGGACGCAAATGGCAGATTCCTATAAATATTTGTGAAAAGCTAACAGAAACACAGTTATTAGCCCTTTTCCTAATCAGAAGTTCAGATATACACAGCTTTGAAAAAGGTCTCACTAGCGCCACATTTCGCGCTCAGGCAGAGAGGAGAATTGTATTTCCGGTTGAAAAATAAGGGCCTATAACAATAATGACCGGCAGGGGGAGACATCGGGGCGTTTTATTTTCTTCTTTGTTTTTCCGTTTGCGCAAGTTATGACAATATTACACCGCGTTACTGCCGCCAAGCAAGCGAGTCTTAGCAAACTCCGTTACATATTTGGTAACTACTGCAATCGGACCAGCAATGCAATATGACCAATCATACATTAATAATAAAAAAATAAATTAAGTCTGTTTAAAACTATTCCATTTTTTTTTAGCTCCTGCAGCTGTAAAGGCTTTAATAGTCTGGAAAATGCATCCGTTTTCAAAGTTCCACCGGCATACCATTAAGGGAAGAGGGGGCCGTGGCAGGCAGGCCCCTGAGCAGCTGATACCAGCCGTCTTTAAATAGCTCCAGAGCCTGCTCACAGCCTCAGGACACCCGCAACCTAAACGAACAAAGCACATGCTTTTTTACTTTATTTTAACCTGAAAAACAGGACAGAATTAAATTTATTTTTTGGCACACAAATTATAATGAATAAGCTGAAAATTGTGAGACCAAAAGGCAGGTAGGTGACCTACAGAATATCTTCAAATTATCGGCAAAAACTAGGTAACAACTTTTTGATTCACTTAGTCTATTCTCTGTGTCCAACAGTCAGCCAGCACCCGCACGCTGGTTTGACAGAAAGAAATATGTCACCATAAACTTTGATGTTCAGAAACCCAAAGATGTCCAAGTAGATATTCAGCCAGACAAAATGATTTTATGGTGAGTTTAAATGCAGCGTTTTTACTCCTTATCTTGAAATGACCGTTTGGAGGATTCTGAACAGATCACAGCCAGTTGTCAGCCTTAATTGTGTTTGTGGTGTTTTGTCTTTTTAACAGCTGCAAAAACACCACAGATGATGTTTTCTACAACGAGCTTCACTTTTATGAAAAAGTTCTAATCAATGTAAGCATCCAGTTTCATGCCTCATTGAAAAAGTTATTCCAGCTACTAATAGACATAATTGGAATGATTTATTTAAACAGCTTACTATACTAACTTTCTATAACACTTTCAAAGGACTCCAGAGAAAGAGTGTATGACCGCACCATCAATGTCTTGCTCAGGAAGGTCAAACCTGACTATGCATGGCCTCGCCTGCAGAAGGATGAAGCCAAGGTAAGCACACGCTCCAGCTCACGACGTGCTTAAAACCAAACATTTTTTAGAACTGAAACTAGTTTGTTAAATGTGTGGAAAATGTCTTTTTTTTTTCTTCCTTGCATGCAGCCCAGTTGGATTTCTGTTGACTTTGACAACTGGAGGGATTGGGAAAATGAAGAAGATGAGGGGAAAGTAGAGTATGATCAATATGTAGATGTGAGTATATCAGCAGAAGATCTTCTAATCAGATCCCTCATGTGGTCTGCTACTTTGCAGTATTTATTTTGACAGTATTCATATTATTCTTAAAGTGAGTTTGCATGTGTATATTTGCATGTGTACCTTGCTCATTAGATGATTCGAGAAATGGCCAAGGACAATAAAGGAGCACCACCAGATATGGGAGATCTTAGTGATGTAAGTGCACCCCCCCTCCCCCCCAATTGTCATGATTCCCTCTGAGACAAATTGTTATTAAATTAAGAATTTTTCTTCTAATTTCATTTTTTCTTAATTTGCAGTCTGACTGAAAGTTTCTTGGAACCTGCGCGAAAAACAGCATAGTAGCACAACATTGTGATTATCTGGTTTATATTATTCATTGTTTACACACATTGCTGTAATATTGTCTATTGTACGCTGACAAATTGTAACTTGAATAAAAAGTATTGTATTATTGACTGATTATGTTTGTACTTGATGTATTTCTGCATTAGTTTTTATCCTGACGTTTCGTAAAAATAAAATACAAATGAAATAAATAAAAAACAAATGAACTTTGTAAAAATAACAAGCTTTTAGACACGTTTTCGTGTATTCGTAGGAACGAGTGTGATATATATAGAAAAGCTAAACGCGGCGATATTAATTTTGGACCTTACCACTAGCCGTACCTTACTGTCAGCCGCGTTCCTGCTTGTCACTTGTGTTTTTAATTTCTAAAATTAACTTGGATCAAAAACACTCCAAATGGCTTTTCAGTGTCAGCGAGACGCCTATATGAAAGAGGTATGGGAACACTCCAGTAGTTTGTGATCTGTGGCATTTTTGTTAGTTTTGGGTGCTATTTTCTTCTGCTAACCCTAGTGCATAAGCTAATTTACTTCCGTTCGTAACTCTAACCCTTCTTGGGTATTTTAGGCTTTGCTTAAAAAATGTGTTGTAAAAACAGTGCACACAGTAGTAAACTCTCACTTATGAGGTATTATCATTCATTTCACCACCCTATAGCAGAAACCGTTGTCCGTGCAGTTAGTTTCGATTGTGTATTAGCGGAATTAAGGATGGTCAGTCTGATTTTATGCTTCCTTTTCAGTTTGTTACGTCTGTAGTGTCCTGCTGTCCAGCTCAGCTTAAGCAAGAAATCGATGGGAAGACAGAAACTTTAAAAGGCTTTAATGTGACGCTCCAGGACACCATCTTGTTTCCTGTGGGAGGAGGGCATGTGGGAGCCGCTGAAGACCCATCTTCATCTCCCCCCTGTTGCTAAGCAGGGACCAGGGAAATACTGAACTGGGTTTGTGCTGTCCTCCTCTAGCCAGATGACCACGGGCTCATCGGGGACGTCCCGGTTCTGAGGGTGACGAGGCAGGGCCCCGAGGCCGTACACTTCGTGAGCTCACCTTTGGAAGAAGGTCAGGAGGTGAGAGTGAAAGTGGACTGGGACCGGAGGTTTGACCACATGCAGCAGCACTCGGGTGAGTGAAAACGGCCTCAAACATACTGACGTCATCACTTTAACGCATTTTCCCCTTTCCTCTGTCAGGTCAACATTTAATCACAGCTTTGGCTGATTCTTTATTTGGATATAAAACCACATCATGGTAATTCTTTCACTTTTAAGCGTATGATTTCCCTAAACCTGTGCTTACTACACTTCACTTTTTTTTTTCAGGGAACATGGACGCCAGAGAAGCAACATTGAGCTAGACACCCCGTCTTTTAAGCCTGGTCAGCTCCAGGCCTTGGAGGACGCCGTTAATGAAAAGATCAGAGCTCACATACCTGTCACAGTTCAGTTTCTTTCTCTAGATGATCCTGCCGTGGAAAAGGTGCAAACATCAGTGTTTCTCTAAATAGCGGTAACCCGCAGTCCCCATATTGTTCAGTCAGCAAATGCTCCCAAAATCTCAGTTTGGTTTGTTTGCTGTTGATTCCAGGTGAGGAGCCGAGGTCTCCCTGAGGATTTTGCCGGACCCATTCGGATAGTCGACATTGAGGGCGTCGAGGCAGACATGTGCTGTGGCACCCATGTGTCTAACCTTAGCCACTTACAGGTACAGTTCACCACCTGCATTCTGATGCCTTGTGTATGTGTGTGCGTGCATCTGTCTACATATTAAAGTATTTGTTCACATTTAATTTTAGGTAATAAAGCTGGTGGGAACAGAAAAGGGAAAGAAAAACAAAACCAACCTGATCTTTCTGGTTGGAAACAGGGTTTTAAAATATGCCGAGAAAAGCTACAACAAGGACCGCTCGCTGGTGTCTCTGCTCAAGTGAGTTTAACGCCTGAAATGTCAAAACAATTCCTCCTCTTCACAAAGTAGAAATGACAAAAATAAGGAAAATGAATCATCTCGTTCACTAGAACTGGACCTGATGGACATGTTGAGGCAGTCGACAAGTTGCAGAAATCTGTGAGGCTGTTAAACAAAGTAAGAACTGTCATCATCCCTTCACTCGGCTCATCAAAGGGGCTGATTTTACTTCATGCTGATACAGAAAGGTTAGAGTGAATTTCCTGACACTGACATTCAACTGTCTTCCAGGCCAACCTGAGTCTGTTGAGAGAGATGGCTGTCCTCATAGCTCAGAACTTTGTGAGCAGCCCAGAGAGGAGCAACTTCTTCAGTCTACACAAGTAAGAGACGCCTGTAGCCCCAGCAGAAAGTGTCAGGAGCGTCTTTTATCAGACAAGAACAGTGATGGTAACTGTTCCTGCAGGAAAGAAGGTGACAATGAGTTCATGAATATCATCGCCAATGAATTAAACACTGAGGTAAGATTCTGACACGACTGCTCAACTTGCGAAGTTGAGTAATTATTTTACGCTTTCTTTTTTTTCGTCTAAGGAAACTTTGGCTTTCCTCACGGTTGGAGAAGAGAAAGGACCTGGCTTGTTTTTACTGGCTGGACCCAGTAAGCTTGTGGCTGAGTTGGGACCACAGTAAGAGACCCCAGCACCTTCTTCTTTTTAAGAAATACTGAGTGCCATTTCTACATCGTTATTCTCTGATCTGCAGGGTGTTGGAGATTCTCCAAGGGAAGGGGGCAGGAAAAAACGGGCGTTTCCAGGGCAAAGTCAACAGCCTGGCACGGAGAGCAGAGCTGGAAGCTCTGATGCAGCAGCGATGCAAAAGTCTCACATCAGGGGAAGAATAAAAGCTAACGCTCTTCATAACTGTTGGACAGTGTCAGACACTGTAATTGCAACCTCCAAAGTAAATTTATACAAAATTGTAACTTCAAAATTAAAAAGATAAAATTTAATGTTGCGGTTAAAACTTTGAGTTGTCAAAGCCTCAAAGTATAAATATGTAAACCTGCCTGCAACACCCTTTTGTCTTGTGCTTTCTTTGTCTTCCCAGTGTTTGTCTCTTCGCCCTTCTGGCGCTCTTTTGTTACTTTGTTTTTCAAGTTAACTTATAAGAGTTAGAACCAAACTTCTTCTCTTTTTCTATTCTGATATTTAAATGAGAGATCTGTTGAAAAACTGTTTAATTTGTTCATGTACTGTGTCAGACATTTTTTCCACAGTTTAAGCTTTAGTTACAATAAATGTTCCCCAAATTTTAGCTCTAATTTGTGTCATCAAAATTTTTATCTTTCACAGCTCTTCTTATCTGCAATCACGATACTTTTACTCTGAAAATATTTAAGGCAGAGTAAGGTCTGCCTGAGCGTCTCAGAGGAGTATAAACTTATGCCTTAATTCTAACCCTCAAGCTGTAGCTACGACAAACATTAATAAATATACACACATGCCAATAAGACCAGTAAACATTTTAACATTAAAGTTTAATACATAAAGGAGAAAAGAAGACTTTGGAAAGCACCGTAATGCAAATAAATTCAACATCTGTAACAAACATGATTGTGAAACTTAATCTCATGAATTTTAATCTTCACTTAACAGTATGTTAAAATATTAAACACATGTTGAAACATTGTCTAATTAGAAAATAGATCCCACCACAAACACCCCAACTTATAAAATCTTGGTTACAGGACTGTTTGTATCAAAATGTAATCAAATGTTCCCATCCACCTGGTGACAAAAGTAACAACTTGTGATGATCAAACTCATCCCAGTTTAGCAGTGTGCAAAGTGTTCATGGTAAAATATGCTTTTGTGCAAAATGTGCAAGCTCCCCTTCCCGTCGCATTAAAAGTGAAATAATAAAAGATTTACATTTAAAGTATTGAGATGGCTGGTAATAGTTTGATCTGGTAAACGGTTGAGTCGTTCTTTATGTGCCGCTTCTGCTTCTCTTTCAGAGAGTTACGACAACGGTCGCACAATCTTCATTGAGATGTAGTTCTGAAAAAAGGAAAAAAAACAAGTAATTAATGTGCTTTTAATGATCCTACAGCCTGATATTTGGCATTATCTGTCCCATAGGCATGAAACAGTACATTTGAAATGTTTTTATTGCCACTAAAGCCAACAAAAAGATAGCCTTTGTACAGTTAAACTGCCCTGTCAGCACTGTCACTCCTTACCGGTAGCGAGTAGAGCAGGATGGCAACAAAGAGGATCACTATGAAGAGCAGGAGGAGTCCGATGAAGAGGCACCTGAACTTTCGCCACACTATGAACTTCATGGTCTTACATGGGTTGGTGAACCAAAAGAAGGAGGTTTCTGGACGCCTGGTTTTGGAGAATAAAGATTTCAGCTGTCTAAAAACATGCTGGCTTTTACAAATCAAGATGCTGAATGGACCGTACTTGGGAGGATCCAGTTTAGGGTTCATGTTGGGTTCATCTCTGCCTTTTCCTGCAGGCCTCACATCTGCATCTGCTTCACTTACAATCTCCAGACTCATCTCCACTTTACCCTAAAAACACAGGCTGGTTACGTTAGAACCACAGACAATTCAAATGTGCTGATGGCGAAAGTGAAAAATCATTTGAAACGTAATAAAAACAACATCTTTATCTGAAAATTCACGGTTTACCATAAACCGTGAATTTTAAGATATAGACTCCCCGTCTTTCAAACCATAAACTAAAGATGTTAGTTTTGGCACCATAAACATTTCTCACTTACTGCCAGGACTCTTTTTCCATTCTTTTCAATGGAACAGGGCCACCAGCCTTTGACTGACTGCTGCGCGAACAGGGACTTGGCCTGCTCCGCCTTTAGCGGACTTCCCAATTCTGCATCATTCATCATGTCGAGAGAGCACTTCTCTGGGCTCTTTGCTGGGGCGACCATGTTACGCAGATCCAGCTCCACCGTGCCTGCACAGCAGTATCATCATGAAATGTTCAGATACTGCGTTGGTAAAACCAAAAACCGCCAACACTCCAAAAACGTGCTGGTGTAACTCCTACCGAGGTAATCGTCCAGGGAGAATTTGTCATTATCCCATATTTGCACAACCAGTTTGGGAGGGATCCTGAACTCTGTTTTGTCAAGGTTCCAGAAGTACTCCTGATAGATAAAAAAAGAACAAATATTTGTTAAAGATGACCAATGTCCAAGCAATGAAAAGGCTAAGAAGCTGGTGCAGACAAGCTTCACCTTCTTAGACACGAGGCAGAGCTGTTCAGCGGGCAGGAAGTCAAACTCGAAAACAAATCTCCAGTTAAAGTTGCCATCTCCGTCCAGAGACCGGTAGTGGACATCGGTTTTCTGTTTGTTCTCCTCCATACCAGGCATCCAGCTGTGGTTGGCATAGGAGGTTTTTTTTGTGTTAAACAAAATGGCATAAATTCCACTGGAATATAAAGCCCAACCCATCAGTTTCTTCAAACCAAACGTACCCTTTCACATAGATGTCACTCATATTTTCTCCCGTGATGCTGGTCTCATCTAACGTCACTTCAGTGGTGTTCCAAACCACGACCCGCAGAAAGTGCCTGAACATTTAAACACGATGACGGTAAACTCGCACCTGACGTGACTCAGTGACCGAAGACAACCGAGCAGAGCGACACTTACTTTTTGGCCTTCCGCGGGGAGATGTCAAACGGAGGTCCAGGGAGACCGATGGACTTGGGGAAAACATCAACCCACATCTGAAGGCTTCCCTGGAATATTACAATGCAGAGGTTCAGGTAAACGTACATGTACATGCAGAAAAACACAACCGCTGGATGTTGGAACCTGAGGGAGATTAGGCTGAAAGGTGCTGAAGAGCGTCCGGGTCTCAACGTGTTCGGGCACGAGTCCCTGTTGAAGGAGGACATGTAGGCAGAGCCGTTCCCTGGCTGGACCCAAGTGCTGGTGGATTTCCATGTTGTTCTCTGGATGCCAGAACATATTGCAGATTTAGAATTAATCAAAATAAATATATAGTAAAAATACAGGTGAAAATATTTAGTGTAGCATCTAGAAGCTGTCGAACCAACCAGCTGCCAATAAGGGATCAATGAAGGGAAGGGCTCAGATATAGACTAACGCAGTTTACCGAATTCAGCCAGCGTGTACTCTCTGCCGTTGAAGATGAGTGATGTGCCGTTGTCTTCAGTCCTGGGTTTGGACAAGCCTTTCAGACGAGCCAGGTTCTCCAGAATCTGGGAAGGCTTCAGCTGGTCCCTCCACTGGTTGATACCAGAACTGAAAATGACATAAAAAAAACCCAGAAAATTAAAATAAAAACAGAATCCTGTTTGTGTGTCCCTTTGAATCAGGTACCCGAGCCCAGTTTCGCCTACATGCAGTAAGTCTGTGGTAGGCCACAGTAGGAGTTGTATCGAGACAGGAAGCGGTTCTCCAGATCAATGATGGTCTCGCCAACCTTCTCATCACGAGTCAGGAGATCATAGTCATAGACAGAGATCTTCAGATCTTTCTCCTGGGGCAGGAAACAGGTCATCTCAAACATCCTAAACAAAACAAAAAGGCACGTTTGAGAAGCACAAACACAATAATGCTCCGTGTAATCCCTTCTACGTCGCGCTGTGTTTACCTTCCAAACACAGGGTTGGTGGTGTTGGGTATGTAATGATCTCTGTCGTCAACCGAATTCCTCCCCAGTGAGATCTTTATGTATGGATCGCACTGAGCAGGGAAAACAATTTAAATAGAGTGTGTTCAAGCAGCTGGTAACTGAAGCAACCAGCACTGTTGGGAAGCAGATGAATTCTCACCCTGCCATTGTTGTCTTTGGGCTGCAGGTCTGTGGCCTGGATCACGTACACCCTGACCAGACACTCCTGGGGTCCACTGTCTGGGAGCTCTCTAAACTGACGTGGAGGAGCAGCCACACTGGGGTCATCGGACAGAGGGTACACTTTGAAAGAGCCCTGATGGAAGACAAATTAGTGTATACTTGCTTTCTGCCATCACTGGTAAATAAAATATCACGATCTTACCTTCAGCTCTCCAACCACAGTAGGATCATCGTCCCCATTTTCATTTTTTCCTCGCTGTAGCTTGAAGGTGCTGCAGAAGTCAGTCAACCCGTTGAATTCTGGGATGTTCTCCAGTTCCGTGTCGTACACCTGAGAAGACACACTCACATTTACCTCAGGAAAAGCCTTTGGACATTGTGCAACTGTGAGGGGCATTATTACATTATGCAAGTAAATGCATGTGTGCAAAAACTGAAAACTTACTTTAAGGGTGTCGTATCCTTTTTTGAGGTAAGGGCCACATTTCTCCTGGTCTCCAATTGAAGCGTAGAATTTACTCCACCAGTCAACGGTCTCCTTTTCCTTAGGATCACCATTGTTCAGTTTTAACATTCACAAGTTGTTATTTCTGTGCATTCAAAAATCCAAATTCTGTACTATTCTCTCATCTTTATCTCACCTTTTCTGCATTCTTGAAAGATGAATTGGTGTGAAATGACAGAACAGAAACACATCATGCTCAAAAAAGCAGAACAAAATGCAGAAACAAGCAAGCAGGGATGTAACAAACTGCAGTAGAGCACTGAGCCTGCAGAGGGAGACCCAAGCTCTCATTACTACTATATTTGATTATGGAAAAAAACAGCTTGCTATCTTTGTATTACAATTAAACAAAAGACTTATTTCTACGCATAACTTTTGTGGACCCAAATTCTACACAGATTTTTTAAATGCCTAGTTATGTGTAAAAAGTGAGCCAACTACACATTACACCCCTGCTATCATAAATATGTGAGCTCATTGTGTGCAAGTTCTCTTGTGGCACTTTCCACATAGATTAGTTGTGCTACGTCATAACGCCCGTGTGAAGCACTGCATCAAGGGTTAGGTGGTCTCAGTGTTCAGTGTCAAAAAGCAATCAGCCGTGTGAAAAAGAACGCTGTAATAAATAGCTATACATACAAAACCGGAGGAAGGAGAACTCATTTTGTTCACAGCAGCTGAAATGCTGTGAATGTACTGCAAGCAGGAGTAATAAACTTTGGTCAAATTTGACCTGAAAGTCAAAACTTGCTTATTTAGTCAAAAGGACCAAAACACAGACTGGGGTTGGAATGAGAAACACCTCCAAACAACAGAGGACGTTATGAGCGTGGAGGCTGGGTATACCTGATTCTCTAGTGTGGTTTCTTCCATATTAATGGAGACCGGGTTGGGAGGTGAAGCCATCATTAGAGCCACTGTAATAAACGGAGGTAACATAAGAACATCTTTTGACTCTCTCCCAAAGCACTCTTTTCCTGTCGTCCCTACTTTTGGAAGCCATCGCTCCTTCTGCAGTGATGACATATGGATCACATCTGAACTCCTCCAGACACGTGATGGTGCACTGGCCCACCACGGGCTTCCTGCCAAATGGACGGTGATCAATCACCTTGATCACAATCGGAGGTGTGTACATCTCATCCTTTGGAAGCAGCTACATGAGGGATTGAGACAATAAATATGAATTTTCAATCAGTATTCAGTTAGAAAGTAATTCACTCTTTATGCAGAAGATCATAACCAGCATTTTTCTCCACAGAAATGGCTTTTTTTTCACCGGTGCCTTAGTGCTCATGTAATTTACAAAACGCTGTCGTACCACTTTGATAAACAGGACAGAGCTGGGGAAGTTTGGGCTCTTTTTCATATTCTTGATCACGGCTGACTCCACCATCTGTCCACCACACTCTACAACCAGACTGGGTGAGGACACTGCGGCCAGCTGGTACGGCTTCATGTTTCTCAGTCCCCACGCAAGAATCTGCACACACACATAATGAGGATGTATGGAGACACGTGGCAGGTGTACCTTCAGACAAACAGTGCCTGAAGACTGTCCGTTACCTCCACAGCAGTGAGCTGAACCACCGGCCGGATGCCCTGTGGAACCATGTACAGGTTCTCGGCTCTTTTTGGGGGAACCAGAGGAAGATCTGACTCACCTGCCTGTAGAGACAGAGTGTATGATGCTGTAGCTATTAAAATTGCAATGTAATCAAAACAAATGCTGTTCAAATAAAGTATTCTTGCCTTGTTTTTTAGAATGAGTTCAGCAGCCACCAATGTCTCTCCTGCGTTCTGGCCATTCTGAATGACAGGATGCCAGGTCAGTTTGGGCATCTGATCCATATTAGAGTTCAACTTCACCATGGGTTTGCAGATACTGCGGCCCAGAAGTTCATCCCTCCCCTGCACAGAAAAATTAAAAGATAGAGCATTTTGCCTTTTCCATTTAAGTGATCTGCAGTAGCCAACAGTTAAAGAGAGTCTACTCTACCACTTGGTCCTGGTCGTATAACTCCAACACAACATCAGGGGGGCGCTGGAAAATGTTCTGGGGGTCTCCGTAAATCTCAATGTCACTGAAAATAAGAGTTTGGTCCCAGGTTGGGTTCAATGTCGCTCGTAGCTTCTCTGTTGTTTTACTGAGATGCAGGAATGAAATGTGTGCATAAGGATCTGTAATATTAAAACAAATGTTATCCACAGCTCCTTTTACACCATTAACATCACCTTTCGAGAAATGGTGTTTTAACTTTATAAAGACTGGAACCCTACCAGAGAAGCTGTCTTTGTCCATTGATGTTAGATTGCGAGCCTGGTACACATAAACACGGAGATGGTACACGTGTGACTCTGTGGAACAAAACAAAAAATCCAGTCATGTATATGTAATCCTCACAATCGTGTTGACATGACAACGTGTGTCAAAATTCTTACTGCCGAAGAAGCAGGAGACCGTCGGTGTATTGGCACCAAACATCTTTGTGACATCGCCCTTGGAGCCTTTCTCCTTCTGCTCCGTGTCAATACCCTGCAACATAAACAGTGGACATGTCAGATCTGTTGACATTACAGTGTCTGTAACCCACTGCAGCAAGAAATGGCCTTTTGCTCCACTCACTCACCAGAGCTCCCTCAAGCTGGAATATGGCAGATGCACCCAGTCGGTCCTCCGGGGCCATCTTCCTCCTCCAGCGCCTGCGACGGAACGTGTCTGAGGAACGCTCCAACCTGTGGAATTTCCAGCCGATCAGAGAGGAGAACTCCCAGCTTTCCGGGTCGCCTCTGTCCTGCCTCTGAGCACACAAAACAAAAGTAGTTTCATAAAAATCTACACCTGGTGTAACATTTAGACAAACGTCTTTGGAAACGCGTGCTTCAGTGGACCCTGCTCGGTTGTTTCGCTTTCACCTCCACAGCTGCTCCTCCAGTTGCAGCTCTTTTGCGCGGTCGAACGAGCCGCCTCCTGCGATGGACATGGTAGACCTTCTCCGCAGGGACCCAGGACCGAGGTTTGTCATCTGGGGGAATAGTAACGCCATACTCCCAGCCTGGGGGTAGATGCTCTTTTAAGCACAACACACCTACAGGCAGCAGATTTTATCCAGTACAACATTTGCACCTTGATCATCCACAGCTCTGTTGTCATCCACAGTCCACTCATCTTCCCAAACCCAACCAGGGGGACAATCAAACTCTCCAGGGTTACGGCTCTTCTCGCCATTCTGTACAACACTTTAGTTTTTTTATTCTGCCTCCTACACACTTAGATTAGCATTATATATCAAACAAAAAACAACAAATCTAAACTCCAAAACCTGCACATCAGGAGTGTGTCGCGCTCACCACGTCAGTGAAAGCTTCAGAGGCAGCCTTCCACTCTCCACCGGGGAAGCGGGTCTCGTTTTGGAACACCTCATCCATAAACTCAGTGTGTCCCGCATCTGCTTCTGTCAACAGGCTGATACACACAGTCAAAACATTTAAAAATTAGTTAACAGTCTCACACAGTATAATGGCAGAGCAAATAGAGCAGAGAGTGCTTGAGAATCCCAGAAATGTGCTGAAAAATAAATAATGCTGGAAAGTTATTCTGGTGGGGTCAGACTTCAGAGTTGTGGAGACTAAACGTCTGATTAAGAGTACGGTAAATTCTTGGTGACACAGTCCGAATTTCTGTTCTTGAATCACGGTGGGTATGAGAGGAATGCAAACAGAGCTGGCATAGCCTGCTTCCACCGCTAACCACAGGCTAACTGAGCAATGCGCAGGAAAATGCAGAAGTAAGCTTCCTTTGTCAAAGGGTACTCACGCTTTCTCTGGGTCAATAAACCACTCACTCTCCCACTCCCATCCCCTCGGAGGGATGAAGTACTCCTGCTTCAGTTTCAGTTTGCCTGTCACGTCTGAGTACTTGTATCGCCCCACCAGTCCTGTGGTTCCCCACTTCCCGAAAACCTGGGCTTGGTTCTCATACTGTTACACAGCAAATGGAGAATTGTTTGGTTTCAGATGCTGACTGTGAAAAGTTCGGCCAAGAAAATTATAAGTGGCGGCATACCATCTCTGCAAAGACGCTGAAGGTCCCCTCAGAGAAGGCATTGAATTTCTTCTCATGCGCAGACAGACCCAGCCACATGTTGACTCTGATCTGGACTGGCACCTTTAGCCTCTTGGTGTCCATCGGATACTAAGTGAACAGAGAAGTAATTCCCTTTTAGAGCGAATTAAAAGTCACCTACTGGCATACTTTAGACTGCACACAAACCTTTAAAAAGATGGTTTGCGTCTTGCCGCAGTGTTGTCCGCAGGCCTGCTCACTGAAGGTGGAGTAGAGGACCTGGTGAGCAGGGATGCGGCTGTAGGCCACCCTCTTCTCACCACGCAGCATCCAGATGATCACGTCAGGCATGCTGTTCTGGGGCTGAACAAAGTAAAAGTATGCACATCAGGTACTGCACCCGCATCTGTGCAGAGGGATGGCAGCGCTTCTTTCATTTCTGAGCAGTGTTCTTCCCGTATTGGTACCTCCTCGGCCAGTGCTTTCAACTTGTCTGCCCAGGTCTCGATGTCGGTCAGCGTGTCGCGGATCTCTCTGGCCTCCTCTCTCATGCGCCTGGCTCCATCATTAATGGTTCTCAAGCTGTTGTCTCGCAGCTTTTTGATCTGGATGTCCAGAGATGTCAGGTTGGAGCAGCCCTCCAGCTCAGGAGTTGGGTAGCTGAAGGAGATCAAGATTAGCCATGCATAACGATTTATCAACAGAGTTTTAAATAGGTTAAGATTTCTACTAAAAAGGTGATTTTATTTCATTTTTTTTATCTAACTTGTTTAGTCTGAGCAACTGATACCTTTCTATATCTTCTATGAGCTGAGTGAGCAACTTTATCCACACCTCCACCAGCAGGTTGTTAGAGACTTTGCCCAAAATGGCAGTTTTGAATGCCTCCAGGTTGGACTCCTGCATAAACAGGAATAAGAGTCACACTTTGCAGGGAAGAATATTATTGGACTTGACAAACCATCTACACACAAGTATACATATTACGGGTGGCACACAGCATGCAGAAAAACTGAAAAAGCTGGAATCCATTTAGCATTTTAATAAATATAACAGAACCTGGTTGATTCCTGGGATACATCTCCAGCCCCAAACACAGCTCCATTCAACACGGGACCCAAAAAGAAACCCACTGACTAACAACATCCAGCAGATAATGTGGTCTTACCAGGCGGTGAGTAATGTAGAGGATGATGTTGGCAGCGTCCAGACGGTGGCTGATGTCCTCCCAAAATGAGGTCACCACAACCACTGGTTTGGTGTCTGCCCACGGCAAGTAATAGTAGTGGTTCCCTGGAACGATGACGGGTTAGAAAAAACAAGAAGGCTTCGAATGTGGCTGGTGTGAGCAGGTGAGGACACACAGCGAGGTTCTCACTCACCATCAAACACAGCACAGCTATACTGAGTGGTGGAGGCCAGCGGCTTGCAGGTGTTGTCCAGTTTGTTGCCATAGTTACCGATGCTGACCTCAAACTGGATTGGCTCACCGGGGTCCTCGATCATGGTGGCGCTGTGGAAAACGGCACATAGACAGAACTTCCTCCTCCTTTGGTATTTCTATTGTGTGAAGACAATGGAGTAAAAAAAAAAAACAGCACATAATCAAGAATGCAAAGAATGCTGTAAAAAACAACTACAGTCAGCAGACAAACACTCCTAATACCTGTACCACCAGGATGTCATCACTGTGGATATTCTCTACAGATTGGTCTGCTTTCCCCTCCAGCTTGGTGGAGAGCTCCACCAGAATCCTGCCCCTGTACGCAACGCCTTCTCCCTGTAAGAGTGTGGTGATGATTTGGGAAGGCGCCAACTGGAAAAACCTCCTGACAGTACCTTGCCATGATTAAGGCTTTCGTACGGATCTGGGAGACCGCTGAACTCCCTGGGACTGCCATACAGGTTGACAAAGCAGGGTCCAAAAACTGGCAGGAAACCCACTTCCTCCTCCCCCGTGTGCTCTGTGGACAGACGTCAACAGCCTGAAGCCTTTTAAAGACGAAGGCTCCGATCGATCAAGCGCAAGCTGCCATGTTAGTATTTGACTGTGGCTGCAGCTGAGGCTGTGGGTGATTGGACAGACTGAGGTGGGGTCAGTTAATGTCGGGGAGGGAAATTTCAGGCATGACGACAAACAGCCACACTGATAATTGGCTCACACAAGTGCAGTAGCAGCTCGGGACGGGGGTAAATTAGCGTGTATGACATGCTAGCTTTTTGATTTAATGCAACACAGGACAAAAAGGCACATTGGAACCTTCAAATGAAGCCATTTCCCCATATCCTGCATGTTCTTCTATTCCAAGAGAAAAAACACAGTTCAGGGAATATTGAGATGTTAATTCAAAAACATTATTGAAAAAGATTAATCTTATTAACTTCAATTAATTGCTGTAACATAGTTCTCGACTCTCGTTAAACTGTTCAGAGTGCCCCTCGTTTTCTGCGTCATCAAATGGAGAAATGGGTGTACCTTCTATCTCTCCACCAGAGGAGGCTATCTTAGCAAGGTTCAGGTAGGTTGTGCCAACAGCATCATTTCCTGTCAACCGATCCCTGCAATCAAAGCATGTACACACATTTTCAGATACACAACACACAGACATGCACACACACACGCACGCAGGCACACACGCAGGCACAGACACAAAAAGACATTTTACCCGTGTCTGCTCTGCGTTCGCTCTCACGCCCTTTTCAACACCTTGTGAGGGATAAATGTTTTTTTTGTTTTTTTTTAACTTTCCCTCTTCCTCGAATTACCTCTCCACATTCCTGGGTCGGAGTTTTGCACAGTAAAAACAGCACTGTAATGATCTTTAGGATTTGGACTGTGCCAACAGGATCTGGGAAAGTGTAACGGAGGAAGGGAGGGACCTGCTCAACCACTGGCTGCCACATTAGACTCATGGGACTGACTCTGAAGCATGAAAATACACACGGCTGTTCACAACACAGAGGTGCTGTCGTGCAGTCTGAAACCTGTCACAAATAACACCATGCACCATAAGGTTCAAATCTGACTTACCAATCAAAGACCGTCAATTTAATACGCTCGCACATGGAGGGGAACTACAAAAAATAGGAGATTTGAGCAAAAAAAAAAAGCACCATCATATTTGTTACTCGTGTTAAACACATTTTTGTGTGATGAGGAGCGTTTCCCCTCCACAGACCCTCCTACCTTTACTTGGAGGTTTAGCATTTGGTTCCACTCCGGATTTGCATTCTTCTCAATAATCTGAGTGCACAGCTGCAGAAACAAACAAAAAAAACATTTTTTTTTTTACAAATGAACTCATTTTGAGATGTAACATCTAAAAAACAACCCTTCCCCGCCAAAAAAACCATAACGAAACCTTTCTGCCAGCAAAGCGAGCCTCTAAGAAGGGATCCACCAGGTTTTTCTTATTTCCTTCTCCTCCAAAAACCTCTTTGATACTTTGGATGAAGGCGTCATCCACTACATGAAAGAATAATAACATTTAGTTTATGATCATTTGATTACCAGCAGTAAAGTCCCCTAGCATGAGCAGCATGTCTGTGAACCTTACTCTGGGGGATGTCCTCAGCTCTGAACACTTTGAGGGCCAGGGTGGCCCATCGCAGGGTCACACCAGCCGGCAGCAGCAGGTTACTCTCGATGTCTTCCTGATCATCATTTGATTCCTTTTTCTCCACCTGCAGGTGTTCAGGACAGAGCGGAGAGCACAGTCGCCACATTTACATGCGGGGAAGGAGGAAGCGTGCCGGCTTAGTCAAAACCTGTCGTACCGGAGGCTCGTCTCCAGTCCCAACCACGAAGAGGCTGACTTTGAGGTAGCCTTTGGCTCCAGAACTGGAGTCATCTGGGTCATTTAACAGGAGCCACTTCTTCATGACACAGTGAGCTGAAACGATAAAACGGAACTGCAGTCAGTCATTCATCCATCCATCCATCCATCCATCCCTCCATCCATCAACGTGCTGGAGGTCGGTCATCTGCAAACCAAATGAAGCCACCTTAACAGTAAATGTAAATAGACAAACGTCTGGTTTTCAGCTCACCTGGTTCATCGTAGACGTAACCAACATCCACCTGTGTGCCAGAGCAACAGCAGATGCTTATTTCAGCTCAGACAGGCAGACACAAAATCAATGTCGCTCTCGTACCTTGAATTCCCCCATGAGGCTGTCGGCCCTGAGTGAATAGGAGTTGTACACCTGCAGGAGGATGAGCACACGCAGCGGATTAGACGGGCGCAGCAGCACATGGTGACCTCCAGCTCCAGACGAGTACTGACCCTGAAGCTGATGTGGTTTTCAAACAAATCTGACGGCAGCATGTTGACGTTGTAGAAAAACATCTGTCCAAAAAAAGACCTTTAGCAGGCTGGAAGCAGTGCTGAAGGGCTGTGCTGCTGCGTGTGAAAACTCCTGAGCACGGAGGAGTTGAGAGTACCTCATCGAAGAAAGGGTTGTTCCCCCTCTTGATCCTCGTCCTGTGGGTCTGTCCACACACGTGGACCTTCACCACGGGTTTGATGTTGTTTCCAGGCAGCTGACGGGCCTCGATGATCCGAACACGAATCTGAGAGAAAAACAAGAGCGGCTGTTGCAGCACAAGAAGGAGAACAAATACAAAAACACAGAAACCGGAGCCGAGAGGAGCTGCGGACACAAGTGTGCTGTCAGCAGGTTGGAGAGGAGCTTCCTAGATCTTAGGCCAAAAGGCCAGATTGCTTTAAAAAACCTAAATAGAATGTCTCTTCTTCTTAAAACGACTAACTTGTCAGTAGGTCTTCATTATTTACAATCTCAAAGCCAGGCCAATTCATCTGAACCAAACCAGTTTCGCTATTTATCTAATCCATTTTAGTGAGCTGTACTAAAACATATTCCCTAAAATATTAATATTAAAATATATTTCCCTAAATTCCCTAGCTGAATTTGCGTGTGGCTGCTGCTGTGCTTCAGGTGTGTACATGCGCACTCACCTGGAAGTCCTGGGGTTTATTGACCAATCGGTGGCGACTCTGCGCCCTGGCCAGCCGCTGGCGCAGCGAAGCGGGCTGGGACGGGGACGAGGGGCTGCCCGAAGCCCCGCTCCGCCCCCCATCTGGTGAAGATTCATCACTCCCTTCACCTCCACCTCATCAGAGGACAAACAGGAGGATGGAAGGATGAGTGTCCAAAAAATAAAAGGAGATGGAATCACAGCAGCAGTGCTGACAGGAATACCAGTGTCCACGGTGGCGTTCCCGTCCTGAGGGTCGCTGGGGTCTGGTGTGGAGTTGGCAGGAGGATCGTAGCCGATCATAAGGTTGATTGTTGCCTGGAAGGGAATAATTCACTTCTCCATCGTCTCATTTTCAAATGAAAGAGTGACTCCGCGAGATTCGATAAACTTACTCCGATATTCTGTCCATTCTCATTCAGCAAAGGGACGTTCCTGGATGGTAATGATCTCAGTTGGCCAGAGGAAAGCTCTCGCAGTGGGACTTTTGTAGACCCCAGAAACCTTTGATTAAAAAAGATGTTATTGGAAATATATTCAGGTCTACTTTCAAAGCATCCTGAATATCATTCCTGATAAAAGGATGAATATTCCAAGCTACAAATTAAATACTTCATGTGTGTTCAGCAGTCACAATTACAAGATGGACAGGCCACCACCCAGTGCCAACAAACCCAGCCTGCTCCGACAAACAAACGCAGCCGTTGGAACAGCATTCACCACGCTGGAGCTACGGGCCAGTTAGTCCACACTAATTAGATCATCTGTGACTTTCAGCAAACACCAGTTCTTTTTACTTTCAAGCCTAGGAGCGAGAGTGCTACCAAGCTGACATCTTAGTTCATTAATCATCATTGGCTTTATCAACAGGGAAAAATGGTCTTCCTGCAACTAAAAACCTGCAAAGGAAACAGGCTGACCCTAAATGATAACGGCTGGGTCACTGAAACATTTTAGTGATAGAATGCCCATCACATTTACAGGAAAAAATTAATTAGTAGCAGTCTTAACCAAAACACATTAAATGGAGCAAATGCAATAAAATACAGTTAAAAGCTGGCCTGCAATCGGCCAAATGAGTGTTTTCAGGCTCCTGCAACACTAACTCTTTAGGTATTTCAAGGACAGCCCCTACAAACAGCTCGGAATCCCAGTGCCACACATTTCTGGGCCTGGCTGGACATTGTAGCTGTTTATTGTTGTGTGCCGTTGGCCGATGTGTGCGGCCAAAACGCAGGCAGTGTCATTCGCAGCTCGTTTATTCTCAGTTGATAAGAAACTGCATCTTGCCATTAGCCCCGAGGAAGGAAAAAATAAAAAAGCTGCATATTTCATGTGGCCACAAAGTTATCAAAGGTCCAAAAATCTTACGAGGAAGACAAGTGTGTGGGGCATTGGCTAATTGCATAAATAAAGCTTTTGTTTGGGTGGAAGGTGGAATCAAGCATTATTCTAGCATTACTCTGGTAGTTAAGGAGGGAACCCCCTTTAAACATGCTGGGGAGTTGAACCTGTCACTCCTGAATCGGGTATGTGGATGAAGAATGAGGTCTTCTCTCTGGGGCCTGAGTGACTCTACAGACTTGGTATGTAGCCTGGGATTCAACCCCAACGCTGCTGCAAGCAGCTTCAGCTGGGACTCAACTTCAGTTTTTATTCTTTAAAAAATTCCAAAGCAAGTTAACTCCCTCCGCTGTCATAAACGCTGTCCCTCCCAGATGGGGGGATAACATACCCTGTTCTTATTACTGTGGCTGCCTCTCTCATTACACAAAACCTGAAAAACTCAACACATGCACAACAACAGAGAAGGGAACTACACTGGCAGGGGTCGGACCTTAAACGAGACAGGAAATGAAACAATCCTGAGCTCTGGATGTACAAGTAGTTTTCCAACAATGGAACTTGGCCTGTAGTTAACCCACAACTTCCCATGGAGAACACCAGTTTATTCCCTGCTCTTAAAACTCCAAGGGATAATAAGGATAAAATTATTGCTTTCAAAAAAACCAAAACATCTCTATTAAAATAACTTTCGGGCTGGATTGAAGCTGTAATTGTAATTGTGGCATTGATCCAAATTTGATCCAAAACACTCAAAATGGAAATCCTTCATATCAAATCTAACATTTAAACTGGAATCACCAAAAAAACCAAAAAAAACTCAGAACTTTACAGTCTCGTGATCCATGCTGCTCAGACACTAATTGCTTCCCCCTTTTCGACCCTCCTCTGTTGCCATGACAACGGGCATTAGCCATAACAGCAACAGGCAGACAGAGAAAAGTGCGTCTCTGCTCCCCCAGTGTAGATCCTTAGGGAGTGTGTCAGGCTGGCCAGCTCAGTGGAAAACTTTACTGGCTTTCACATGAGCCGTAAACACACATCTGCAGAGCTGCTGCTCCTCCTCCTCGAGCATGTCTAAAAAAAAAAAAATAAAAAAAAACCACAAACTATGGAATTATTCACACAAAAAGATGAAAAATTGCCAGTACGAGCGCTGTCTGGACATAAAAGTTTGAGCCAAAGCAGCATGGGTGCCGTGAAAGAGGGAAGTTAGGACCATTCTAAGGGCCCACGATCGATGGAACTTTAAAAAAAACTGCTGGCCAAACTCTTAAAAAAAACAAAGAAAACCTCCATCAGGAGTGGTTAGATGATACTATGGTGCAGGCTTGTGCTCCTATTCTTGCCTATTCTTGCCTATTCTTGCTCAATTTATGTATCTTAACCAACTTCAGTTTTTATTTTATGCTTCATTTTGCTTCTACAATGAAGCCATGAAGACCTGGCAAAGAAAAGGGAAATAAGTCATCTTGGGTCAGGGAATCCTTTAATTCCACTTGCACAGGGTCCTTGAGGTCTTTGGTGATGGACCCAATGTGACGGTTTTCCCTGGCGGGGCCCCTGCATAGCAGCCAGGACTTGTATTCCCTTCTTACCAGCAGGGATCACTGAGGTGGAGGACCCAGTCCTTGTGGCTGGTCCCAACTGTTTCCATATGGAACTCTGGGCTTATTCAGAATTAGCCACGTGGTTCTGGGCAGCCCGGAAGGATCCTGAACTGAGAGTAACTTTGCGCTTTAGACGAAGTCCTCTCAGACGTTCCTGGACTGCGAGGGCCACACTCAACTCAGCCCAACAGAAAACAAAAAGGGATTCATCCATCCACTGTTGCCCAATCAGCACTGTTCATCCCACACTGCCAAGCAAGTCCCGGCAAGGCCAGAAGGGTGTGAGGGGGTAGAAGGAGCCAGCCGCATAACTCAGAGTTCACTTCCTCCTGCGTTAGTGAGACACCCAGAAACCACCGCTGGGGGTGTTTCTGCAGGTAGCGTGCTTCAGATGGGCTCCATTTAAAAAGAGAGAGACTTCATTCAGCAGCAGCAGAGCCCGGGTCTGCAGCGATGAGGGAGGAAGGGCAAACATGGCCTCTTTCATCACTCGTCTGTTGCACAAACCAGACTTACTTATCTTTGCCAATAGTCTCGTAGTCTTTCACAACCACGTCGATGCAGGAGGCAGAGTCCAGCGGCGTCCCCTTCAGGTCGAACTCCAGCACCTGAGACAAGCGAGAGCAGCAGATATCAGAGGTGTCCAGAGGGACATCAGAGGTGTCCAGCCGGGGGTCGGCGTCCTCAGAACAAATCAGAGCCAAATCTGCAGGTCTGATCAGTGTCTGTGGGAGAGGATTAGATCTACCTCATTCCAAACAGGGTTCACCTCGCTATCAATCACCTTTGTCTTCTTCTTTTCATCTGAAAGAGAAAAAGGGGGTTTTGTAACTCAATAAATCCCCTAATGGACAGTTTTCGCACAGAGGACAAGCTGCTCCAGCCAACACAGGGAGTCGCCTACAACCAGTTCCACCTCAGCTGGTTGGACTGGTAGCAACAGTGCTTGTGTCAGAACCTGGGGGGTGCTTGGAGGTTCTGTCTGCACAGGACAGACGGGGCAAAGCGGAGGCCCGCGTGCGCTGGTGATGATGATGGTGATGATAACGGAAGGAAAGCCGCTGGGCGCTCTGGGGCTGATTGGTGGACTCGTTTCCATTTTAGACATGAATGGCATCCTGTTTCAGTATCGCGTGGACTCATAATTTCCTTTTGGGTGGTATTTTTCCCTCGTATGGCGTCCTCCTTCCCTGCCCTAACGCTCCGGAGGGGCCCCTGCAGGATCAGCGCGCTCAGACCTGTCAGGGAAGCAGTCGGATCTACTAGAATTAAACACTAAAATTAAACTAAATATTTAACTCCCACGGTAACGTCGCTCATTCAGCCTAATGAGTGAAACGGGTTTGAATACTTTTCTAAATAATCTTTTTCTGAACAAACAAAACTTACTGGACTCCGCACATTGGCTTACCTTTAAATGTAACGCTGGTAACTGGATCAGGGCTTCCAACTTTCTTTTTAGGCAGACCTTTAGCCGACTCGACTACAACCCGCAACATGGTTAAAAGGCAAAAATAAAAATAAAAATAAAATTAATTATTAAAAAAAATGTAATCACAGAAAGAATCAGCCTGGTAAAGAGAAAAAGGAGTGAAGGAGTGAGGAGAGGACTGCCGTCCCATCAGTGGAACAGGGCAGGGCTGAGGAAGTCTACCCGAGCCCGGATGGTGAGCGGGGACGCGGACGGGGACGCGGACGGGGACGCGGCCGGGGACGAGGGCGGGTCACGGGGGAGTGATTACCCACGGAGGAGGGCTGCGAGGCTCTGCGGCCACCCTGGAAGAGGCATCAAACAGGATGAGAACAACCAGGACCGAAATTCCATCTGTATCTGACAGACATTTAACGTGGAATATTTTATTCTAAGGTTTTTTTTCTGCGTAATTACCGGCCGATCAGTTTTCGGACAATGGCCCCATCTAGTGGCTAAGACGCGTGTCTGCAGTCTTTGTCCTTAAATATATAGTTTGATTATGTTTTAAATTCTTTTATTTTATTTAAATATTTTCTTTTAAAAATGCGTTTCGTTCATGGATAAAGGTGAGCATCCTTCCTTACTCGGTCCTCCACCAGTGTCTGGAGCTATCACCCTCGGCTGGGGTCATTAGGTCAGTGCTCGGTAAGACTGCTACCTTGGGAAAAGTTTGATCCCCACCTTCAGAATTTTCAGATTGCGTTTTTATGTTCTGAAAACTCGATTTGGGAAAAAATGTTACATTTATTTAGTCAATTTCATAAATTTAGATCAGATTATTTATATGGAGTGCATTAGTATACTAATGAAGGCAATCTCTGATTTAAAGTGTTTTTTAGAGGGTAAGTTGGAGGGTTGGAGGGTGCTAAGAAATCCTACTTTTGCAACATCTTGACTGACGGTTTTTTATAAAAGATTAACTAAGTGGTTGAGTGTGTGCACATGGCTCCGGTCCCCCCAACAGTCCTGTTACTGTTTGGGAAACCCTCATTTGGTCATCTGTTACCGCTGACTCTCCCACTCTCTGACAGTCCAACACTTGTCACAGACGCCCGTCTGATCTGTAGGCCTGGACATTCCTGAGGACAAGAGGCTGTGTTTGAGCCAGTGGACATTGTCTGGAAAAACAGAGAGAAACACGGGCAAGTGTAGACTCAACGAGTGTCTCATCAGCCTTTTTTGGAATTTAACTCAGGTCATTGTGGATTAATTGTGGAAAATATAAAAACAGTAAAATCAGAACTGGACCTGGATTTATTTTGTATATATGAAAATGTTAAGAAGCAATAGCAACTCATGGGCACTTTATGACACAGAAGTATCACACGTCCGGATTTGGTGAGTTTTCTTATTGATCTGAGTTTTAAAGTTATTAATCCCAACTGTTAATTGATTGTTTGGTGGTCCTGCTACTGTTAACACAATAGTCACTAAATACTTGTGACAAAGCTGCTTTTTGTATTGATTTTTCAACTTTTGGCATAAAAGAGTTGTAAAATATGCAAAGATCACTCATCCATGTCAGTGGAGTCTCCAGGAGCAACAGGACCAAACATAGGCTCCAGGTGCTGGGACAAAATTAGAAGTGGGGGTGGGTGGGGTGTCCCAAACACTCACACTATACTCACACACTATATAAAAGTCTGCAAGATTTTTAATGTGATGTATTTGCTTCTTTGGATCAAAAGTACACCTGTTGTAGTGACGCAGTGTTCCCACTTGGGGACGACAAATCAGCGTTCATGACTATTCTTCAGGGACGCAAAGGAATCAGTGGGTAGTCTAACCAAACAAAGAGGAATTAATATAAATAGCCTGCAGAACTGTTCATAAATCACCAAACAGTAGGACATCTACCCACTAAAAAACTTAGAAAGATCTCTGTTTGTCTGCAGTGAAGCGGATGGAGTCAGCCCTGCAGAGCAACTGAGCCCTCAGCACCTGCAACGTCTCAGAAATGCATTTACTGCAATACTGGACAGCAACGCACGTGCAAGAAACACAGCAAAATCTGGAATTATTTTGAAAGAGTTTCATCAGGTCCTGAAGTCTGCCATTGGTTCCCACATCGATCGGTTGTGGGTGGAAAGGTTTTTCAATGAGGTCAGGAGGCTGAAGCTCAGGTTGTCGGATGAGTGGGTTTAGAATGGCTGATTCAAGGCTAATGTGAGCACTTTCACTGGCAGGTGGATCACAGTTGTACTGGACAGGTGAGTTGGCAGGATGTGTGTTCCTACCTGCTCTTGGAATACACGGAGAGAGAACGGGCCTCGGGTCCCAGAGCAGCTCTCCAGGACTCCCAGCAGCAGATCATCAGACATTGTGCTCACAACAAGGTGGGGCCAGCAGCTCTGCTTCTTAAACCAAACTGGAATGATTGTTCAGAGCATTCGACTTTTATTCAATGACACATCACGAGGATACGTTAAACTTGCATCTTCCTCGACACATATATTCCACTGGTGGTCACTCGGAGCCTTTCTGCTCGAGCGCCCCTGGCGGCCGTTAGAAAAAATGCTATTACATATAGCCGCATCATTGCATAAGCCGCAGGGTTGAAAGTTTGGGAAAAAAGTAGCGGCTGTATAGTCCGGAATTTAGGAGTAAGTGAAGAAATGTTTCCATCAAAAACAAAAGTGACACACTTGCCTTTAATATACTTTCGTTCAGCTGGCAGGGGACCCAGAAGAGGAGGTGGCCAACACAGGACGCTTTAGAGGATGGACCACCGATGCTGTCTTCATGGGGGACGTCCAAAGGGTTGCCATAGCAACCGACTGCAGGGACCTGCACTTTGTCCACGTTGGCACATTTGGTGTAATTGAGGATGTCCACCTATTTGGTACACTTTGTTCCTCTACCTATAGTTAAAATGATGACTACAATCTTGATGATGGATCATGATCAGGAAAGTCCTATTATTGTCGCCAGGCCTCCACAGTGTCCCAACTGCTGTCTGCTACTGGTACGATGCTCAGGTAGAGCAGCCCTCCTTCTGAACTCACTCTTTCTTCCTATTCGTTCTGAACACGCTGACACATCCTCATCCCTGTCAGAGTCCGGACCAACCCTCCCTGTTGCTTCTGGGTGATGAAAAAGGAGGAATTCACCTCATCAGGTTCCTGAACCCATCTAAAGGTCTTTTTAAAAATTCACCTGAGAGAGACCGTGGACGAATGAGGATCTTTCTGCCTGTGAGTTGGGTCTCGTCTGTTGATGACCTGAGCTCATATGTCTCCAGGAGTAAACAGTAATAGCAAACACTCACTCTGTGTGATCACAGTAAACTTTGCCTTCTGATAACAGGACCTGTGTGACCATGGCAACATGGTCTCCCATCGTTACATCCCTGATGTTCACCAGCAGCCAATCAACAGAGTTCTGTTTGCTCCGGACGCCAAAGTCGTCATGACCTCGTCAGAAAGTGACCGTACGTCCGTGGTCTTTACCAGGGTGACCCTAGAGGGGGAACCGAAGGTCTGGAGCGTTGAGCAGGTAGTGCTGGGTGACCCCAACCGCCCGCTTCAACTGATCATGTGTCCTCATGTGATCACATGGTGGACTCTTTATTCACAAAGCTCATTCAGTAAAAGCCAGAAGCACCAGCTCCTCCGCGGTCCCCACCCAGCAGGACAGACAGCCGCTCTGCACAGCCTTGTTAAAATGGGTGGTGATGCTTCCCGTTGGTCACAATGGCTGTTTTTAACACAACACACACTTATTTTTGGTGGACTGTCTGCATGTAAAAAACACTGAAACCGCACTCCCGCTCAGTGATTTAGGAGTGGGCGCTGGTGCGCTCTGTTTGGCCACTTTTGTCTCGTTTTAGGGAGCTAAATGCTTTGACTACAGCGCAGCTCTGCAGCTGATGGTTACTGGCGGCTGCGACCGCGCAGTCCGGCTGTGGAGTCCGTTGGTCGCCACCCATCCCATAGCTGCCCTGCGGGGTCACCGTACCGCTGTGTTAGATGTTGCAATCTACCAGCTAGCCGGGCAACTCTTCAGCTACTCCAGAGACGCTGTAAGTGGAAAAATAAATAAAAATAGCATTTAGGTATAATAACACTTCCAGCTGATTTAGGAATCCACTGATTTTCATGTACCTATTAAAGTTTTTTTTTTTTGCTAACGGAACATGACTCAGAACTTCCAAAATATTTGAAGCAGGTTTTTATGAAGTCAATATGTGTATGTGTGTGTTTTTGTTCAGGACCTGCGGGTCTGGGACCTTGTCGGCCACGCCTGCCTGACAACCATCCGTCTGCTCTTTCCCTGCCAGCAGCCCAGTCGAACCCTCGAACACGGCGGCTTCCCCTTCCTCCTGTTGGTCCCTCCGCTGTCTGAACAGCCCCATTTAGTGGTGGGATGCAGGGATTACCTGGCGCTGCTCCATCTGTCTGAGAGCACATCCGCCAGGGCTGGAGGGCTGGCAGACGGAGGTGGAGAAGGCCCCGGCCTCACCTGCGCTCTTCTCAGCTCCGCTCTGAGGCGGCTGGTGACCGGACACGCGGACTCCTCTTTGTCCGTGTGGGATGTGGAGACAGGAAGGAGGAGGCTGCAGATTTTAAATGCTCACGGGCGGGAAGCAGTCACCTCCATGGCCCTGGACTCATCCCACAGACGGCTGATCTCTGGGTCCCGCAGCGGCACCATTAAGGTTCACTAACATTATAGATTAAAGACATCGGTGTTCATTCAGCTCACTACGATTCTTCCCCAAACAGGTGTGGAGCTTACTTAGTGGCCTAAACTTGCACAAGCTGGAACCTCTCGCTGACTCGGAAGTCACCGGGCTGGCCTGTTTCCATGACAACAAGGTGCTGGCTGTGGGGTGGAGCCAGAGAATTGTTCAGTATGACCTTTCAGCTGCCAAGGTAAAATCAAAGATGTCCTGAATAGAAAATGTGCAGCAGTGTCTCCAGGGAGAGACGGATCACTGAACACGCAACACCAAACAAATAGGATAAAAGGTTGAAAACGCCTGGATGAGACACGTTACATAAGCTTTGCCTGGTGAAGCTGCGTAGGGTGGCTGACTAACTCACTGATGCCCAGAGAGCAGCAAGTCTTCTCCCTTTATGCTCAAGTTTTTTCCCAGATGCTAAACGCTGGACGATGAACCTGACACACTCGTTCTGAAGTGACTAATCTCCTGCAGGCTGACGGCACTTTTTCAGTCTGAGGTCAAGAATTCTTTACCTGATCCTTTCGAAACAGACACCTTGTGTCTCTTTTTAGATTTTTACATTTTTGGAGTGGGAGGATGAAGAGCTGCTGTCATTGCTAACAGCAGCTAACTCGAGCTGCTCTGGTTGTGCAGCCATAAATATTTTAATCCTTCAAATTCCTGTGTTGTATTTTACCCCGCCACGTTCGGCGACCATCTGCTCTGTGGTTGCATTCCTTGTCTGAACTCTGCAGTCAGTTACAGCCAGTATTCATGCTTCTCCAGCAAATTCTTAATCCCGTCTTCCCCCGAACCTGCTGTGTCAGCAGAGCCGGCTGACAGGATTGCTGTCATTGGGAACAAAATTATATCAGCAAAGGTGTAAAATATATTTACACGCACTCGATGAGGTCAGGACCTTTTGTCTAACCTGCTACTACCTCTGAGGTTCAAAATGCTGAACAAGCACCTGACCAAATAAGGTCAACAAACCAGTTAACATACGTGTTCAAGACCTTGCATGCACACTGCAGACCCTGAAGGCACCACAATGCTCTGTTCTAGGTACCATCCTAGTAATTACTGAAAACTGTTCATGTTTCCCCGGTTTTGCGGGGAGACTCCACACGCTGCCGTATTTACCTTTGAGCTTGTGCTCGTCTGCAGGATATGTGTGTAAGGGCTGACGTGTTGTGGAAGTCCCACGGCAGCCATACAGCGGACATCCTGGCCGTCAGTCAGTGCTCTGCCCTGGGGGTGGTTGCCACAGCCAGTCGGGATGGAGGGCTCATTATCTGGAGGTGTGAGAGCCGGGGGCCAGCGCTCCGGCTGCAGGGACCTACCCAGAAAGGGGGAGAAAGGTCTGGTAAAAAGAGTTTGATTCGAAAAGCACTGTGGTAGCGTCAGTTCCTCGTGAATCTGGTATTTATTACAAAACCTAAAAAACTAATTGATTTGAATATAAATGTGTCATAGTGTTCCTCAGATAAACATAATCTTAATTTTGTATCTCGCCATTGCTCTGTCACATTCTTGTTCTCCTCGGTTTGTTTTGTTTATGCATGTAGAGCGACGCCTCCCATCGACGGCCTTTTATTCCTGCAGTGTCGAGCTGCAGACAGAAGGCGGAGAGCTGGAGGTGTGCTGGTGTCGTCTCAAGATGGCTGCCTCTGCTTCTGGAGCGTCATGGGACAGACAGCCGCCTACGGTGAGCCAGGGGAGATGGAGGGCTGACGGCAGAGCTCCGGGTGTGAGAGGGCATGATTGGCAGACGGGAACGTTGCCAACAGCAGCGGTGATGGCCGACCGTTACCGTCCCTGGCAGCACGCGTCACATGCCAGATTCCATCCTCAGCAGCGAGGAATTCAAACACTGACTGAATTTAAATGGGCAGTACAGAAAGGAAATCAGTCACTGGCATCGTTAGATTCACATTAAATCACATCGATCTTTTTAGAACTTCGTTCTTTACCCCGCTGACCTTCAGCAGGATGGTTCCTCCTTGTAAGCCGGGTCCTGCTCAAGGTTTCTTCCTGTTAAAAGGGAGTTTTTCCTCCCCCTCTGCTTGCCTGAGCGTTTAGACTCTGGGTTTCTGCCTCTCTAAAGCGCCTATACACTATTTAATTGTGAAAGGTGTAATATAAAAACACTGATTCAAACTGGATTAAACTAATTGGGGCTGATTGTGTTCAGGGACGTTCTATGCTCCTGAGCAGCCAGGTGAGCGCATCCTGAGCCTGAGCTCAAATCAGAACGAAAACACACTCCTGGTCTCTGGAGATACGTCAGGTTGCCTTCAGATCTGGAACATAGACCACTTCGGGTTAGACCTCCACCACCAGGTGAGCAGGGGTTGGCACCTTAGGGGCAGGTCTTCGGCGTGCGGCACCTGAGGGGATCTTTGTCTGTGCAGCCTGTTTGTGAGCGGCCTCCTCTGCTGAAGTCTTGGAAGGCTCAAAGGGAACAGTTGGTGTGTGTGGAGGTCTTCGACATCGCCGGCCGGCTGCGGGTCCTCACTGCTTCAAGTGACGGCTCGGCGTCGCTGTGGACGCAGGACGGCGATCGCCTGGGGCGTTTCGGCCAGCAGGCGTTGTGGAATCTCACCGGGCCCGCCACTCATCAGAGGTCAGCTTGGGGTCCAATAAGCACATGGCAACACAATAGAAACAAGGATGAAAAAGATGCAATATGGTAGTCAAGTAGATGCTGCTAATGGTCACATGCTGCTAATGTAAGAAGTAAATATCCTGGACTCTGCAAGCTTATTTTACATCTGATTTTGACTATCTGGATGACTTTTAAAAAGACAACACAACAGTGATGTGTGATGGAAGCATCTTTGCAGGTTGCATGTTGGAGTGGACTTCAGTTCCAAGTGTAACTTTTTCTGATATCGTCAGGAACAAAGAAAAGCCAGAAAACGATGAGAAGAGCGAAGGTGATGACGAGGTCAAAATCCAGGTCAGTTGCATTGCTGATCAGTCCAACAGGGGTCAGACCTCATGGAAGAAATTCTACTGTGACAGTCACTCACTGCCAACACACACACACTTACACACACACACACATGCACACGTGCGCGACCTCTGCCTGACCCAGTCACCACTGCCTTCCAGCCTTATTAAACCCGATACTCTGATTAAATCAAGCCAATTTTCCCAAGTTCTGAAGAAAAGGGTTGGGGCATTCTTCACATTCTCCTGTCCTCAGATCTGGGGTGCAACACAGGAACATTTGGGCTGTTTTATACCGCTGAATAAAAAGGCCCTGCGTATAAAACTGCTTTAAACTGGCTCACATAGTGTGTATACAAACCCAGAATGTTATAAATCTTTACATTTCAGTGGTTATCTTTGCTTTGTCTGCCTCCACATACAAACATACATATTTACATTCTTCCCTGTCCATCTGTCCTTCCCTGTCCTTCTGTCCAACCTCCAACGACTATCCAAGAGCATTCTCCGCATCCCGTGGCAACCCGTTTTTGTTCGGACTTAATTCATTCAAGCACACTGCTCATGTTGTTCAGCGTGCCTCCTCTGTCTCAGCGTTTGTCGGACAGAAAAGAAGCTTCGAGTCTCATGAGGTTTGGTCACGTCCAGCACAATAAAGACGGCTGATTGACAGTGAGACTCTGGGGAGGTGTGGAACTCTGTGCAAGACTGAAGAGGCTTCGTTCTCACCTTGCACAGTTGGGTACTAATGCCAAACATTCATTGATTCATTCATCTTCCTACCCGCTTCATACCCTGTGGTGTCGCAGAGATCTGCTGGTGCCTATCTCCAGCTACTAAACTAAACTAAACCGAACTAAACTAAACTAAACTATCTAAACAGATAACATGGTGGTTAGTGCTCATCATCATAGCTTAGTTTAGCAGATCTGAGACTGGTGGTCGAGCTCCAGAAAGGCAGAGTGGATCAATCATTACTTAAATATCTATGTTTACAAGCAATTAACCTAATAATATAAGGGAAAACACTTTGCTCGGTTCATTTAACGTTGATAGTAATATTCAGACATATACCTGAGCTAATGAACATCATGTTTTTAGATATTTTCAGTGACTTTGCCAACAGTAAATAAAGCTGATCCTGTGAAGGGCTGCTGGTCACGCTCAGGCTCAGGAACAGGCAGAGGTTTTAGTCCCTGAAGGCATCATGGACACAATGGGTTTAACAGAACGGACTTAGAAGGCTTCCTTTGTTGTGCCCTCTGTGATTATCTAATTGTTTTGCTGTTTTTGTTGCTGCACTGACTGACTGACTGACTGACTGACTGGTTCCTGAACCTTTAAATACCTTCATTTCATCACCTCCATGAGGCTACTAGATAAAAAAAGTACCTGATGTTTCAATAACTCTGCTTGCCGTCTGTATTTTTAGGTGTTCTAGAACTCTACTGTGTTGATTGCGGTGGTGGTGGGGAAAGGTCATATTTGGGCCTAATCTCGGCGTAGCGGTATGCTAATTAGTAGAATGATGCTATAATTTCTCTTTGAGTGCATTATGCAAACGGAAGGAGCAGCGTCTGCCATCACTGATGCTCCGGCTGTGCAGACACGCTGCGGTCGCCAGCAGAGAAGCACTGGTGGGAACACACAGCTATTAAAGTCTGAATCAATTGTGGTTGGACTTCCTTTTTGTCTGGAAGCTGTGGTTCAAGTGCCGAAGCCCAAAGACGTCATGATGATTGAGATAATGAAAGAGGAATATATGAGAAATGGGGGTGAGGAATGTTGCATTTCCTATTTTAGATGCATGAGGAAAAAAGTAGTTTCACTCAGATATATGCATGATTTCTCCTTCCATTCCTCCTGTTTTGTTTTGCTTCTCATTGTGCGACTCCTTCCATACTGATGCAGCTATGTTGCCTTTGTGGTCCAGACCCAGAGTAGGTTTTCCCTGCAGCTACCAGGGAGGAGGAGGAGGAGGTGCCAAGAGGGCAGGGAGCACTTTAAAGGACTTCTATCCATTATTCTCACTCTTTAGATGCCTAAACAAGAACACAGATTGGTGCTACTGCTTTGTGAACATGCCTGTCATTGTTCCTCGTATTTCTCCTCCAGGAGTTGTCCTGTTCACTGGCGTTCACCCACAATCCCTGTGGAAAGAAATTCCAGCCTTGAACCTCAGTCAGTCACCCGTTGAGATGCAGGCGCAGATGCAGAAGGGCTGAGGTTTTGGACTCGTCTGAGGGACACGATTCCTTCGTTCTGTTTTTCTTTCCTGAACTGAATTTTGCACCAAACTTTCTACGTATATTGAGAGTCCAGTAGTGACTGAAAAAACACATTCAATTGTTTTCAGGTTGTGTTTGCCTGAGGTCACCTGATAAATGACGGTGACAGACAGCCAGGCTAGCTGTCGTCAAAATGTGGGATTCTGACAGACAACCCACCCACTACTTTTCATAATTATGCAATATTCCTTTTTTTAAAATTGTTTTAGTTGTTTGTTTTTTCAACCATAATAAAATTTTTGCATTTCTTTGCATAGTCCTTGCTCACTCCCTGAAGAGACGGGCTATTTTAAGCATCAGCCTGGATTGTTTGGTGTGGTCGGACGGCAGCAGGAGCCCGTTTCTGTTTGTAAGAAAGAGAGATAAAAAACACAGATGGATGTCACGTACACCTCACTTCTGCTCCAGACTCACTCTATAAGATGCTGTGCTGCAATTTCACACTTACTATGCAATAATTTTAAGCCCAGTGTACAACAAATATTGAAATTTGTGCAGCATTTCAATCTGTAGAGAGTGAGCTACCTGATGTTTTGCTTGAAAATGGGCTGGAAAGCACTTCTACATGTCAATACACACACACACACACACACACACACACACACACATACCCAAACAGAGGACAGATGTTTTAAAATACCACTATGATGACAGCTCAGACATACTCTGGATAATGCCCCGTGATATCTCTGTTGTGTCAGCAGATCTCTGCTCTCTTTTCTTTGACTCTGGAGAAGAAAGAGGCAAAGAAAAGGTGAATTTTCGAAAAGAGGAGGTGCTGTTTGCCCCAGGTGAAGTTCCACTGAGCCCTGCTTTTTGTCTGTGCTGTGGTGTGACGTGGAGAAAGTGAAGAATCCAGGTGGGATGAGTGAAGCTGGGAGGAGAGCACAGCTGTCAATTCTGGCCTGTGGCAAGGCTGTGGAGACGGTCCGAAATGTTCCCAGAGGAGAGGAGAAGCAGGGGGGAACAACGGATGAGGGGAGACGTGAAGGAGGACTCCCCAACCATCGGTGCAAAACACCATACTTTTTTTTTCCCTTCTGCTGTTTTGGTCCACGTTTATGTTTGTGTCCCATACATACACACCTCCCATGACACACCCACAGTGTACACACATGCTCTTTCTCTCACTCGCTCTCTCTCCCTCTCCCTCTCTCTGACTTGCTCAAACACAAACACACAGACAGCCCAACACTCAAACACACATGCTCCCTCTCTCACTCGGCTCTCTCTTCATTTACTGCCAAGGAAAAGAGGAGGAGGAGGAGAAGTGAGGTTGGAAGGACGGAAATACAAAGAAGAGAAAACGCGAGCAGCTGCTTTCCTCTTGGCTCTGTCTGGCTGCCTGTGCGAGAGACAGGAGGAAGCCAACAAGTGATGTCTCTTTCTCTCAGGAGCGGCGTATAGTCTGGACGTTTGCATTTTCACTCTGTTTTCCTCCCAGCATGACGATGATGAGGAGAGAGCGCTTCTTCTTAGTTGTCACACTTGCAGCCATCTTCTCCGCTGACCTCTACTTCATTCTTCTGCCGAAGCTGCAGAGCATGGGCCAGAGATCGGCACGCCCGTGCACATGCAGCCCTGACAACATCACCCTTCCCAGGCAGCGAGGTCTCGCCTCCCCACAACTCTCCAACCGGACGTCTGCGCAGCAGCTGGACGGCTCCAGGTCCGAACCTGCGGGGACGGCCTCAAAGCTGGACAGTCTGTTCTCTCATCCTCTGTACAGCATCCAGACTCCAGAGTTGGCTCCAGAAGAGAGGCTCCTGGGGACGGGCCAGCTGATGGACTACTACAGGAAGAAGGTGGCCCGCTGGGAAAGGTCAGTCCGTCATACTTCTGCCAGATTTAGCAACAGGATTTGGATACAGGTGATTTGACTCCGTTTCTTTGACTTGCAACAGCCAGCCTGGAACTAAATGTGGTGTTTTCTTTTCTGTTGCTCAACTTTATTGTGAAAGAATTTGGCCAAAACGCTCTGAAACCACGTGTTACGGCTCGACTGTGGTGAAAGGGGCAGGGTCACTGACATTACGACCAAACCCACAGCAGACGCACACAAACACGTCTGCATGTGTATAAACATCCTGGGGTATTTGTTTCATGGGTACACACACACACACACGGGTGTGATGCGGAGACAATTGCATGTGTCATAAAGAGTCTGAAGGTTTAGTGGGCTGGTGCTTTGCAACATTCTGAAAACTGTCATTCTGACAGCCTGGTAAACCGGGAATTAAAGCTCCTAAAGCCCATCTTAATCTGCCAGAGCCGGAGCTGCCATGGCCTGTGAGGATACACGCCTGTCCTGAGATATTACACTCCCTCACTCAGATGTTGACTTGGAGCTCTTGTGGTGGAAAATAAGAGAAAATTACCAAAATAGATGCCTTTATTCTCCTAACCTAATGTAGATCCTGCCGACAGGCGCGCTGCTAAGTCATGAAGCACTGCAAAAAACGCCTGAAAGAGCATCGTGGCTGCGGACTGATGCTCCATTTAGCCTGGTTTGAATGCAAATAGGCTACCAGTCAAAACCTGTTGAATTGTCCTAAAGACATTTCTGTTTATTTATTTCCTGCTTAAGAAAAAGAAAAATGTTTTGCCCTACTTTGAACAAGACACAGATTTTACTGTTCTGGGACCTTGGTTGTAACATCGTCTCATTCCTCTCACTGGTTAGACATATGAAGCTGTACAGCGAGGCGGCTGCTAAGTCCAATATCACTGTGACTGAACACAAGGTGACCTACGACCCCGACGCCAGCTGGCTGAAGTTCCACCTGGGCATCAACCGCTACGCTCTGTACTCCCGAGATGACCCCGTGATCCCCGAACTGCTTCGGGAGATGCAGAGCATGACAGTCATCAGCGCAGGTGACGGAGCGACAGGTGTGGTTTACGTGTGTGAGTCAAGTGCTTGATTCAGACTGTGGCTCCTGCAGATTACACTCAAGATGAGAAAGCCCTGAGAGGAGAATGCGACTGTACTCAAGGTAGGATTCTCTCTCTGTTCGGAAGGTCTTGTTGTAAAATCACATCTATACTTAGTACAACAAAAGGAAACGGCTACAGCTGTTCTGCCAGCAAAGATTATTGTCTCATTTGACCCCTTAAAGAACATCTGCCTGTCACTCGCTGTAGGGAAAGGAGGCGTGAACAAATAGAAATCGACCTGCCTTTGTTCATGTGTACCGGCAGAGCCTTAATTAAACATTTGATGTTTGCTGCCTTGAGGGGAGTCAACGCCTCCGTTGCTTCATCCTCCAGCCTCTGTCATCTCCTTCCATACCTGAGCAGCGTTGCCAGCCCGAAGCCTCTCGAGCACAGATGGGGCATTCAGATAGATTCAGATAGTTCTCTTTAAAGCAAGAATCCACCGGATATGGTGGAGAAAACAGGGACAAAGCCAGCTGGTTCCTTGTACGTTTGAATTATTATCACCTGATAACTGGCTGGACCTGGTTCAGGAATTTAAGGCAGCGGTCTGGAGGAGAGCTGCTGAGAAGTCAGGGTGCAGAGTGTGAGGACCTACACAGGCAGTGTGAACCTGCCTCAGAAACATTCAGAAAAAAAAAAAAAAAAATCACCTACCTGAACTGACTCAGTCCTGCGTCCACATCTAAGGCGATTCTCTCTTCCCATCCCTCTGCTCCAGTTGTGAAGCCCAGCGGACATCACTTGAAACTGACTCTTAAGATGCAGAATTACGCTAAAGCCATGTTCAAACCAATGAGGTGAGGACACATCCAGTCAGCCAGAGATGGACACTGTTTCCTGGATTTCTAAAGCTCGGCCATGCATGCAAAAAACAAAAAAAAAGCACAAATTCTCATAAACTGACCTAATTTTAGTTTGCTAATGTGTTTGTGTGTCAGGCAGCAGAGGGATGAGGAAACTCCAGAAGACTTTTTCTACTTTATTGACTTCCAAAGACATAACGCTGAGATTGCTGCCTTCCACCTGGACAGGTGGGTGTTGCTGGGATCTGCGGCCGTGGCGACATCAGGCTGTAGGAAACAGAAGCAGCAGCGTTGTAGTCAGGCTGGTCGCAGTAAAAAAGGAAGGAACAAAAACGGCTCGCTGCCAAACGACCCACCTCCACAGAGATTGAGACATGCTCTGCCCGGCCCAGAAGAAGAAAACCACCTGATTAGCTCCCGCCTCAGACTACACCGTAGGAGCAAACACGCACGTCTTTGCTAAGTGGCTGTGGTGAAGCGTCGACTCCCATCTGAGCCAGACAGTGTGATTACGAAGTCCCACACAACTATAAGTCATCACAAACAACTGGGTTGCCACGTCGACGGAGCCGTGATCCCACGCTGTTTTCATACTGCACGTCAGACTTTAAACACCCTTCCTAAGCGTCAAATGGGGCAGATCTCATCTCAGGCCTCTAAGAGGTGTGCCACAGCATTGCTGACGCCATCAGTTGGGAATTCGTGAATTTTAGAAACCTGATCGCTGCTTGATTACAGCTCACTGCTGAAAATAGACCCTCGGGGGGGCCACCAAGGTGCACACGTCCAGCTAATTTTACAAGGAAAGAGGCAGAAAACGCTCAGTGAGAAGAACCATTGAGGGTTTGTCTGGGGTTGTGTGTCAGAGAGGAGGTCTGGAAGTGAAGTGTGTTCTCTATCCATTCCCTGGTTAGGATCCTGGACTTCCGGAGGGTCCCACCAGTGGCCGGTCGGGTGATAAACCTCACGGGAGAGGTCCTCCAAGTCACCTACAATGAAGATTTAAGATCGGTCTTCTTCAATTCACCAGGTGAAAAACCAGTAAGCCTCTAAAATAGCTTCTTTTTTTGGGGAGGCTACTGTCATGTTGTCGATTAAAATGCCAACCAAGTTAGCAGGCAGTCCAGCAGGCAGTGGTCCAGTCGTTCAAAGTCATTTTTGTCTAAACCGCAAACTCATTTGCCATCTGATTCTGCCTCCCAACAGCGAACAACACCTGTTTCTTTTCCAAGTGCCTGTATGTGTGTAAGACGGAGTACGCCGTGTGCGGGAACCCAGATCTGCTGGAGGGGTCTCTGTCTGCCTACCTGCCCAGCCTCAGCATCGCCCCCCGCACCTCCATACCCAACCCCTGGATACGCTCCTACACCTTCACTGACAGACAAGAGTAGGAGAATCTCTATTCACATGCCAACCGCCATTGAAGAAAGAGGCGATTTTAGCTACTGCGGCCTTTTTTTTTTAAGTAGTCGCACATATAAACACCTAAAACAGCCACAGCTTCTCCTTTCTGTTGCAGGTGGGAGGTGAATCCCTTCTTCTGTGACACCGTGAAGGAGATGTATCCATATAACTCTGGAAACAGGCTCCTCAACATCATAGACATGTCCATCTTCGACTTCCTCATAAGTAAACTATAACCTTTAAGGATCAAATAAACAAACGCCTCCGGTTTTACTGCTTGAATCTTTTGTGAACCTTTCTGCTCCCACAGGTAACATGGACAGACATCACTATGAAATGTTTTCCAAATTTGGTGAGGAAGGGTTCCCTTTGCACTTGGACAACGCCAGAGGGTGAAGCCAAACACAACAAGCACAACAAGCCTCCTTTCTTCTTTTAAGCTGAGAGATTCGGCTTTGTTGTTCCCCCACCTTAATCGTACTTTTCCACCCAGGTTTGGGAAGCACTCCAAGGATGAGATTTCCATCCTGTCCCCGCTGTCCCAGTGCTGCATGTGAGTGTCTTCTGGAGAGATGGAGAAATTTAGAAACCACCCAGGAGGAAAAAGCTGTTTTTTGATTGTCCCTCAGAATCAAGAGCTCCACGCTGCTGCGGCTCCACCTGCTGTCCCGTCCCGGGTACAGGCTGAGCGATGTCATGCGGGAGTCCCTGGAGAAGGACGCCCTACAGCCAGTCCTCACAGAGCCTCACCTCCTGGCGCTGGACCGCAGGCTGCAGAAGGTGCTGCGGGTGGTGCAGCGCTGCATCCGGAGGCTGGGCAAGGACAAAGTCGTCACCGAAGACTTCGTTCAGTCCACGGAGGGACCTCGGGTTGCCACGGAGAGGGCACAGGTCAGGTAGCAGAGGGTGAAAGGACCAGCTCCCTCTTGTAGACAGTAATGACTTTGAGGATGCCACCAGCCTCACAGGGAGAGGACCAGCTCAGGCGCTTTCTGTTTGAAGCCGTAAGACACGCGGGAGGCTCATCGCTGAAGAATATCTTGAGCGTCAGGGTGATTAAAAGTTAAAATCGACAAAAACAACCAACAGTCAACACTTGATGATGATGATGAAGACCGCCATTGACTGGATCAGTTGGTTATCTGAGAAACGCTGGAAAAATAATGTGATTCGCATCTTCTCTTGATTCTGAAATATAGATTTGATTCTGAAATATAGATTTTAAGATCTTATATATACTTTTTTCATCAAAAATCATAAGACCACTGATAGTTTAAACGGGTGGTGATGAGCTGCAGGTTGATTTATGTCGGTGAAGCTTGTTTCACCACCCGTGTCTCTGCTTTTCCACTGAGCGACTATAGCAGGGGAGTGTGTGGTTACACAGTCTGACCAAACACCCCATCAACTTTACAAAAACGTTATTATATGTTTACAGGGAACCTGCAACCAGACAGACACGTGCAGTCTGAGGGAGATAACTGCACTTGCTTTGGAGAAGCCAACAATCAGACCATGGCGGAGCAACGTTGCCGCCTAGTGGCCGAGTCTGCCATTGCACCTGCATCAGCCAGTTCATAACCAACAACATGGTTGTCAAAAGAGCAAACCACACACAAGTCGGGTTTTTGTTTATTTTTTTATTGCTTAAACTGCCGTCTGGAACAATCTATACCAAAAGGATAAACATCTTTGCACATAAAAGAGGTTAAACTGAACAGGATAGAATAGAAAAAGAATGGTCCTCTTATCATCTACAGCTGTCTGTGCTGCAGGTCTGACAAACTCACTGAAGATTGGGCTAGCTCACTACTCTAAGCCCAGGTTAGGTAAGCTAAGGCAAACTGGGACAGTTGCAGTATGGCTGAAAACATTGAAACCCATGATGCTGCTATTTACAGGAAACCAATGGTTCAATGAATGTAAGCCACATCCCCCAACACGCCCCGAGAGCCACCGCAGCCACGGCGGCCCCCGGTTGGGGGGCAGGATGTATGTAGATGATCGCTCAAATTGCAGAGAAAACTCCACTGGTGTAGTCACAAGCACTCTGCTACCCAGACTGCCCTGCCATCAGCAACACATCAAATCCTCTCAACAAACACCTCAATTCTAAGTCACTGCCCCAAAGGAGACACGGCCGAAGGACACACTCCACCCTCGGCTGGTGTCTTTCCTGGTAACAGACAGCCAGGCAGGAATGAAGAATCAAAGTTAGCATTTAAAAAGAAAAAAGAAACACTTCGTGCTTAAATAGTCGTGAAGCATTGAAGCCAAAAATAAAACAAAGTACCTGTCACGGCTGCAGGGCCCCATCTTTGATACGCAGCCATTCGTGTGTGACCACAAGATGCCTAAAAACGACGTTCCAAGTCAGCATAAAGAACAGATCACGATAAAACGGGCAGCCAAATTTCAAGGCAATAAGCGATGAGACTCTTCTTTAAATAAACATCTGCTTTTCCTGCTGCTCAGCTCACCTGGGATGCCTCCTCTTATAAATACTAGCGCCTGTCCTGAGGCCATCGAGCTCAACTAGCCTGCGACACAATACGATTCATACTGTTTCAGCAGCTGACAAGAACCTATTTACTTTGTGGCACTGGAGACCTGAAGTAGAATTTATGGAAAAATAAAGATTTAGAGAGCTAAACTTTTCAGATCACCATCACTCCAAACAGTAAATGCATCATTTAATGAATGAGAATAATATCACTACGATCATTTCTACTACACTCTAGTAACATTGTGATTACAAACCATAGCAGAGGTGAGACCAAGGTATTTGGTACATACTAAAACTGAATACTGAAAGAAGTAATACTCCCATTTTCTCCCTTTCTTTTGGGGGGGGGGGTTAATATATTCAAGGCAGGTCTAGTTTGGTCGAATAAAAGGATAATAAAAGGTTTGGACTCCTTCCCGATCACAGCCCCTCCTACAGCTCAGGGCGTCCTGCATCTGTGATTACATATTTGGCACGAGCCTGGTAGCTGCTCAATATCAGAAACATTGTAAGGTGTTACAGTTACAGGCCGTCTCGAACCGAGTGGAACAGACTCGTCACTGTGTCATCGCACCGATCCAAGGTAACATTAGCAACAACCATCATACAGTTCAACCCTAAAAACACAAACATTGGATGCAAAGATTTTCTTCCAGGCTTCTACGGGTTCTAAAGTCTGAATATTTTCATCAGACTGACTGATGAAGAAAAAAAAGAAAAAACGAACAAAACTCTGGGGAAGAAGCAGTTGTCTCGTCGCTTCAATCCTAAACATCACTGGCGAGAATTCGCCAAAAGCGCCAAAGTTTGATTGTCCTGTCTCAGCAGTCTGAGACTCTAATGTCTTTTAAACGCCTCATAATCCTGCTTCGTGTTTAAGCCTAAAAAGAAAGCGTAACCAGGAATACATTAATAACATAGGGTCGGTGATGTAACTGTGCCTACAAGGTAGCGTACAGCAGTCGGTACAAGCGCTGGTGAACGGCTGAAAGTCACCTCTGCATGAAGGTGGGAACCAGAAAAGACTCCTTTAGGTGAAAGAAACCAGAGAGAAACCAATACGGAGTAGAAGAAAGTGACAAAAAGCAAGTTGCATTGTGGACCCTGGGTCTAAAAGGGGAAAGAGGAACACAATCGAGAGAAAGAGAGAGCGCAAAAGAGAGAGAGAGAGAGAGAGACAGAAGAGAAGGAGATACGTTCCTTCAGACTGACAGCGAGACAAAGCTGTTGTACTGTTGGATGTTACGTTTGAGAATATCTGAACATGGACCCAGGACGCGCTCAAAGCGAGGTCGGTCTAGCTTGACGCACTTCAGGGGCCCGCGGGCCACCACGGTGGCAGCACGAGGTCGGTTCATCAGCAGAGCGATTTCACCTGGAACACACACACACACACACACACACACACACAGAGAGCGTGGATTTTTACCTCGCTACTATTACCAACTAACGAGACAATAAAAATGTGACTTTACGTGAAACCAGACTGTGCAGAGTTCTTACCAAAGTAGTCAGAAGGCCCTAACCGCCCCACTTCAACAAACTCCTCGTTTTCTGAACGACGCTGCAACACCGCTGCAGAACCCTGAAGCACACACACAGACTGAGCTGGACTTTTACTGCGGTGAGGGATCGTTCACCAGTTCACCAATTTTTGCTCACCACATTTCATGTAATTAAAACTCTACAAGTGGGTTTTTTTCCCTGTTTCCAAGAGTAAAAGCCTGCTACCTCCAAGATGATGAAGAACTCATCCCCGGGCTCTCCCTGCACAACAATCTTCTGTCCATCCTCAAACTGGACGGGCTCCAGGGCATCAGCCACCGTCAAACGCTCCCACTTGTCAAGAGACTCTGCAGAAAACACAAACAACAAAGAAAAAAGCTGTTATTAATATTTTTACATTCACTTTACTTTCATCATAGCACCAGACAGGAGTAAAAAGTGTGTCTTCGGGTTTGTGATCAGGCCGTTTGAAACATGCAGGTGCCGATCATCTCACCTAAAATAGACACTTTTCTGAGGAATTCCTCGTACATCTTCCTCTTTCTCAAAGTGCTTCCCTGTAGAGAAACGCAGGTATGCATGAGTTGGAAAAAAAAACGAACAAATCTTGGCGATTCGAGTCTTTGATGGTTCGTGTGCTCACCATCAGTATTCTCCTGTAGCTGTCCCTGTCGATGCCCCACAGCTTCACGTTGGTCTTGGCCCTTACTGTGGCTGCTCTTGGGGTCCCGTATATGAGGGCCAGCTCACCAAAGCTGCCTCCTTCCCCAATGCTGGTCACCCACTCATTGTTCACGTACACCTAACAGAGTCCCAAGAGGAGACACCTAAACACTGACATCCAAACCAAAGTGTGTGTGTCTGTGTGTGTGTCAGATACTGACATCCATCTCCCCTTGGTCAATGACGTAGAAATTGTCACCTTCGTCGCCTGCGTTCAAAAAAACAACCGTATTAGCATTACAGAGACATGCTATAATATGACAAATGTTAGTGCGACTCAAATAATAATAATAATAAAAGACGTATGTGCTTACCCTGGAGGATAACAGTTTCTCCAGCAATGTAAGTGACTGGAAACATTGCATCAAATATATCACTGTGAATACAGAGATTTCTCAGATTAGCATGCAGCAAGCATGTGTTTACACATTCTTCACACAGTCAGACGTTTAAATACGTCCAGCGTTCACAGACTCGTACCTCCTTTCATTGTCATCCAGGTGTGCGAACAGGACGTTCTTTTCGATAGCTTTGGCCAAGGCGGCCATTGTCTTGTAGTCTTTCGGAATGACCTTATAAAACGACACGTTTTGTGTTTAGAACGTTTTCTCTCCCCTTGATGGAAAAGCGTGGTGGCCACGCCACGGCCTACCTTTCTGACGTAGGTGGCCGCGTCCTCCTCCGTGTAGACCTCGGCGCTGAAGCTCCTCTCCGTCTGCGGCCCTTCACCACAGGGTTCATCGGGGGGGACACCTCCTCGTCGCGCGAGTCTGATCGGGAATTGCTGGCCTTCTGCTGATTCTGAATCTGCTTGGCCTCTTCCTACAATCGGAACATCGGACGGAGTCAGCCGTTCAAGACTTTGATTTTTACCTCTTTTACAATCTGTTTTTTAATGTTAAAATCATTTTTGCAACAGTACTAAACACGAGTGCTACACACAAACCTTCTCAGCTCGGCTTTCAGAAAAAAATATCTCATGAATTTTGTTTAGATACAAAGAAATTCAAAAGAGGTCATTGTACACACAAACCTTTTCCAGCCGCTCAAAGTACTCCCTGAGGAAAGCCATGGGCCTGTCGGGCCTGGAGGTGCACAGCTGGACAATGCAGTCCTTCAGCAGCTGCTGAATGTTGTGTTTCTGCACGTACTGCTCACACTCCCTCAAGCTCCGCTCCTCCTCGCTGCTCGTGCTTCCAGATGCCATGACGACAACCGCAACCCTGCTCAGTGACCTCTAACTTTGGTTCTGCAGAGGGGAACAGTCGGGGAGGGACGTCAAGTCATCATTTGCACAGCATGGATCCACTTCAGGAGAGGAGGAAAACAGAGGAGCCCGAGCGTTTGACGCCACAGGCCAGAAATGTGCAGATGTGAGAAAAACAGAGCCCGAGTGACAAAGTATGCGGGGTGAGGTGCGGTGAGGTCCAAGTGCTTCTGAACGTTAAAAGTGAAGCGCGGTCACGGGATGGGATCGCACACAATAAGCCACAGACAAACAAACTGTATCCAATCTGTGAACTAATTTAAAGTAATGTTAAATCAAAGAGAGTGAATCAACCTACTGTGTAACAGATGAAACCGAAAAAAGCAAATGCGCTTGCTTCAGGTTACAACATTGAGCAAAATAGCCTGAGGGATAGAAGATCATGTGATCAGCCTCAACGCTTCTTTAGATAGATGTGAGCTTGATCTGGTGGTCTAAAACAGGAAGGCTCAACATCCACAACTTAGAAACGAAGAAGCCCTGGAGCCAAAAGGCTCCTCCATCCTATCTCTGCAAATGCATCCTTGTTAGGCGCTCAGAGAAGACCCAGGAGTTCACTGGCAACAGCATCAAACCGTGAAGCTTGACACAAGCACGGCCATAGATCTAACAGCGGAGGCGTTGAAGACAGCCTGGAGGAAGTTACAACGATCTGATGGCTGATATCTGCTGGAGGAAATGTCAGCCTGACACTTTTATTTATTGGGCGTTAATCGGCCACAAAATACAAAATACGGCGTTTATATTTCAGGAGCTAAGGAAGCGTTATTTATCAAAATAGACCTATCGATTAAATTAAAGCAAACGCCAAAGAAGCGCAAATGACCTTGCGAAACGAATCCCAAAACAATCTACTGATACGACACAAGATTCTAATGTGCTCAAGGGACTGCGAACCGAGCAAACGTTTGCAACGTTAGTGTGAAATAAATAGCATCTGCAAACCGAGCAGGTCGAACAGCTTCAGGAGGAGGATGGCTAACTACTGCAAACTAGCAGGTACGAATGACTAGTACCTGTTCCAAATCATCTATCAGCAAGTGACTCGTATTTTACTGCTGTATTAGTGTATTTGACCACTGTTAAAACTGGGGACTTCTCCATTTTCATGTGTAATGGTAGGTGCTAGCTCAATGCAAAGGCAAAGCTCTCTTCCAATGACGCCATCTTGAGTTCTAGCATAAACAAACGAGAGGCGAAGAAAAGAAAAATTCTCTATCCGAAGACCGTGCAATCCTTAAACTATCAACCATCGCAAATATGCGCAAGAATCTGTAAATTCTTACCGAGCCCTTCGACCGTGACACGGGGTGGACAGTATTTCTTAAAGCGCTAACAGATCCTTCTCGCTTCGATTTTTTCCGAGCCCTGGACCGCTGCCCCACCGGATACGGCTGAGAACCAATCAGCAACCGCCTCTGACGTCAATTCTCCTCATTCTGACATGTGAGCCTGTAACCCCTGGCAACCTTAAGGGGGAATACGTAGAACGTGACGTCAAGAACATGGTAGAAAATGGAAAAAAAAAAGTATGTATGATTAAGCCTTTCTTGGTAATTTATTAAACGAAGAATTTATTCATTTCACAAACCCCACAAATTCCATAATTCAATCATGAGGATCTTTGTATTTTTAACTTGCTCCCAGCAGATTGAAATTATGTGAAAGAGGAAAAACTTAAACAACTCGTAAAAGTTTTAATGGCAATACCTCAATTACAAAGTATTACGTTAATGATTATATATTGTTAGACGTTTGTTACCCGCAGGTAAAAGAACTTTACACTGTACCCAATCAAATTATCAAAACAATTCCTCGTGACGAGACGGAAAGTGTTCTTGTCCAATCGTGCGAGGCCTAAAACGAAAAAGGCGGGTCTTATCTGATATAACGCCTACGGTACGCAATAAACCCAAGGCCTTAGAAAGATTGACCAATAGAAAAAGGAACCGAGGTGACTGACGTGTGGCGGCAGCCAATCGTGATGCAGCTCTGAGAAACGCATCCACCCGTCAGCTGTTTTTGTTTTGCTGTGTAGACTCAAAGTTAACAACGTAGAGACAACAGTGTCGACACTGATTTGGGTCCCCGACGGGCTGCCATCGTCGAACCGTTATCCAGTACAGATTGAGGAGCCATGACTCGGGCTGGAATGTGCATCCGCTGAGCTCGTCCGCCCGGACGTTCCCCACCGAGCAGAGTGCGAGCGTGGCGCTTGACTCGGGGGACCGAAGAGGGGGAAGTGGGCTCCGGCAGCGGTTGACCCGGGCCCAGAGGCCTCCGACCTCGACCAGCGAAGTGGACTGAGAATTTGACGGCGAGATGGAGACCCAGGAGCAGACAGACTGTTCCGAAGGGCAAAAAGGCTTCATTTGTGCCTCATTTAACCAGGACACCACGTAAGCAGGCAGCCGGCTGGGCCTTCTCGATTCACCCGGTTGTTGCATAATTGTGCTCCAATACGAACCGGATCTGATGTATTTGATATCTCCCGGCAACAGAACAAATACACAGGCAAAATGTGTTTGTCCAAAATAAATAGCAATGTTAATGAGGTTTGGGATTAGTCTTTACCTGAAAGTAAGCTAGGCCCAAACTGATGCTCTTGGAGGCCTGTTTCACATCACCCTGGGTGCCTGCTAGTCAGGAACTACTGGCTGTTGTGTGACAGGACTTTATTAAAAACAGTTTAGTGAGTCATTTATTTTCCACACTTATCCAACATAATTCAGGACAGTCGTCTTCTTGCGTGGAAAACTAAGCATTTCTTAGAAACGTACGTGTCCACTGGCCAGTAGGATTGATAGAGAGCCACTGCACAAATCAGGTGAACTTCTTCAGCTACAGGTGTGTCACCTTTTGTAAACAGCTGCCTCTGCTGGTTAAAGGAGCAGATGGCCACCAGGCTTCAGCCACCGTTGTTCCCACCTCCCTCAGGTGTGACTGATAAGCTTACGTTCTCCGAGGAGACTGAACTGATCGTTGCTTGATTGATGTCCTTTTGTAGGTCCCTGTCTGTGGGCACCAAGACTGGCTACCGGCTCTTTTCTGTCACCGCAGTGGACAAACTGGACTGCATTCACGAAGGAGGTAATAGGGAGCCGTCCTCAAACGTGCATCTCTCAAGCCTGCGTGTTCACCGCTGCCGCCCCTTCCCGAGGCTGTGGTCAGATTCACTCTGTTTCCACTTTTGTTTTCATGCACGCAGTCAGCGCGCAGTGCTCTCAGTTCTCTACTCGCCTGCATCAAAAGTGACACTCGAAATCAGTTTGAGCCAAGAAAGCGTAAAGCGAAATGCACGCCGTCCAAGGAGAAGCCCGTTTTCAAAATATGCCGGTGTCTTGAGCTTACAATGAAAGCTTTGTTGCTTTTCTAAGTCAGTACGAATGGAAAATCCCTTACCTGTGTCCCCAGTGGAGAGTCCAGATGTGTATATAGTGGAGCGGCTGTTCTCCAGCAGTCTGGTGGTGGTGGTCAGCCTGTCCATGCCGCGGCGAATGAACGTCTACCACTTTAAGAAAGGTACAGAGATTTGCAACTACAGCTACTCCAACAACATCCTCTCCGTCAGGCTCAACAGACAGGTACGGACAGGCCCTTTGTCCATAGCCCAGGCTGCTGCTCCGGCACACAGCTATTTACTAGTCTTGTGTTGTCCCTGCACAGCGATTAGTGGTGTGTTTGGAGGAGTCTGTTTACATCCACAATATCAAAGATATGAAACTGCTCAAGACTCTGCTCAACACACCTACCAACCCCTCAGGTACCATCAGAATGACGTCTGAGCAGTGATGGTGTTTTTTTTGATGGGGAACCAAATACGGCTTTACTCACTTTCGCTGATGTGTTGCAGGTCTTTGTGCGCTGTCTGTTAACCACAATAATTCCTACCTGGCGTACCCGGGCAGTGCCACCATAGGCGAAATCACGCTCTATGACGCTAACGTCCTGGTGAGGACTCAACGGGCTGTTTACATATATACCAAAGGAGAATTCCAACTGGAGTGAACTCGCTTCAGAACTGCTTATGGGGTCAAGCTTGTTATTTAAGATGCATTTTTCCCCACTTAGAGCACTCTAACGCTGATCCAGGCTCATGACAGTCCCCTGGCAGCCCTCACTTTTAATGCCTCTGGCACCAAATTAGCCAGTGCTTCAGAGAAGGTGCGCGCTTAATTCTCAAATTAATAATTAAAAAATCTCTCTGTGTTATCCTAATTCCCTGACAACACTTTTCTCCCCAGGGCACAGTGATCAGAGTCTTCAGTGTTCCTGAAGGACAGAAACTGTTCGAGTTCCGCAGAGGGATGAAGAGGTCGGTTTGGCACTCAGAACATCTTTTGTATTCAGTGCAGTTTAGGTGCTTTTATTGCTTATTTTAAGGCATCATCATATTTATCAGAGAATTTCATCACTGTCCATTTGTTATCTCTGTGTCAGATACGTCAGCATCGGTTCACTGTCCTTCAGTGCAGACGCCCAGTTCCTGTGTGCCTCCAGCAACACTGAGACGGTTCACATCTTCAAGCTGGAGCAGCACAGTCCCACGTAAGCATCGGAATCCATGCCCCAAATAATAAAAAGTCCTATTGAGGTATTCAGTTGCATGACAATTTTACTCCAACATTTTGTTTCCATTTTCTAAAGGGGAATTTGTCTTTTTAGAAAACAGTGTCCTCCTTGTATATATACAACCAGAATTCAGTTACTTGAGCTATTAATACCAGTTTACCTTATTTCCATGCTTGCAACAATCTTGTTCCCCATCAGTCAAGAAGAGGAGTCTCCCACATGGTCGGCATATGTAGGAAAAATGTTCACAGCCGCCAGCACCTACCTGCCCAGCCAGGTGTCTGACATGATGCATCAGGACCGGGCCTTTGCCACAGTGCGGCTCAACATGTTTGGTCTGAAGAACATCTGCGCCCTGGCCACGTAAGGCTCCGAACAGGCTGAGGGGAGGGAGCGGTCACCTGCCATGACCCGCCTGTCTCTGCAGGATTCAGAAGCTCCCACGCCTGCTGGTGGCCTCCTCAGATGGCTTTCTCTACATTTATAATGTGGACCCACAAGATGGAGGAGAGTGCGTCCTTGTCCAAAAACACCGGTTCGTTTCCCGTGATGAAATCAATACGTCCAGAAATGTCTAAAATTGGCAGCTGCTGTTAATAGTAATGATCCCACAAGGGTTCATTTAGTCTCTTATCTAGATGGTGAGTCTTTGCCTCTTTTTCTGCAGGCTGTTTGACTCTGGTGAGGAGCAGGCGGAACACAGTGAGGAGGACAAACCAGAATCTGCCTCTGCCCAACTGGTCAGCCAGTCTTACGCCGCTACTGTGGCGCTCTCGTCAACTCCACCCTCCTCTGCCACGCTTTTAGGTACGTAGCCCGTAATTATAAAAGGTCCCAACGAGTGTCCCCACTGTCAGTAATGTTTCTGGTATCTCCTGGTTTAACAAGCTCACCAGTGTGAATGTGGCTTTTCTAAAGTCTCTTTTCCCCCCGGTTCTGAAAGGTTACTCTGAAGATGGTGGAGCCCAAAAGGGTGATGTGATCCCAGAGCACGAGTTTTGCGGTCGGGCCCGTGTGTCTCGATGACGAGAACGAGTTCCCTCCTGTCGGCAACCAGAGCAACTGACCAAACCTTCACTCATTCTAGACAGGAAAGGTAGACAAAAGTGTTGCTGTGTGTGAACCGTTGTGGCATACCTACACCTTCTTCTTGTGTCCCTGCTGGGCTAAAGCCTTTTATTCCTGGTGTGTCCACGTCTTGCGTTCACTTGTCTCTTTTTGTCAGGAATGACTGACTAAAAGAGAGTGGAAATTCCACTCCTTTTTAACTAAAACACACACAGACATTCTTAACGGAGGCGCACTCCAGAGGGCCGTTTCAGAAAGCGGGTTTAGCAAAAAAAAAGTATTAATTTGTTGTGTTTTGAGGAAAACGCTGAGTTTCCGGTTTCAGGAAGCAGGTTCAGCGTAACTCTGAGTCAGTTACTAGGGTAACGTACTCTGTGAAATGAACGCGCTTGCGTGAAATAAGAGTGCTCTAGAAGCCTGCAGCCTGCCAGGAGAGAAAGATCTGCCCCCAATTAGACCTTTGATTGAGCCCCGATATAAAACTTCTTTAAGTGTTACCGATTGGACCCTCGGTAGTTTATTTAACAGCATTCTCAGCCCTCACGGCGCGCAGAAAGGCACTTAGTTCAGAGCAAATGCTTTGTATTGTGGTGTAGGTATCAGTTTAATCATACATTGATTGATATCTGCAAGCAACAGCAGCCAATCACATTGAACTCTTTCTGCTACAAGAACAATCAGTGTGTCGAGTTTTGTCTGGGATTCATGGGTGGCATTCAGTGAGCCAGCGCTAGGTGGCGCTGAATCCCCTCAGCCTTTTTCTGTCGGCTATAACGGAGAAAAAATTAAAAATATACAGAAAAAACAAGTCAGGAGATGTGCAAGAACAACAAGCATTAAAGTGTTAGATAGATAGATAGATAGATAGATAGATAGATAGATAGATAGATAGATAGATAGATAGATACTTACTTCATTGATCTGATAGGCTTTCATCTGATAGACAGTGACAAATGAAATCTTTTATCTCCAATGAGAAGTGTGACAATCAAGGCTTTTTAGATCCCTGTGCATGCGCAGACGTTGGGGTAACTTTAACTCCGAGTTGATTAAACAAACTCGACACGTTTTCTGAAACCGAAAGTTCCGAGTTGGACAGTTCAGAGTTTTTCAACCCTGAGTTTAGGTTCGAATTCTGAGTTTGGAAAAGCTGCTTTCTGAAACGCTTTCCGTATGTGTCATATAACAAAAATAATAACAATGGTACATTTTTATAGTGACACAATATGCACAGTAGAAAATCCTAACAAAATGGGGACACTATTTTATTGAGATGAACTAAACAGATGTTCAGCTGGTTGGATCATAATAAGAGAGGCGCTTTAGTACAAGTCAGCCATCATAACCACACTTAGTTCTAAATTACACAATGAAATCTTTCCTTCTCAAGGGCATTATTTCAAGTGTGAAATGTAAAAAAGCAAATAAAACTGCCGTTACAGGTCTCTGAATGGTTATAAGACCCTCAACCCTTTCATGTACTTTTTTTAAATGTTGAATAATGTTACACATCAAATGCAGCGTTATCATGCATAAATATAAAGTTATTAAGTTTTTGATTTTTTTTTCTATTTGTAAAATGTATATAATAACATTTCTAAACGGTACTGTTGTACAGTAGGTAGCGTGGTGCTAACATGTGCCGACAGGTGGCGCTGTTAGGACTCTGCTTTGGGCTGTTGACTACTGGACATGTGAAACTCAGCAATGCCAGAAATACATTAGAGCTGACCAATGAATCCATGTCTCTTTTTCCTTATTTTAAAAGTTCATGTCATTATTCATCACTATATAAAAGTAAATGAACTAAAGCCTTTTTAAAATTTTAACAAATGAATTTTTAACTGACCCGTTTGGTAACGCAAAGGGGCTAAAGTTTGAAACCCAGAGCCTTGTTCTTCTGCCCGTTTGTGTATTTGTTCACCTTTGGTTTCAGATCTTCATCAAAGTCTACAAATACCCAGCTGGGGACCACGTAAAAAAGTCTCCTGACCGTGAGAAAGGTCCCCACCTTCATCCCAGCGCGTCACAGCGGCACGCGGCCTGCTGGGGGTCACAGCAGGGCACCGCTGACCCGTCGGTGTTGTAGTTGGCTGTGGACACGGACCTATCTGTGGCAATGTCCCAGAGTAACTGCTCCCTGCGGCGGGCGATCTGCTCCACTAGCGCCCAGTACTCCGGTGTGCTGCTCTGGAGGGGCGCTTCCTCTGCTTTGTCACCTTGTAAATCAAATATCAGCGGTGGATCATGAATCTGGGGCTTTCCGGTTGCACCACCGCAGGCCTTGGCTGCACCTGTGGAGGAACAGGCTCACATGAATTTCTGGAGTTCTCTGGGTTTCCTTTTGTAGATCACTGGTCTTCTGTACAAACCAGTCATCACCTATTTAGGTAAAATAGTGCTTTTTTAAGTCAGTAAAGTTATTTTTTAAGCTTAGCTTTGCTAAGACCAACACATTTAGAAACGATATGACTGGTACCTGTTAGGTAGAAAGCTTTGTACCGCCCCATTCGAACTGTTTGCAGGTAACCAAATGTCCCTGCAGCGCCGCTGTTAGGGTGAAAGAGAAACTACACAAAAAGGTGAGATTTATCATCCATGCGCTGTACTTTTAACTTTTACTGGCACTTACAAAAAAAAAAGACAATAATACCTCATGACCACTTTTTCCCCCCTTCAGGAGGATGTTTGTAGCATCGGTGCCGTCATAGCGTCTGTCTGCTGGGGGAGTTACGTTTGCCAGGGATAGCAGGGTTGGAAAAATGTCCATACCACTTCAAGAGTGAAATAAAGGTAAAAAAAAGTGAGCTTTGTGCAGTTACAATACAGTTACAGTTCAGTTACAATAATGACAACCCTGGGACACTGCTTACTTTCCCTGATCCAGCAGGCACGGTAACAGACTCACAGAAAACCTGTTTTCTGTTATTTTTGTATTGGAACATCAATGGGTGAGCTACGTGCAGATATTACCAGAATTTTTTTACCATTTAACATCAGTGTGGAATGGCTAGGGAATTAAACTTAGCATCCATATTGCTCCGGTTTATATTCAACAAAAGCATTTTTCATAAAACAAAAAGTATTCCACAACCCTGAAAACCCAAGTTTTTATGGCTCAATCTCCTTTTGCTAGCGTTACCTGAGCAGAGCAGAGCTGGTGGTGTTCGCAGGGATTCTGTCTGGCCAGTAAGCGATAGTTGGCACCCTGTGTCCTCCTTCCCAGGTGGTCTGCTTGGCTGAGCCTCCACCTTCCACACGGGCAAATACACACCAATAACAACATCCAGCTATATCTCACTGGTCGTTGACATGTTATACCTCTGCTTGTCTGCCACTTTCCAACAAAAGGCCCTACACTTCCCGCATACTGACACTTTGTCTCCCAAGGACCATTGTCACCTAAAACAATAAAAAAAAAGATATATTCTCAGAACTACAGCTATGCTGGCATGAACAGCGCAGGGAGGCCAGGCTGACTAACCTGTGAACCAAATGAGAGTGTTGTCTCTGTCTGTTTCATCAGAAATGCTTTTTATTGCCCCCACCAGGCCATCCATCTCTTGCAGGCTGGTAGCGTAGACGTTGTCGTTGGTTGCAGAAGGATCCGGTGGAGGTGCCAGGGGAACATGCATGTGAGCCAGTGCAATGTAGAGGAAATAGGGCTGTCCTCGCTCCCTGCAACAACATGGAACTCAACTCAAACCAAACCTACAGGCAAATCTACCCCTAGATGTACCGCTGGAAAAGCTCTGAATCCTCCTGAGCAGCAAGAACTTCCGCACGTGACAGAAAAAGCTGTTGAATATCACTGCAATTGCACACGACAATGGTGTGACCTTCGCTCCAGCCCCAGCTTTTTTATTCCAAGTTATTTTAAGCGTTGCTCTTATCATGTTTCTTAAAGTCTTCGTTGTTGTGTCCGCCGTTGCGTCTGTGTTTGCGAACTTCACCACAGTGAATATAAGGAAGGGTTGCTTTCGCCTCTACTTCACTTGGGTGAAATTCTCCCTGGCTTTTCACACAGTTAAGTGTTTAGAGTTCAGGAGGAGAAAGCAGAGCTCTAACTCTATCCACATGTCTGGGAGCGCTGCTGTGACTTCTGCCACATGTTTGTGCAGTAAAGAGAACTGAGTCTGCTGGTCAAGGAGGATGGAGCCATGTTTTTGGTTTTCACACACAAGTAGCAAAGACATTCCCGCACTGTTGCATGCAGGACTGTAACACCGTGGCTCTACTACTATCATTACTTGTATGCTTTTTGGTTTTCTGTGAGGCCAAAATTAGGAAATAGACTAAGCAAGCATAAATACGTTTTGGAAAATTTCCCAGCTAAAATCTCAAGCCTAAACCCTTTTGCACAACAGAATGCTTTATTGCACAATTAGTGCATTTATGAGTGTATTGTACCTTGCGTTTTGTATAATCCTTGTGGCAGCTGATTTGTATTGCTCTGTTAGTGTCCACAGGTCCAGTGGCTGCTGCACGATAGTGCCATTTTCAATCAGAGGAAGGCCCACTTTGGAGAAACAGCCGTCGTGTGTACTTTTCTTCAGCCTAGACAGTGAAATCAAAGTACAGCAAAAGAATAAAAGTGTGGTCACAGAGTAATTCAAAACAAAATATCTTTAATACAGCAGAATCTAAGGGGTGAAAGGTTTTCCAAACACCAACAGTAATAAATGCTGAGCTCTAGGACAGCGGATGATTAGTGTGCTCTGTTTTTCCTTTTAACACTGCAACGTGATAATGAAACATAGCTGATAAGGTCTCTACACACCTGATCACCTGAGGGCCTGAGGGCGGGTCACAGGGAGGACACTGAGGCAAATTACATCCGGGTACGTCGGTGCATCCCATGTCATTGCTGTACGGAACACCGTAGTAGTAGTCGAAACCTGACTCGGAGACAAATGACACAGCAAACTGGATCTTAACACCTCTAATTACTGAGCAAACGTGCTATCAGAGCAGCTGTGGGTGCATAGTCTACATTCCATAGTTACAGTTGTTTTGGAGGGGTTTTTTTAAATCCAACAGGTGTTCATTCCTCTGCTATGTATGAACTTGAACTTGACTATGAACAAATACCAGGGAAAAGAGTCTTGCCCCTTTGCATATATTTCAGAGTTATTACAGGATACAATTATTAAGTGAGTAACACAGTTAAAACAGCCGTACCAGAAGAGCTGGTTTTGTTATTTTTAGGGTTATGCACCTTTCATCGCACTGAGGTAAGACACATCTAGATGAGCAACAAATCCCACCTAACTTTTTCAACTTTGCATGTGATAAAACTGATGATAACTTGGAACAAACTATAGATGTGGTTATAATATACACCCGCCTAAGCAGAGGTATGTAAATGGTGGGGTTTTTGGATGCCTAACTGTTTCTTTTTAGCCTACTGGTGGACACTGATCAAATACAGATGAACCTTGAAGGACAGGTCCAAATTTAAATCCACTACAGTCGTGTCAGGGAGGCCACATGAAATTTAGCAAATTCCAGGTTGTAGATGAAGGACCCAAAGTCAGGCTTCAACTGAAAATGCTGCTGTGCCAGCTAGAGGTCCTAAAAACACGAGAATTAAGGAAATCATTAATAAATAAATCACTACCAATACTTTGCACATTACATCATATTTATTCTTATATTAGTCAACATCTTCAGGCTCCTGTTTGACAGATTAGTCATTGCTACATTAAAAAATCGTTATACCAGTTACCTAAATAAGTAAAAAATAAAGCATAAATACTCAGCACAGTAATTCTTTTTACATAATAAGCTATTATTACAACTGGTTCTGGGTGCTTTCAGCTTCCAAACCACAAACTTGTTCTTGGGTTCGGGAATAATCCCCTAAACATTTAAAAAAAAAAAAAAAAGTTTAAAGTTTAAGAAAGTATTGAGCCAATTCAGAGCACAAGTTATTTTGTACATTCTATGCAGCAACCTGCTGCAAAATAGATTGAGACGTGAGATGTATATCAACACCTGTGGTACAGAATAAAGCGTGCACGTATTTCAACAAAGAATAAACCAGACAAACCTGCCTGTGCCCCTTTTACTCAGTCACATGACTAAGTAAGACATTTGTGAAAGGAGTGAAACCACATGGTTTCACAGTCTTTCTAGCAGCACAGTAGCAGAAGCATATATTTACTTCAACAAGTGTGATGGCATGCAGCACAATCTAGAAAACATTTACACAAAGCTCTATAAGTTAGGGTCCAATGGCGCCACAAACTGGAGCCAAAAAAAACTATAGCTGGAAATACCAGCTGAATAAGTCTGGACACACCTAGCTTCATGCACAAATAAGGTCAAAGAGCAAAGATGACGGACTTGGATGCTCAGTCTTCCAACGATCAAGGCCAAGCAGCTTTGATTATAAAGCAGCCTACTACATGGAGTATGCAACCTTATACTCCCCTCTACTACATATGATACTACTGGTATTGATAAACTAGCAGGGTTAAAGGCTTGCATGTGTCGCTGTGTGTTAGAGCCAAGTCACTCCTCTGCCACTCTCGTACACTGACAGCGAAGGTCGAGTGCCCACAGCTGGAAGCGGGTCGGGCCTCTGCTGAGCGCCGAGGTCGATGCAGTTGAGCCAGTTGCACGTGTTGGGTGACTAGGAAGTTCTGACCCAGGAAACGATGTCATCTGAGGCATTATATGGGCCAAATATGCTGAGGTGATGATCTGCACCCAAGGGTGTTATACCACAGGACAGTTTGAGCCAATGGCCAAGGTCCAGTAGGAGTCGCTGTAAAAACTAGCACGGCCGTTGCGCTACCTGTAGTGTAGCACGAGCAGATACACTGCAGCAATCGTTGCAAGATTATCACCTTAAAAATTTAAAAGCCATTATGCTGTTCTCAATCTGTGGTATAAAGTTTTCTTAACATAATCTAAGGTGACCATCCGAATGCTGGGCCTTTATGACCTAGCTTACTACTGTTTGTGGGTCTCACCAGGCCTGTCATCGAAGAAATCCAGAATGTCTTTATCACATTATCAACTACAAAAGCACTTGAAGAATGCAGACTTTCAAAGCAGCTCACTTCCCTACATACTGTGACGTACACCTGTAGTTTACTATGAGCAGTATACAAGTTACAAAACATAGGAGGTTGCTTTATAATCAAAGCCTCTTGGCTTTCGATCTGGGCCTATGATCGTTGGAAGATCCGAGGTCAACAATCTTCACAAATGCTACGGAGGCTGCTACTCGCGCCGGCCCCTGTGACTAAATAGGCTTATAGGTTGAGATCTTACCTTCCTTAGTGTTTACTGAGGTTTCAGCCATACGGCAACATGCCAAACAATGAGTAAAGCATCTACCAATGATGCTAACACCAATCCTTACCTCTTTTGTTTGGACCATATGGTCCGTTGTGTCCAAGGTGCCATTTTCCTATCATGGCAGTGAAATAACCAGCCTTCTGTAGCAACTGGGGCAAAGTAACTTCAGAAAGAGGTAGCCCAGCCACCGAGCCCACAGCGAAGTTATGCGTCACCCCGTTTCTCAGGCCGTAGCGGCCCGTGAGGATGGCAGCACGCGACGGTGAACAGGTTGAGGCCGGAGAGTGAAAGTCCGTAAATCTGAAAGAACAAAAACACATTTGAATACAGACTGGTATAGTTTTTAAATAATTCAATTTTGCTGTAACTCTTTTCCATGTTTTACCTCAGCCCCTCCTCAGCCATCAAGTTCAGATGAGGTGTGTTGTTTTTTTTACTTTCTGGGACGTTAGCATCCAAGTCAGCCCAACCGATATCGTCAGCTAGTATGAGGATAAAATTTGGTTTCCTGTTGTATTTGTTAACCTCAGCAGCATTCTTGGAAATGTGGAAAATCAGACCGCACATCATTCCCAAAAGAAGAACTGATATGAGCCCATCAGCCATATTGGTTAATAGAAAATCTGAAATGAAATGTAGGTTAGAAAATTTGCAATTAATTTATATTAAACCAAACAACAGTAAAAAATAACATGCCTAATTTAAAAACCCCAAACTCTAATGAAATCAAGCTGGAAAAAAGCAACACAATAGCCACAAACTGTCCGTTCTTAAGCCGTGAAAAATAAATGGTAATAATATGTCATAATTATTAACGTTTATTTGTAAAGTGGAACCTGTCTCTTGCACTTTGGACATGTAAACAAACGTGCTGACCACGCGAACACTGAACTGAACAAGTGAACAACACATCCAAATAAATAGGTCAATAAAGCCTGGCTCATCAATGTGGCAAAAGTACTAATAGGCAAAGTAATGAACCACAGCATCAACTCAATAAACTTTGTCATCAGTCCTTCATTAAATAATAATAGTGCTCTGTGGCTTTGCTGTGATGAGCCTGATTTACCAGACTTAAACTAAAAGTCTACAGCAAAACTTGCCTTTGCACCTTGTCGTAATATTTTAAATGTATCTTTTTTGCCTTCTCTTCTTACATGCTTAGACCCAAGTGATGCTGTCAAGCATATTCGCAAAACACATACCTGAAGTTTGATGTAATTATTTCACGCAGAGAAAGGCCACCAAATCTAAAAGTGTTGTCTGGATGAGAAGAATCAGTGCAGCCTCGTCTGCTCACAACACCAGTTTATCAAGTCAACTGACTGTCCTATCAATGCATGACTAATGTGTGTGTGCAAATATGTAAAACACAAAGCCATACCCTCAGGGAAAACACTGAGGGACTGTCAGCAAAACAAAATGGTCAGTGTCTGCCGCCCATACCTAATTAGGGTTTTTTTTCATCTTGAGAAGGATTTATTGTAAGTTATATATACAAGCTCATAAGTTAAATAAGACAGAGTAGAAGGCAAATAAAATGCAAAGCATTTAAGGACACTGTGTTTTAACCAAAGATCTTAGTTTTAGTAATATTAATTGCATATATTGGTAGTAAAGATGTGACTGAGTTTGCATACTTAATTCAACACAGCTTTGTTTGTGTAGCACCTTTGATAACAGGAGTTTTCTGTAGGTGCTTTACCAAGGCAGAAACCCAGAGCCAGGTCATTCATTCATTCATTTTCCCACCACTCCATACCCTGTGGCGTGGCAGGGCACAGCCACGTCAAGTGGGCTTTTATTGTCATTTCCAAGCCGGTGCAATACACATTTCAAACAAAAAAACAACGTTTCTCCAGGACTTGGTGCTACATAAATCAACACAGCGGCCAGAACCCCCAGGTAAGGGTGGTTTGGATGGAGGCAGATGAATCAAAAACACGGCAGCCAGTGAGCCGAGTCATTGATCATCTGACGAGGATTACTGTACTTTTAGTTATATATTCAAATCAGATTCAAGTTCCGTCCGGGAAATGTTGTCCTACACCTATAGTTTTGCAGCTTGGAGGAGTCGGCAAACATCCACGAGGCGAGAACTGGCTGTAACCAGATCTGTTCCCTCCCCGCGAGGCTGCTCGGGAACCGCGGGTGGAGAACCGCGTGTCCGGCCGTTCGCACGTGTGCGTCTGCGTTTGTCCCTCCTAAAATGTCCGAGATAAATTTGGCCCTCGACTAGCGCGGCTGCTGCTGGTGCTGCTGGTGCTGGTGGTGCTGGTGGAGGTGGAGGTGGAGGTGGCGGGGGGACAGCAGGACGCCAGCCCAGGGAAGGACGCGCGTATCCGGCTGAGAGTCGCTTCACGCAGGTGAGACAGATGTCCGCGGACTCAGGCACGGAAGCGCTTCTCAGAGCCCACGGAGCCCACGGAAAACACGGGTAAAGGCGGGGGAAAGACGAGTACCCACGGAGAGGGTGAGGACCTGGCGCGAGCACGGCACGAGCCGCCGGAGTGACGGGTGGTGTACGCACGAGGATCACCCCCCTTGTCTGATGATAATATAATAAATATGAGTCCGTTTGTTTTTGTTATCTTTGTCTTTAAAACCCAAACTAAGTCTGGTTACTGCTGTATAAAACTTACCACAAGTTTGGATTTAAAATATACGTTTTTATTTTCTTAATGAACTACTTTGAAGGATAACAATAGACTTATATTTCAGTGCAATCGCAAAGTTTTACATGATTTAAAATAAATCATTGAGTCTATTACACACAGGTAAATGTATGTATGTGTGTGTGTGTGTGTGTGTGTGTGTGTGTGTGTGTGTGTGTGTGTGTATTTAATGCATATTTTTATTTTTGAAATGAATATTTAATATCCATATAAGAAATCCCAACTTTATAAAAGCTAGCTTGTAGATCGATGGCAGACACACGGTCACATATAGCTTTCATTTGTAGCTTTCTTCTGTTTGTTTTGTTTAACTCTGCCTTTTTTCATTCAACAGACCATGGCAAACTTTAGGGCCAAGTGCTTGCAGTTCCTAGGGCCCAATGTGTACCCAGAGGCACCTGACGGAGGCTGGGGATGGGTGGTGGGTGTAGCCTTCTTCATGGTGGAGATGTTCACATACGGTTCCATCAAGAGCTTTGGAATCTTCCTCCAAGACCTCATGGAGGAGTTTGGGGAGTCAAAACAGCCGAGTTTCCTGGATCGTCTCTATTGCTGTGTTTGTCATGACCTTCAACGGTGAGCCGGGTGCTACCAGTAACAATCCCGTTACAGCATGCACCCAACTATAGTCTATTCTTTCTCCCCCAGGTCCTCTGTCGTCTGTCTTAACCAACTGGTTGGGCTTCCAACTTGTTGTCATGACTGGAGGATTGCTCATTTTTTCAGGGGTCTTTGCCACCTCCTTTACCACCTCTGTCAACCAGATATACCTCACCTATGGATTACTTGCAGGTCTCAGTTACCTACCTCCACATCACCCTGCCTCTTCCAGATAGGCTCATTTTTCTGTACCTTTAGGCCTAATAAAACCAGGCATTTGTGCACAGGTATGGGCTACTGTCTGACGTTCCTGCCCACTGTCACCATCCTCTCCCAGTACTTCACCCGTCGACGTGCTCTGGTCACAGCTGTGGCTTCCACTGGAGAGTCCCTGTTCATGTCCGCGCTGGCGCCCGGTGAGTGCATGATGGGACTGCCTTCCCCTTAGCGTCACTGTGGCACTTTCTTCTCTTTTCTGCCAAAATAAGAAGATTATCATTGAGGTTTTTTGGTAATATTTATTCTGGGTAACTGGTTTTGTCTTGACATCATCATGTCTGAGGGTTTACTTTGTCACTCTTGGTACAAGACAATTAAGAAAATTCAGGTTCTATGTTTTTCTGTCTCAAATAGATTTTTCTGCAACACTTTTAATTATTTACTAAATTTAATTTTGCTTTTCTTGTGTGTCAGCCTTGTCCGCATTGAAGGATCATATAGGCTGGCGACACACCATGGCGGTATTTGGAGGTTTGCAAAGCACCATCATCATCTGTGGTGCTCTCCTTCGACCCATCGTTATCAGACCTGAAGGGAGACCAAAGACAGATGCCAAAGAACTCGAGGCTCTTGGGACACGAGTGCAGAAGGACACAGAGGACTCGGCCTCAGTTGTACAAAATGGCTTCCACAGTGTGGAAAATGAGCTAACCGTAAGCTCGGTGAGCGCAAGAGACGCTGGGGTCCGATCTGTGAAGGACAGCGACAGCAGCAGTCCAGAGGAAAAGACTTTACTACAAAAAGAAGCAGGGATCAGAATTCAAACTGTAGAGAAGAGCAGAGAGAATAAAGTGTCTGAAATTAACCCAAAGATGGTGGAGGCAAACAGCAGAGCGGGCGGAGAAGTTCCAGACAGAGAAGCCCAAACTTCTGGATTTCACCATCCTGAGAGAATGCAGCTTCATTTGCTATTCTTTGTTTGGACTGTTTGCTACTCTTGGCTTCTTTGCCCCACCGCTCTACATCATCGAGATGAGCGTGAGTCGAGGCGTGGAGCGCGAACACGCCGCCTACATGCTCTCCATCATCGCTGTGGCGGAAATCGCCGGCCGATTCTCCATCGGGTGGATCCTGACATGGAAGTACCTCATAAAAAAGAAGATCCTGGTGCTCCTGGCGTGCGTCATCTCAATGACTGTGGATCTGGTGGGATTTACTCTGGTGACGGAGTTCTACGGCCTGGCCGTGTGCTGTGCTTTCTACGGTTTTTTAATGGGAACATATCGTGTACCCACATCCCCATGCTGGCTGAGGATGACGTGGTGGGCATCGAGAGAATGTCCTCTGCCGCTGGTGTCTATGTGTTCATACACAGCTTTGCTGGACTAGCTGGACCCCCTCTCGGAGGTATGTTTTATAGTGAAAGATGACCTGTTTACCTCTAAAATCCTAGATGTGCTCCCAGCCTGCATCAAATGCTCTGATGAATGGGTGTCTTTGCTTTGCCAGGCCTGCTGGTGGACATGACTCACAACTACGGATCTGCTTTCTACTCATGCACCGTCGGGGTGGCTGTTGGTGCCTTGTTCCTGGGTTTGGTCAGACCGGCAAAGAGAGGACTGCTCTGCAGGAGGAGGAGGCCAAAGCGAAAGGAGCACACGCGTGAGAAGGAAGTAGCCCCCGACGAAGCAGAAGCGGAGCACAAACGCAAACAAAGCACCGACAGTCCTCAGGCAAGCTCTACAGAGGATCGCCTGGATCATGCGCAGGTGGAGGTCCCTCCAGAGATTCAGGAGGTTACAAGATTTGCTTCAGCTGAAGTGTGAAAAATATAATTTTACTCAAATTTTAGGACAAAGGGTTACTTGCTCATTTTGAGCTAACGAGTGATTTAAATCTGACAAAAAAACAGCAAAAATTGTATCAACATGATTCATGTGATGATAAAACACGCAATATTTATCAAGGTACTTCCGTTTGGGGTTTTCTAGACTTTACTGTGGAGACAACACTAATACCTGATGTAAAACATATTCTAAAATAATACCACAATGATGCAAATGTCAGTGCAATCATGTAACACTTGTAATGGGAAAAATGTGAGCTCAGGGTACAAAACCAGCTGATTTTTATTTAGATTTTTAATAAAAGATGTACAGATCAGCATACTTTTAAATGCAAATAAGTTCATAATAAAAAGATTTTAATCTCAGCAAAGTGTAAATGTGCATAGAAAAATCTTTTAAATCTTCTCACAAACAAGGAAGGAGGCCTGCACTCGAACAAAATAACCCTGCAGACCATCCCTGAAGTTTGGAAGGCTTCTGTGGGTTTGGGAAAGGCCTGCACAGCAGAGGCCTCCTTTACGCTCTGTGTGGGATCTTCCTCTGTCCACTCCAATAAGGCCTGCGCAACGCAGAACAACGTTAATTTAAACTGCACAAAATACGTGTAAAGTTAAATAAGTAAATTATTGTTTAAGAAAAAAAAGGTCTCAAAGCACCTCTGCCTAATGAGCAGTAACAGTTTAAGAACCTAATTTGACAATATGGTTATTGCATTGTGCTTCAGGAGAAATTAGAAATATACAAGTTGCAAAAGCTCATAACAGTCTAAAAACAAGTCACCACAGAAACAATCAGGGCTAATCTCTATAACAAGAAAGACTCTCCAAAAACACGTGTTTATGCTGTTTTGAAATGTTTCAGTCAGTCTTCCTCCTCATCAGTCATACCTTGTATCTTTCACCAATGTGGAAGCCAACTACAGTCTGTAGTTTGCGAAGGCAGATTGGACAGAGGTCCAAGGGTCTGCGATCGGACTCCTCCAGGTGATTGGAGCCCTGCATGACACAGTTCAACCACTGGCAGTGTTTGAGTCCAAATATATGCCCAATCTCATGGGTCAGAGTCTGAAAAGATACATGTGACAACAACACGGAGAAGAGGGATTTAGAAAGACCATTTAACTGCATCATTGCATCAAAATATGGAGGGTAAGTGTGTAGAGGTTACAAAACCTTGCAGGATCGAAGCAGCAGGGTGCTGGTAATAGGAGGTGTGTAATATCCATCAAACAAGGAATAGTCGCCCTGCTTTGGGTGAAGTGATTTCTTCAGTTTTCCTGCATAAGTTTTGCTGTAGAAGTCGTCATCGTACCTGGCAAAGCTAAAAACACCCATTCCTGCAGAGATGAGGATCAACCGAGAGAACGACGATGAAATTAGGTGCGAATCATCGCCACCTAGTGGCGGCGCGGCTGTACTACAACACGGACTACCAATCACGAAATGTGGCAGCGTTTTAAAATGATTCACCAGCAGCACCTTTGCAATAACTGCAACGACACAAGTGGTAATATCTTTTGTGTGCCAGCTTAGTTTGTTATCTTTATGTTAAAATCTCACCCTTGCTCAAAGAAGCTTGTCCAAAAACAAAGTTCCAGGACTCTCTGGGATATAGGTCAATCATTGGTATATAGATTAACCAGAAAGCATCTTTTGGTTTTTTATTCCAAAGGAATTGTAGAAAATCACCTAGGTACAATACAGGAATGACAGTAAATCCATTTAACCTCCAACACATATGATGCAATGAAGACGAATTAAACAAAAACAATGAAACACTTACTAGTGAGGATCTGAAGGTTTTGTGAATCATTATTAACCCTGAAAGCACATCTAGTTTCAGCTACGGTGACAGCTGGTAGCAATTTTACAGTAAGTCCAGAGAAAAAGACCTGGCAGTATTCTCTCAGCCACCCCACATACTGGTCCGTCTCGGCCCCCGGCTTTCCAAAGGAACCTGCGTGAACAAAGGTCTGTTTCAGGGCAGAAAATACAAACTGTATCATAATCTCAGTGTTGTTTCTTGGATATTTTAGAATGTAGAGAGACGGATCTATTCATATTCACTGGAAAAGCCTGTGTGCTATAATTGCTGTACATTCCTCCAGAGGAAATGCAGCACAAAGACTCACCTATAGTTTGAATATAAATGGTGTTGTGACTCGCATCTGGGTTCTTCCGGTGAGGATTGCTGTAGAAACTCTCAAAGCTCTGAGGCTCCTCGGGATGAGCCAGCCACCCCACATACTGGTCCGTCTCGGCCCCCGGCTTTCCAAAGGAACCTGCGTGAACAAAGGTCTGTTTCAGGGCAGAAAATACAAACTGTATCATAATCTCAGTGTTGTTTCTTGGATATTTTAGAATGTAGAGAGACGGATCTATTCACTATTTACTGGAAAAGCCTGTGTGCTATAATTGCTGTACTGACTCCATGCATGTAAACATGCATGTAAACATGCATGGAGTCATTCCTCCAGAGGAAATGCAGCACAAAGACTCACCTATAGTTTGAATATAAATGGTGTTGTGACTCGCATCTGGGTTCTTCCGGTGAGGATTGCTGTAGAAACTCTCAAAGCTCTGAGGCTCCTCGGGATGAGCAGGGATCCAGTCTGAGTCCGAATGCACTGTGATGGGCTGAAACTGGGACCCCGGCTGCCCTGCACGGAGGCCTCCCTCCAGAAGTTGCCTTTCCTCTCGGGTGTATTTCCTGTAAAGTTTAGCCAGGTCCTGACGATTGGACACCAGAGCTGTTTGTAGTGTCTCTACTGAGTGGTGGATGACCTTCATCTACAGATACACAGGATCGATCGAATTTATGTGTATGTGGGTGTGTGTCATGTATAGTTTTTGTTCATTGTTTAAAAATATACATGAGATATGAGTATAATTTTACCGCCTTCACGTAGTACATATTTATACGGAGGTCGTGCAACAATACACATACCTTATTAGGGCGTCAGATTGAACAAAAACGAATCTTTTGCCGGAGTGTAACTTCGCCCTGTTGGACCGCCGGGTTTGCTGCTTCCTGTTTGGGCGCATTTTGATGACGTCAAGTAAACACGGGGGCGGTGCTCCATACCGACAACGACACCAAAGTTGGAGGTTTGCTGCTGTCTTTGCACGACGTTTACTTTGTCACATTTAGATCAACATTAAATTGGCATATCTTTGACGAATAGGGTTTATTCTTTCCAACTATAGTCGGGGACAGAAAACTACCCTGAGTTGACGACAATTGGACGCAATACGAAAGCGGAAGAACGTCCATATAGCCGTATATTAGCATTAGCTAGGAAGAAGGAGCTTGATCCGTCCGCTCGAAAACAGCAAGAAGACAGAGACTGGTGGTTCCTTTTGGGACTTTGTAGAGCAGCTTGAACAGACGCCAGAGGGCAGCCAGGGCGGACCGGGGCGGACGGGGACTTTCCATTCCCGGCCTGCGGTCAGGCTGAGCGGAGGCTCCTCGCTCGCATCCCGGCTCAGCCTCGGCAAAATGGTCGAGGCGCTGTAACGGAGCCAAAGCCCGAAGAACTCAGTCACAAGAATAGATTTCCTGCCAAAGGAAGACTCGACACGACGGGAGAAATGTTAACTAGCACCAGGTATTGGAAACCATTTGTTTTTTAATCCGTCTCATAGTATACACTGACTGTATGTTTGTTCTAAGGCGACCGTGGAGCAATCACATGATAATGATCAGACACACAGAGGATGTGCTAGTTTATTCTGTCTGACAGGGTAACATCTGTAGAGAACGTTTAATATGGCTCAGCGTGTTTGTTGGCTCAGATGTTATGAGATTGCTTCGTGCTGGGCCATGCTAACTGCTTTTGGGCAAGTTGCTATATTTGGTTCCTCTTAATGCTTTTTTTAAACTTCTTATCCTCTGCATTCTCAGACCCACCTCCCCTCCCCCACGCTGTTTCTGTCACAGCATGTTTTCATGTCGCATTTCTGTTAACCCTATAAACCGCTCTCCATATTTGATGCTCCTGCCAACGCTGCAGGAAGCGACACCGCAGCTGCGACAGCGAGGAGGACCAGCGGCTCACCAAGAGAGCAGAAAGGACCCCGAGCCTGCTGGTGTCAGACCTGGATTCAGAGGTGCTTGCTCCTATTTGAAACCATCTCCGGGTCGGATATTTGGGAACGGTTAATGTTTTGCCGCCGACACTTTGTCTGCGTTTTCGACGGTAGGAAAGGACGCTACGTTTGGAGGCCCGCGGCTGAAGCCTTGTGTCTGTTTGCAGTCTTCCAGCAGTGACAGCAGTAATGGGATCAGCAGTCCGGAATGCGCCGTCGTGGTCAGCGCCCGACCCTGCATCCACAGCCAGAACCGCTGCGTCTCCTCCCGCGATGCTCTCGCTCGCCAGCCTGAAGACTGTACCAGCTCTTCGCAGTATGGTTTCCATGGTGACGCCAGCGCTCTCTCTTATGACTGTATCAACAGAATCTTGAGGGAAGCGCACTTTAGCAGTCTGAGAGCCCGTCGAGGTCTGACATGACGGCGGCGTCCGACTAATCTCCTTACCTTTTGTCCCCTGCCCGTCATTGCTGTCGCCGTGGCAACTCCTGCAAGGCCTCAAACAACTTTTTAGGGGGGGCCAGGGTGGAAGGGGATGATGTGGGGAGTTTTACACATTCAGAGCAGATTGGCTCAGCCCCACCTCACCATGTGACCTGTCAGGACCATAAGCACATTCCCCTGTCATGGCTCAGGCTCTGCGCATCTCCCTGCAGCACTGGCGTCATTGTGTGTATGTGTGTGCACGCACCATGTGCACTTTATAGAAGTGATATCAGTGTGGCGGGGGGGTGGGGGTGCGTAAACATTTTCATTGGTGCTATTTACAGGAGAGGCGTGGCGATCCGGAGTGCTTACGACTATACGGATAAATGAAAGGACAGCGACTTCCTTCAAAGTCTCTGTGAAACCAGTTTGATTCAATTCACAAATGTTCTCTTTGGTTCCATTTATAACATACGGCTTCGCTTTATTTGCTGAAACCAAAACATTGCCGCTGATGTTTGAGTGTGTGTCAGCAGGTTGGAAACGTTGGGAGCAGAAGTCTGTCGGGCAGAACCCCGGCCGGAGCTCCGGAGCTGGAGGTCCGCTCACGTGCACGTGTAACGCAAGTCTGTCTGAGGTTCGGTCTGACCAGCACACTGTGTTGCAAATGACATGGAAATGGGTTTATGTTTTAAGCATTTTTTTCATGCGTAGTTGAAATAAAGCGTCTGAAGCGATGCGTCGCGTGACCTCCTGACCCTCACTGGCTGAGCGATGCTGTAGCAGAAATACAGCGTTGGTGCATTATTCATATTTATTAGTTGCACAACGCAGCCTTATTAATTCCACCCTCAGTTCTTCAAAAAGCACACTCACAAATGTTCAAACGATATTGGGTCCAGTAAATAAACCGGAAACTAACACTCATAATTCAATAAATATGCAGGGAAAATGGCAGCGGTAGACGTGTGAATCTTTCCGATGTGCAGAACACAAACGAAGGGAGCTTCTCTGCAGGCTTGCGTTGTTCGCTGGGACGCCGGCAGCTCGCACATTTCCAGACGCGCTGCAGAGGTTTGAGAGTTGTGTCAGTCAGCTGATGAAAAACACCTGAGATAGGAAAGCCCAGAGCAGATTTCAGGAAATACTGGTGGAGGCTGGCTTTCAGCTGAGTCAGGGCTCAAAGCCAGTTCTCAGGGACGGAGCCAGACGCCAAAACAGGAGCATGTGACGTGTGTGTGGCTGTGATCAGCGATCTCCTGTGATGACGTCGCTGACCTACTGATCAGACCCAGCCTTTGTCAAAGGTTGAGGAAGGAGAAGGCCGACACCGGCTGGCTGCTGTTGCTTAGGGCTGAACTGCACGCGGTGGTGTTGACGGTACTCCCGCTGAGGCTCTGAGCCTTACTACCAGCTGCGACCTCTGCTGAATCGTCCTCCGTCTCCCTGATCCAGGGGGACACCTCCTTGGTGACCAGTTCCATTCCAGTGAAGAGGGACAGTTTGCTCACCGGGGGCGTGTCTCCCTGCAGCTCAGCCGGTGGTGAGGAGCAGCCGTTGGTGCTCGCACCGGAGAGCTCATCAGCCCGTCCAGCCCCAGCAGTTCTGTCCGCCTCCGACTGGTTTCGTCCCAGTTCTTGCTGAGCGGGACGGCACTGGTCGCCTCGGCCGCCATTCAGCAGGTCTGGAGAGCTTCTGTGATCCAACGCCAGAGACGCAAAGGACGGTGGGAGGTTTTCAGCAGACGTGGAGGGCTGGCCGGCTGTTTTCTGCTGGCTGCTGCTTACACGTTGACAACCACCCATCAGAGCCTCACACTGCCGCAGGATCTACAAACGGGTGGGATCAATATTGGAGACGACTAGAAAACCCATCTCCGCCTGCCCCCCCGGTGGTATCTGAGTGACGTTACCTTGGTGGCTTTGTTGGCCACAGGTCCCGGAACCTCCTGACTGAGCAAGTGGAGCCTTTGCTGCGTAGCTCCCAGTATTTGTTCCAGAGAGAGGAGGTCAGAGGTGAGGAGGCAGGACACAGCACACAGCACCCGCTGCAAAGGTCAGAATGACTTTAGGCACAACTTAGCTGGCACTCACGCTTGGCAGAGCAAAGGGGATTGTTGGTGTAACGTTGTTACCATCTTCACAGTGTCGGAGGAGTTCTGAAGCTTGCCTGAGAGCAACTCCAGCACCACCTCGCAGTTGAGAATGGAGCACCTGAGGGATCGGGACAGTCACATGGGACATGGCACATTTATACTGGGCCCGTGAACCACAACGACTTTGTTCCGAACAACTCAGACACGGACTTTTTCACAAAGTGCTGGCTCTCCTGTCTGGTCAGAAAGACTTTGCTTCCTTCAGTCAGTCTGCTGATGAGCGCCACCTCCTGGCCGCAGTCCCCCAACTGCAAGGCATCCACCCTGGACAGCAGAGGGCGGGCAAAAATGGGCATCGCACACAGAGGAGAGAGTTTATTCCACACATGGCTTCAACACTGCGTCTCACCTTTCTGCTGCATCGCCGCTGCTCTCTCTGCTGGCCTCTGATTGGCTGCCGTAGCCGCCTGACTGGTGCTGGGAGCCCACCGAGGTCCTGCTGGTGGACGGAACATCCTGAGAGGAGTTATGTGACGAGCTGTTGCTGCTGTCCGTCTCCTCCCAGCCCCCGCCCACTTGACCCGGGCACCTCTGGGTGGGCGCTGCGGTGGACAAACCGGGTGGGGTCATGACGCGGTGACGTTATTACACCGACGGCGACTCACCTTTTGCTCTGTCAGAAGGAAGACCGTAGGCACAGGCAGGCGTGGCCACCTCGATGGACGCGGAGGGAGCAGCCACAGCCCGATAATGGTTCTCATGGAGACGGATGCCCTGCTGTTCCGTCGGAGGAAGAACAGCGCTGGCCACCACCTCTGCAGCTTTCTGGATCTTCCCCAGGAAGGAGCCGCTGCCTTCTGAGGAGCACAGGAACGTGAGTATGAAGCTACAGAGAGGATGGCCACTGACGTGTGTGCGTGCACGCGTATGTGTCCCCATCAGATGGGGACTCTCACCCGTCCTCGGCTCCCCTGGACTGTACCCAAAGCCCTGCATTCCAGACCTGAAGGTAGTTCCCGAGCCCATGCCTGGAGGACACAAAGCGGAACCGGCCATACTTTTTTAAATGTCAGATCAGGTGTGGTCTGATTCTTTTAAACTGGTGGGACAGAATCAATTCAGATGAGGGAGTGTGTTCCTGCCGCTGCTCACCCATTGATGCGGGGACCAGGTCGGCCGAGGCGATGCCACCTTTGATGGAAGTCGTGTCTGTGAAAAGTAACCGAGCCACTTGCTGTGTGCAAAGAAACAAGATGTTAAGTTTCTGGTTGTCAGAGACACTTTATTGCCCTGACACATCAAGACCAGCGGCCTCCTACCTGCGCTGTGTTTCTCACTCTCTGGAACAACGCTGAGCCATGGATCGGATCAGGAGGGCCACTATAAACTGATCCATCAGGAGAAGATGGGGGTGAGAAAGGGACGGACGACAGGTAAACTGGGATTACTGGAGTACGATGATGAACCTGAAGCCTGCTGGATAAAGGTGGAGTTCCTTCGCAGTTCTGTGAGGAACTGGTCCGACCCATGGCTGCAGAGATGGACAAAGATCTTCAGCACCTAGAGTCACAAAAACAGAAACTCAAACTTTACTTGTCCAGATACAAACGACAACAACAACAACAACAACAACAACAACAACAGAACGTTGCTAAATGAAAACTTGGAGAGTTGAGCAGATCTGCGCTGACCTTGAGTTTGACGTGGCAGGATTCCACCTGCAGCCTCTCCAGGAGGAACTCCAGCAAACACTGACCACAGCCTGAAGACTCGCGAGTGATCTCTGCAGAGTCAAATTGTTAAGGGTTTTAAAAACACAAACTATTTACCTGGACAAAAGGATAGATATGACAACACTTGTTGATAGCAGACATCTCCATATATGAAATGACAAAGTTTGCATATATATTCTTGTGTTTTATGCTAAAAGAACCTTTTTAATGGACAAATTAAAAAAAACGTCTGCAGTCATCAATTAAATCTACATGTTTGTGTTGGCCTCTAACTGCATTTACAAACCACGATGACAATAGTGTCTAAATAAGAACACAAGGTGCCAAAGGATACTCCCGATCTCTTGAAAAAGATATCCCGGACAGGGGTTTTCATCATCTGCTGTAGCCTTCATCAGTATTGGGACCTTGAGATAGAAACATATCTAATATTAATAACAGCACTGACCTCGCCTGGATATAACCCTCTGATATACTTCGAGTTATGAATTAGAGCAATAAAGACTGTAGTACTGATACCAACTGCTATTGACAATACGAGCTATCTATATTTATATTGACTGATTTTATCAGCTTTGTATCTCTGGGAAGGGGTGACATGAATCCACAGACTGTATTATTTTAATCCAAAAATGCGAATAACATATTTGTGTCTTTTTGAGATTAGCAATCATGCTACTAGCAAACTAGTGAGGGCACAAGTTTTAAATACAGAAGTTCGTGTTCATCCTATTCATTAGGCTTATTCCAGCAAAGGTAAATATAAACAGACGTAAACAACACTTACTTTCTGTAAGAAAACAAGTCGTTCCATTAATGTTGCCATGATTTCGCAAACCTGGCTGCGAGTTACTCATCTTCTTCCTGGAGGTACGTTTAGGGGCGGGTCCCAAACTGACAGCTAGCCAATCAGGCAGTACTAGGTGGCAACATCAACGTTTATTGGTGTTCTTTGACTCTTTAGTCTCGACGGACAACCAATAATATTGGCTAAAAATTATACAACCTTTTGATTGATTGAAAGGTGAACGAATGACATTGTCGAATATTACATCGTTTGTTTCCTTGATAACAGGGTCAACAATATGGCGCTTTCCTTAGGACACAGGCGTGTTTTTGTCTTTTAAGGTATTTCCTTGTACATTTAAAATGTAAAAAGCGATTCTCCCTCCTACAAAAACATTTTGTATTCTCTCGCGTTCTCCTGACAAAGCGAGCTTATCCTACTGCGAAACATGTCTGGGTCAAACGTTTGGACTCGCAGCAGAGACAAACTGAAAATGTTCTCCGAACTTTTCGCAGAGTGTTCACTGGAGGTAAGCAGTAACTGAAGACCGTAAATGAAATGTTTGTAATTGTACTCATTAGGGAACCAATTGTGTGTGTGCGCGCGCGTGTGTAATACGGTGGTTGGATTCATAAAATGAGTTAAATTCGTACATCATCCCCCCCACCTCATTGTTTTATTAACTGGTGTGTGTCACAGGCAGCTGCATATGGGAAGTGTGTAGCAGCCACCACAACAGGCACACGAGAGCTGAAGAAGGACGTTTGTTCAAAGGAGTTTGGAGCCCTGAAGACCTGCTTCATGGATGCAGTAAGATGCAGAGACCTTCCTCCGGTTTCATGAGCTTGTTGCTTTTTACAAGTCTTTTCATTCACTGCAGGCAAAGAAAAAGGGCAAATGAAGGCAAAGCATCGGGGATGTTCAAGCACACCAGTTCGGATTATCCGGTTGAGTTCCGAACCATAAAAGAACTTGAAACTGTTCAACTTGAAACTGTAAATAACTCAAGTGTAGTGGTGGATATTGCTATTATATTGTACTGCTCATTAATGACACACTTTTGAGAAAAATAAAACATTTTATCTCACATAATCACATTCTGGAAATCAGGCGTTTATTTGTCCACATGATAAACAGTAGAATGGAACTGCATTAAAAATGGTCAAAAATAGCCTTCTGTACAAAGCAAAACTATGTATTTTTGTTTAATAAAGAATTCATTTATAAACATCCAAATCGGCTATATTCTTTCCAAAAAAAAAATCCCTAGCATCGCTGTCTCTTACCTGTTGTAAGGCTGTCAGAATCCCTGATTGTAAGGCACACACTCGTCAACGGAGATACACTGGAATGCTCAGTGGCTACACTCATGGACCAGATGGACAAAGCTCCTTCAGTATGAACATCTTAACAAAAACACCACCGTTTAAAATACAAAGCTCCAGCTAAGAGGTTGTGCTTGGGTACTTGCATCCAGAAAAAGAGTGAAACACTTCTCACCTGGACACCTGAACACAGATTACATCCAACATGTAGCAAACATGGGCTGAACTGACCAGAAACTTTGGATCATTTACATCTCAGAATCACAAATATAAACCAACGGACATGTAATACACACAAGTAAAGGTGACAACAACACACACAAGCTCAACAAAAGGCAAAGTGACACAATAAAGCCACCCTCCCTAAATGCTCTGCAGTGGTATTTGCATAGGTTTATATACATTGAAACTGCTTAGTCCTCTAAATCCAACCCCGAGAAAAATAACTTAGTATTTACACAGTTTATTATTGAATAAGCTTTGGGATATAGCCATGAACACGCAGCTAATGTTCCTCTTTGTTAATACTATCTTAGGTGGCATGAAAGAATGTAAGGCAACATTATTATGGTCCACAATTCGAGGCGTTTTGTCCAAGTTTACACAGAATGCTGCAGTCAAACTACTAAGTGCGTATCTGGGGTGTGCTCTTTCTCTCCACCGTCCTTTGGGGCCTGTTTAATCTGCCTCGAGTGCACCAGAGCCCCAGCTAGTAGCTGCTCTTCTAGGGCTGCATGCAGGTCTGAGCCCCCCAGCGACAGGAGGGGCTCCAGCCCCGGCACACCCCGGTTCTCCTCCTCGGGCCCTCCAGCCTCGCCGGGCCCCAGTGCCCTACGCTTCCTCTTCAGATCAGTGTCTCCCTGGTCTCTGCCCTTCTCGGGGGAGCCCTGGGGGTGAGATTCATCTCTGACAGCTCTATCTTCCAACCCTTCTCCTGGGTCTGCCTGAATGGCAACATTCTCTTTGAGGTCTCGTCCTCCTTTCTTCAAAGGTTCACCACCGTCTTTCTGGGACTCCGGTGCAGCTTTTCCATCGTTTTTGTCTTCTGCAGCTTGCTCCAGCTGCTCCGGCCTCTCCTGAGCCTCCTCTGAATTTTTGGCTTTTTCAGGAATTTCCCCCTCTGCTTTGTGGATGACCTGTGCTGCAGCTTTCTCTCGTGCAAGTTTTTCCTCGTGCAAGTTTTCTTTCTCTCGGTTTCCCTCATCTCCCTTTGAAGTCGTGCTTTTTCTACCCTTGCCTGCACCTCTTTCTCAATCCTCTCTTTCTCTTGCACTTGTCTGGCTAGCATTTCCTGGTTTTTCTCTCTCTCTTTGCTCCAACTTTTCTCTTTCCTCCTCTTTGGCCAATCGCTCCTTTATCTCTCTTTCCACCTGCTCTTTCTCAAATCTGGCCAGAACCTCTCTTTCTATCTGCTCTTTGACAAGAGTTTCAATTTTCTTCTTTTCCTCGAGTCAGGTTACCCTCTTCCTCTGCAACATCGTGTGGCGCTGTGTTGGCCATCTTCTTTCCCAGAGGCACGCCCCTCGCCCCCAGATCGCTGTTTTTACGCAACTCCTCTTCTTTATTTGGCATTTGAACAGGTACTTTAGGAGCCCCAAGCTCAGCGTCGTTCTTTCCGGCCTGAGCTCGGTTCTGGGCGTGATGCTCTGCTACTGCGCCCAGCTGAGCTCCTGGTACCTCTTTAGGCTGCTTGGGGTCTGTTTCCAGGCCAGCCTCTTTGGACTTGGCTCCACCTTCCACCACCTCTCCGTGGTCCTGAACAGCTTTCTCTGCTTCATCCTCAGCACCGGCTCCTGAACCAAAGAACCTCATTCAGTTCTTTAGTTACAAGCGCGAATGGTCCCGCGTGGAGCTGCGCCTACTCACCCGCAGGTTGTTTCTGGTGGATTTCCTTGTGCTGCTCTTCTATGACAGCCAGTAGCTTCTCCTGCTGGTCGAGCAGCCTCTTCTGCTGCTCCTGCTGCTCCTTGATGACCTGCAGTAGCATGGCGTGGTCATTCTGGCCCTCTACATGACAGACATGTTCAAGAAAAGAAGTTAGGACCTCTGTGGGAGCATTGCACCACTTCATACTCACGCAAGAAAATCCCCAGAGCATTTGACTATTTCACCAACAGCCCAGTTTGTTTGGCCTCTCAATTCTCTTTAGAGGTAAACTGGAGAAATTAGTGCAGGTATGCGGCAGGACAATCGTAGGTTAGTGACTGCGCCGACCGTGAGCGCGCTCTTTGCACGCTCTGCTAGGCTGACATGGACATATTCACACTCATCTATTTAAGCACACAGATGACGGTGGCAGCTGTAGACACACTGGAATGATGAGGAGCGGCTCTAGACAGGCCCTTCGTTAGGGGCTCAGTGGGTGGGTGGGTTGCTTCAAAGACTCATGCAAACTGTACAAACTACTGTGGGTTAACCTCACCGGGAACGCTTTGACTAAAGTACAGAGAGACAGACTGAAAGAAGAAAGCAAGAGGACGTTCATACCTGCAACCAGCTTTTTAATCACTGTAAAAGGAGTCCAGCAGAAAAGGAAGACGAGGGAAGGGAGAGCAAACAGAAGAAGAACGTCAAAAAAGTCCAAAATGACACTGCTGGCTATCAAGCCAAGTCAGGATGTAGAAGGAACCCTGTAGCTCTGAATATATATCTTTGGTTACAGACCAGAAGCAGGAAAAGACCAGTAGTTTAAAGACATCAGATCAAACAAGCACAGTGAGATGAAAAAGTTGATTCTTCATGACCTCCGTCTTGCACCTCAGGTTGTCTATTCCTTTTCTAAGACTGGATTTAACTCTAAAGGGGTTTCCAAACCATGAACAGCACAGAACTATGATGGAAAAGGCAAAATACAATCTTCTGCATGATGATGAGGCACGATTTTAACTTGTATGCATAGGCCAATATTGTCTCCATTCCATTTACCTTCCATCTTTTCATCTGCGCCATCTTTGCCGTCTCCACCCAGAGCCTTGTCTGCAGCAGGCTTCTGCTCCCCTTCAGGATCTGGAACTAAACAAAAAAGGGAGGGTGGGGGGGAACACCAGTGTGTCAATGTTAGATTTTTATCTCGCACTCGACGGCCTTAAACTGCAGCTGAAGCGGAGCAGGAAACCCTCACCGTTCCCTGCAGCATCTGCACCTCTGGCTGCGTTACCCACTTGCTTGGCTGCAGCTCGATTCTCCGGTAAAGCTTCATTCCCTGCACCAGCCTCTTTGACAGGCTCGACCTTGTCTTTTCCCTGTGGGGCTTTCTGGTTTTCTCCCACATCTCGCTTCTCCAACACCTCATTTGACAAGACCTCCCCTCCACCCAAATCCACTTCCCCTTTCTTCACGGCAGCTTCCGCGGGCTTTGGTTTCTCTTCAACCACGTTGTTCTGGTTATTCTCCGCCTTGACGGCGGGAGCTTGTCCGTCGTTGTTGGGTTCTTGCCTTGCTCCTGCTGCAGGAGGATTGGGCTGTTTTCTGTCCTCCTCCAGCTCCGCATTGTCCTTCCTCATGTCTACCTTCACCTCATCGTGAGGGATGGGTGGTTCATGGCGATGGGCTTCCCCTTCCGGCACAGCCACCCCTGGATAACGTAAGAAATCTGGACTAGTCACACAAGGCTGATGAAGTTTAGGAGGACTGGTTTTGTTTGCTTACCAGCATGAGGTCGATCTAATTGCGCCTCTTCTTTCTTCCTCTCTGGTACTTCCACCGGTCCTTTAATCTGTGGGGGCTCAGCTCTCCCTCCTGGTTGTAGCTCCTGAGCAGCTGGAAGGTCAGGTTTCTCTACCTCCACTGGTTTCTTGTTTACAAGATTGTCTACTTGGAGACAAAACACAGTTTGAGCTATTTACCACTGTGAATTTATTTATTTTAACAACTTCTGCAGCCATTAATTTTTAAACGGCAAATATAAAAGCTACTGCAACTGAATTAGCAAAACAAAAACAGTTGACACCTCATTTATTTTATTGTTTTATGTCAACCACAAAAAGATAAACAACCTAGTAGGTATTTGTAGTAACACCGGCCCTGATGTGTACCTATATTTTCTTGCCCAGCAGTATTTATTAGACACATTAACTGCTGGCATTAAACTAAATTAATACCTCAGCATATCTCACTATAACTGTGCATTTAAACACTTGCTGTAACGAACCGAGTTCTTGTAAGCATCAAACCACTAGATGACACCAAAACACTGACAATGGCGAAAGCGATCTGATCGCTATAGAAGAGCAGAAGAAAACATCACCAAAAAGGTGACTGCCACAAGACAATGGTTTCACTGGAGGTATGGGAATAAGGGTACCGGTACATTTTTTTAATATATAAAAAAGAAGAAAAGAAAGAGGGCTGGAAAGAAGTCAAAGAGGAATGAAGCTGCCAACAAAAATTCACAACGATGAAGAAACTACCGTAAAAACCGGACTATAAGCCGCTACTTTTTTCCCAAACTTTCAACCCTGCGGCTTATGCAATGATGCGGCTAATGTATGCATTTTTTCTAACGGCCGCCAGGGGCGCTCGAGCAGAAAAGGTAAGAGTGAGACCGGTGGAATATATGTGTCGAGGAAGATGCAAGTTTAACGTAACCTCGCGCTTTGTCCGTGAATAAAATTAGCATGAACAGACCCTCATCATGGAAAATGCAAGAAGAAATGCATATGACGCAGCTTTCAAGTTAAAAGCAGTCGAGCTGGCTTTCAGTGACTTTTACCGTTTTTTTTAACCAGCCCTGTTAGTGCTGTGCTACCGTATTCCTGCTGTGTTACTGCCGCGTCACAGGCACTGTTTGGAAAGAAAA
>CAAE01014738.1:1186086-1200085 GCA_000180735.1 Tetraodon nigroviridis
TCTAAAGGGATAGTTCAACTCTAAATAGTGTTTGTTCTGTTGGCGCACAACTTAATGCAGGGAACTGAAACATGGGCACCAAAGAAGAAACCGCTGACAAAGAGAAGAAAGTTGGTATGCAAATATTGATGGCCTCTACTTTGTCGTCCGCTGTTCAGAATTGTTGAAATCCTGACAAAAGTACTTTGCTGATACAATTTTCTCTTGGATTTTCCCTTGGCTGAAGTTCATGTTTCCGGCCCAACCATATACAGCACTTGAAGGGAGAACGGTATGAGTCCAAAGGATTGATTCGTTGATTTGTCCCAACCCCTTGCAATCATTTAAAAAACCAGAAATCAAAGGGGGAAATTCAGACCCTTACCTGATACAGTTACAGGCCCTGATTAAAAAAACAAAATGGGGGAGAACGAGGTTGAGGACATTCTTTTTGTTGAGAAAATTTAACACTCGGTGTTCGAGAAAGTGCTGAAATATGAAATAAGAAGTGAATCACACTCGCATCTTAAAAAGAATCTTACCATTTTTTAGGGACAACAGCTTTTATTCTCTATCTAGAAGATCAAATGGGTCCATCTGCCAGTTTGATACAGGGTGTGATAATTCTTGAGCTTAATATGCTAAAAGGGGTGTAAATCAGTTCCTCATTACAGAATCACTCTATGGAAACAACTAAGTCCAGCAGTGACAGACGATCCAAGTTTCAAAGTCAACTGCTACGAAGGTCGCGTTCTGGTCTGATTCACAGAGATTGGAATTCTGGGAAACCCTGGCCACTTAGAGCTCTCTCTTCTGCTCCCTCCAGTAACAGTTGTGGTAAAAGTGTGTCTGATTGTGTCTGATTGGCCCCTTCCTCCCTCAGTCGGAAAATGATGCAGTGATTTAGCAACCTGTGCAGTTCTGTGGAAATGTTGTTCAAATCTAGGATTTTTAGCACATAATAAATCAATTTCTGCCTCTGACTGCCCCACCCGGCTGTTTTCTCTGGCACACAGCTTTAAACCGAAAACCCATTGTTCATCTAGAGGACAGGAGCCATATTGTCCCTGAGATTTAGTGTCCATTCTCCTCAGGGTTCTTACTACCTTCTGCTCTGTCTATTAGTCTGATTAGATACATAAAGAAGCCACACAAAGTCACAGTATATGTATGTGTTGTGTGTCCAACCAGTTAAATGTTTAACAAACAGCCAGGTGATAAAAAGATGAATCAACTATAAACCCATCCAAACCTTTACAGCGCCATTATTTTGCATCCATTTGTGAGAAGAATGGACAGACTGGAAGAATGTGCCAGAGGTCCACCACTGGTGTGTGCTTGCTTTTCGCATTTGTAAAAGTGTGTGTGTGAGGCAGAGTCTATGAAAGTAATTGCCCTATTTTCCTGTCTGCTCGTCTAAAAGGGATAAAAAATAGGGATCTGATTTAGGGACCGTCATTGACGGTGACAGTCACCAACTCGTAAAGTCGCGTTTTCACACGTCGTAAATCCCCGGCGGCTCCGCCCACATAAAGGCACATATGAACCTTAAAGACCGTTACAATCCACGCTTGGCTGTACACACATGCACAGGACACACACACACACACACACAGACTATATACCGTTGGGGATGAGGATGCCTCCCAGCATGGTGCCAAAGACGATGCAGAGAGTAATCGCCTTGAAGCGCAGAGGAGGCATGTAACCCCCCGCAGCAAACGTTCCGTCCTTCTGCTGTACCATTAAAAAGAAAACAGAAATTAAAAAAATAAGAGTCTGAATTTCTTTTACAGCGTACAGCATCAAAGGCTCTGTTACAACTCCGACTGTACGTGTACGGTGATGGAGCATACCTGCTGCTCAAAGAGCATGGTGTTGATGGCCTGCCGGCAAGGCAGGATCATCATGGGGAAGCCCACAGCCACAGACATCATAAATCCCACTCGAATCATCTCTGTTACCAGATTGGATGGGAAGTTCATGAGAACGTTTCCGGCAATGTTCTCCGTAAAACTGACGTAACCAAAGAACCCCACCTGGTTCAGAGAAAAGGAAACCAAAGAGGGTTGGGGGAACGTGTGGAATGTTATTTGGCGATGTCTGAGTGTGTGTGTAGTGTGTGTGTCTGCTCACAGTGATGTAGAAGATGGTGACAACGTTGAGAGCTGAGCTGAAGATGGTGCTCATGCGTTTGACGGACGGCTCGTCCAGGCTGTCGTAGGTCGGCAGCACCTGCCTGTGAGAGACAAGTGGGCGCACAACAAAACTGTGTGCCGTGTCACACGGGGAAACACGAGTGCTGCTGCATGCATGTGAGCAGACCGCCAAAACACACACACACACACGTCACAGAGGGGGGTGAGGAGACAGAAATGTGCTCATTTTGGCAACTGCTCCATTGTTTACTGTGGAGTTATTCAATGTACAATTTTCATGCTAAATTCCAGTTTCAGATTTTTGTCTTCATCAATGGATGCACACACAGCTGACTGTTGATTTTATGTCTCCAATTTTTTTCAATTACTAACCTAAAAAGCCAACTGTGAGGGTGGAGAGGTAAAGTGTTTAGCCACGGTTGCAAATTCGCACGTGTGTGTGTGTGTGTGTATGTGTGTGTCTGGGTGACAGTAGTCAAGGTGACAGCAGCAAAGCAAACTGGGACTGGGTGACTGGCTACAAACCTCGGTGGCTCCGTCAGAGACCAGAGACCAGTCTCCTCTACCTCCTGTATAAATGCAATAGAACCTGCCTGACTTGCTTTAAAAGCACACGAAACATCGCTGCCCTTTTACTCGTGCATATACTGTTCACGAGAAGGAGAAATGAAAGAAAGCATCATCTTTTCCAGCACTCATTCTCTAATTTGCCTGTCACACTTTTAAACACGCCAGTTTTATGGGCAAACACTGACCTGCGCTGGTTTCTTTTTTCTGGATGCACGTGTAATTTGCAAAGCAGTAAATCCTGCAGCCAAGGTTAAGTAAAACAGCTCGTTGTAAGTGCCGTGCTCAGGCGTCTAATGGCCACGCAATAGTTTCAACACAACATGTAATGTGTTTTGCTGTCCTGGATGAAGGAAATATGACGGAGAAATCCTCTGGTGATGAATGGAGGAAGTGGGAGTAAGTGCCCATCTGTGTTGCGTGGGCTTGAATGTGAGCTAGAATAATGATCAACAACCAGGCGTTGATGGCATGCTGGCAGTCCGTCGACACACGAACACTTCGTCCCTCCATCATAACCGACTGCTCCCCGCCACGTGTCAAGGGCTTGCGAAACGTGTACGTCTATAAAATGACCGCGGTCCAGAGTGTTGGCCGGCGGTTTGGCTTCCTCGGCCCAGGGAGCTGCTGGCCAAGTATCACTCATCACCACTAGTTCAATGGAACTCACACACACGTCCTTCCTCCAACAAGCAAACACAACTGTCAACAAATGTGAAATTACATCAAGTTCAGGTTGAGTCCTGAGGCTACAGCCACTTATTCCTGCCACTTACCTCAATCATTAAAAAAAAAAGAAATCACTCGTCTGCTTTGTGATGATCTGACCATAACACACCCCGCATCACTTTAACTGTACACCCAGATTCTAAGAAGCCTTTGCACGTGCCCCTTCAGCCACAAACTCGCAGCAAGCAAGAGGAAGAGAGCAGGGCATGCAGCCCCCGGCAACGGAAGAGCGTCTCAGCTCGTAGATGAATTAGGACAAAGCCCACTTAGAAAAGTACAAAAGTGATAACAATGTCCGTATTAAAATTAATAAATTAACACGTGCAGTGTTTGGAACACAGATCTACAGTTTGCGACGCATCTTCAGCAACAGAAGTCCAAGGAGAAAAGAAACCCTCAAAAACAGCAGTGTGGAAACACGGAGAGAGGGTTAGTGACAAAGACAAAAGACTAATTAATTGCAAAGAGCAAATAAATATAAGCAGCCTGACTTTAAAAGAGATTATGTTGAGTCTAGCGTCACGATTAGCTTTATAAGTTCGTGTATTTAAAAGTCTCCACTGTGGCTTCAAGGTGTGATGCAGGTACACATGCAATAACTGCTCAGCTGCTACATGCACCAGTAAGGCTGAGCAGTCTCCACCGTCGCAGGAGCATCCACCCCAGGAGCGAGACAGCAGTGTTGTCTTTTCAATTAGAGGAATTACAGTTTGAGCTTAATTCAACATAAGGTGCATTACAAGGTTCCAATGTGGTGGTGGGGGGGAGGGGGGCTTTACCAGGAAGAGTACTTACGACTGACAGCCGAAGGCCATGCCACAGATGGGGAGACAGCGAAACACACCTTCCAAGTGCACCATATTGACCTGCCCTAGCCACCAGCCGCTGAGCAGCCCATGATTGAACGAGGACAGCACCATCTGAGAGGAAGGGGGCAAGGGAGGGAGCGCAGTTATGGAGTGAACCAAAATGAAGACAAGACTGGAAAGACCACGGAAAGAAAGTTTGGTGGGAGCTATGCCCAAGTTGACGGCTAACAAACGGCTCATAAAAGTAACGGACGAGGAGAGGAAAACAGAGGAGGAGAGCAACTGAGAAAGACTAAACTGATGTAAAAACCTGTCATGGCAGACGTCAATGACAGTGACATCATAGATTTAAAATCTTGAAACCTTCAACAACCTTACAGGTTTTTAATCAGCCTGTGTCTTTCAAGTAGCTGATTTAGTCCCAAAAAAATAAAGAAATGTTCTTAATCCCACATTCTTCCACACCCACTTTTAAATCCAGCGGTGGGGGTTGGTGAAAGGGCAGCAAACGTGAATTTTTTCTTGTCCCGTGACTACTGCCACCATAAATACACACACACACACACTCACACACACCCGAACAGCTCATATGGCTCAGATCAAAACCCCAAATTAAACGGAAGAAATGGGCATGACATAGGTGTAGTCCACAGGTTTAGGGAGGTGGGAGGAGGAGCGGGGTTTAAGGAGCACAACGTTGCAGACGGAGAAGACACCGGCCATCGCTCTCCACCCCTCCTCCCCGCTGCAGCCCTTACCGTGGTGGTTTTCTCAAGGGTGGGGGCAAGTTCCTTGGTTTACTTACGGGTGACAGCAGAAGGTTGTGGCGATAATGGGCACACACTGAATGACGCCCTCCAGGCGCCACAGGTGGACCCGCTCCACCCAGGAGCCTGAGATTATGCCGTAGCGCAGAGACGACAACACTATCTAGAGCATCGGCAACAGGGACAGCGGTGGGACAGAGGGGAGCCAACGACAGGTGAAGAGGAGGAGGGGAAATGGTCAGCAGGAGGACATGAGAGAAGAGAGGTGGAACAATGAGTGGGAGGAAGGAAAGGAGTGATGGGAGGGAAGGAAGGAAGGAAGGAAGGAAGGAAGGAAGGAAGGAAGATACATCACTGTTAGAGGGCGTAGAGGGACTGATCTGGGCTGGGCCTGGATCTGAAGCCAGACACACACCACACAAAGTCTCCAGGTTAACGGCACACTATGAGTGACATCACACAGAGCAACTGTAAACAGAGGTGAGGAGTCTGTGGAAGTAGAGCCATGGGTCAGTAAAACACACACACACACAGAAGTGTGTGTGTGTGTATTTCAAGAGTAAATATGATAAAGCACCTCATCAGTCACCTCTGAGCACAGCTCGCCCTGGTGCTTCATCTCATCTAAATCACTCCTGCTTGATGACATCAATAAATAAACCTGAGCAAAGTCAAAATTCCGGCTGTGTGTACAAGCCGATTGGGAACAATCAGGTAATAAAAGAGATCAATTCATCAATAGCACAGTAGTATCCTAATTTTGATGTGACAATGAAGGACTCTGAGCAGCCATCACGTGTGGTAAACCGCTAAAACAGGGACTGGATACATACCGTATATATATTTTTTTAAAGGAAAAAAACTCAATTGTACACAAAACCTCCTTAATAAAGCAGCAGATTGTCTGTGACTGTCGTTTTAAATCATTTGAACTTGGATGGCTTAAGATGTACTTTTTTAAAAATGTTTTCCTGAGACGCTGTTTTTAAAAAAGCCCCCAAAAAGCTGCATAGTAATTGTTTTCTATACACTATGATGTCAATTTTTAATACAAGAGGAGCAATATTGTTTTTAAAGAACTCACTCGTATAAATGTTGCGTTTAGAAAGAGTTAACCTCCAAACCAGTGGAACGGCTTTATCGCTGGTCTAATGAAGCCAAACTTTATGGATAGTCTAGTCAGACAGCCTGCAGGGGGTTAGCTGTGCCCGTCAGTGCGCTCACCGTGAACATGAAGAGGGCATAGAACATGAGAGCCATGGCAGAGAAGGACTGCAGGGACGACATCATGTTCCTCTGCAGACTCAGAGGGAGGACGATGAACAGAGACACGGCGATCAGCAGCAGCACGCGGAAACTGAAGGTCACCTTTAACAAACAATGTCACGATATCAATGTTTCTGAAAACACCTACGGGATCCTCTGAAGAGTAAACACTGATTCCAAACCTCTAAACCCAACATCTGCGCAAAGAAATTGGAGCCCAGATCAGCTATCACGACATAGAAGGCAATGCAGGTCCCCAGCATCAGGCCAATCATACTGCAGAGAGAGAAGAGAGGGATGAGGCAGGAGCGTCATTCCTGACCATCTCCGACTTCAGGGAGAACACTGCAGGTTGCGTTTTCAGTTCAAAACTTGCCTCATCTCCACCAGGGTTTTTCCTGGCTTCCCATAAGCGTGGAAGGCTGCACAAAAGAGAACATCAGTCAGAAAAATAGGCGGACCATCAAACGGCAGAGTTCTACATAGAAGCCATTTAACGCCAGTATTAGAGGAAACCCCACTGTCCATGGCTGTGCACAGGAATGATTAGTAGAGCCGTATCCACAATGTAAATTACTACCATAATTTAGAAGTTGAACCAAAAGCCATTGTTGCAAACCCTAATTCCATTGTGTGTTTAAACATGAGCCCCTGTCAACAAGAAAGAGTGTAAACACAAACAAACAAAAGAGTCAGCAAACGGTTTGCTCACCTAATCCTGCGTAGGTCCTTCTTTTGGTGCTGCTTGCAGTGTGGACCAGGAACATGCACGACTTGTGGGTCATCCATGAACAGGAAAACAACAGGAGGACTCCCAACACAATTCCACACTGAAGGAGGACATTTTATGTAAATAAACAGGTTTTGTGAAAGCGGCTTCTTTTGTTGGCACAGATAATTAAAAATTAAATCTCCCAAAGAACAGTCTCCTCACATTACCATTTCTTACCTTCATCTATTTGTTTTGCCCTATGGCGGTTCCCTTCAACAGAACTTTAGCAAATACTGATTAAGAAAGTCTGAATTTGTTCTAATGAAAGCATTTATCCAAGCAAAGACTTGTAATGCAGCCACACAAAAAGATTTGTCCACCTCTTTCACACTAAACTAGCACTTTCATCTATGAAACACCTCATTTCCCATCGACGTCAACAAAAATCAACCTAACCAACAACACTTTTGATGAAGGGAGACAGAAATCTAACTGTGCTGCCCATGTTGCCCCCGGCCAGCTGCCCATCCAGCCTCCCCGACAGCTCCAGCCTCCGTGGGGGGCTGCTGGAGATCACCCACCTGTTTGAAGCAGAAGGGCATGGTGAGCACACTGACTCCCACGATGCTGTTCACCACGTTCATGATCAAACCCCAGTTGGACGCCGTCATTTTGAAGGCCTTTGTAACAGTCGTTCCCTGGCCAAATGAATCTCAGAAAACACGCCGTGAGCTCATGGATGGCGATCTGGGGCTGTGTGGCGGCTCCGGGACGGGGACCAGGCTCCGGCTGGCTGCTCCGGATCCCCACGCAGACCAGTGACGTGGCGCTCTGTGAAACCAGACAAACAAGAGTCTCTGGCTTGAATTTTGCTGAAAACACTGAACACTGAAAACAAAAACACCGGCCATGCACTTTTTATTTATCAGAACAGGACGAAAGCGTACATATTATTAACAACACTAGCTGTCATTAGCAAGCTAAAATAACTACCTCACCTTTAGGCGTGACTTCCGCGTCCCCCTTCCACACCCTCGTTTTTTACGTAATCATAGATAGTTCTACAGGATATTAAACGATTAAATTGTCCCAAATTGTTTATGTGCATATGCTACGAGTGAAATAAAACACCCAGAAAACCCATCCGTTACCCCGCTGACGATGTGTAAACGCGTCTCCAGGAAGTAGTGCTGAAAGTCGGCGAGGTGGCCAAAGACAACCCGCGGCCCCGGTTCAACCCCTCTCATTTAACTAGAGCGCCACCCAGCGGCCACGGGGTGACGACAACTTACACTAACTCCGTGTTCTTTAATTGCACACACACTAAAATATAAAGTCTTACACAATTGTCAAAACCTTACACTCAAGCTGTGGCCAGATACGCACAACTATAAACACAAAGTCAGCCTCACACTTTTTTGCAGAACCATACACAGCGGTCTGCAAAACATTAAACACTCTTGTCTACATTAGACACAGATGGCCATCATGATGGTACTTACTCGCTGTTCCAAAGCACTGACTGATAAATCACCACACCCATTAACCAAATGGTTAAACTCACACACACACACACATCAGGTGTGCAAACACACGACTGCTTTATCGTGAACATGCCAATCAGGTTTGAGCACTGTAAAAAAGCAGCAGGTGAGTTTGCTTGCTTTTGAACAAAATGGAAGAAGTCAGAGGAAGAAAGGTGAGAGATGGAACCTGTGGAGGACAAGTTAGAAGCAGAGAAAGAAGAAGACCTGAAGCAGGAGAAGAAAATCCTCTGAAGTTTCTTAGAGAACACAGCACACAAAGAACACAATTCAAAAATTAAACTTTAATTATCTATAGCCTAGTTGTTTATTAAATATTTCAGAAATAGACTAAATACGTCTGCCACTACTGATGAGCTCTTTAATGATAACAATAGGTCTTTCAGTAGGTATCCAAGGATCCTGTTTTTCCAGATACTGTTGAGATTGCCTCCAGGAAAGGGAAACAGGGCAACAGAAAAAAAAAGACCAAAATAGAAAGGCAAAATCAGGTAGCTAGAATACAGCTGGCACTGCAGCGGGGTTTATTTCCGTCATTCAAAGCGCCTGCACCGTGCCCTCTGAGATAGGTCTATTGTGTTGTTTGACCAGGAAAGAGAAGGAGTGATGGGCTGAGAGGAGGGGTGCAGGCCTGGGAGCTTTTCCCCTGCTGGCTGTGCCCTCCCTCGGGGATGAAGGATTTTCATAAGCAGGGGTGTGATGAAGCTTTGAGTGTGTGTATCTGTGTATGACCGTGTGTTCTGATACTTACTACATACTGAGTACCATTTTACTAGAAAAGTGAGGACATTTTAGGGAAGTACAAACATTTTGGCCGGTCCTCACAACTTGAAAGGCCAGTTTGAGAGTTAAGACCTGCACGTGTGGGTTTTTACCCGGTCCAGGGTGGACCCCGCCTCTTACCGCTCGACAGCTGGGACAGACTCCAGCAGACCCCTGGGAACCCAAGTGTGGATAAAGCAGGTACAGAATAATGGATGGATGGATGGATGGATGGATGGATGGATGGGTGAATGGGTGGACGGTGGCTTAAAACTGGTTTTAAATGAGTGTTAGGTATTTTGTACATGAAAGCCCTCAGATGAATGCACATGGATGTGTGTTTGTGTTATGCTTTGTTGCAATAAGTGTCAAAAAAAAGGATTTTTAAAACATAATTACTTTTCTTACCATTTCCACTCTGGTGATTTATGTTTTAAATTTAATGGGAACATAGTTTTGTTTTAGTGGGTCATATTTTTTTTTTTCATTTTGCCAATTTCTTTTAGCTCAATTTACTAGGATGAATAATTCAAATGATCTTATTGTCCTTATGTGTGCGTGTGTGTGTGTGTGTGTGTGTGTGTGCATATGTGTATGATCAGAGAGGTTAAGACAGGAAAACCCTGGCCATTGTGCACCAGTGACCCTTCAAAATCAATGTGACAGACTGCTTGATTGGCTGGAGGGTCCTGTCTCTCTGCACCTAATCCCTCAAGGTAGACCCTCAACCACTCCTGCTAGCTTCTAAGTGTGTGTGTGTGTGTGTGTGTGTGTGTGTGTGTGCGTGTGCGTGTGCGTGTGTGTGTGTCTTTCTGCGGCTAATCCCTCAAGATAGACCAAAGGCCATGGGACGGGGTATTAGTGCAGTTACAGGGGGTCAGGCCAGTGTGTGCGTGTGTGTATTGTAAGTGTGTGTGAGACAGAGAAAGAGCGAGGGGTTGAGTGTGTGCAGTTCTCCACAGTAGTCCAATTAGACTGGAGACAGCGTGTATTTTTGTCATGTGTGGAGGTAGTAGTTGATTTTTGGGCGGTTAGAAGGGGGCAAATTTTAGGGCAGATTGGAACGGATAACCCGGTTGGGGCAAAATTAGATGCAGGCATCTTGATTTGACCCCAGGCCCTCACTGCGACCTCAGGTCACTCTGATGGCGAGGGCCACAAAGCCGAGCACTGACCCTGCACAGGTCAAGCATGCGGGCGACTGAATGGATGCCTTTGTGGGGGCCTGACATGCTGGCTATTTCCCATGAGCGCCCAGGCGACTGTGTCTGCCTCGGAAACTGGACCGCGGTACTGGACCAGACAAGGTAGGTGTGTGTGTGTGGATAGATGGATGGAAACCATAATTGATTTTTGTTTATATTTCTACATGTTTGCTCAGCCATTATTGCTGACTGAAGCTTGTAGATGGCTGTAATTTTTATTTGCACATACATTATTTGGAATGTGTTAATTTGTGCATACCGGAGAGACCGAGACTGACAGGTAACACCCTAACAACTTCAACTTGATATTTGAATTGGACATGAAAGATCGTATATGGCCTTCTTTTTAAAAAAAAACCCCACAGTTTTCTCAACGTTTGAAAAGTTGACACTATGGGAGCCGTGTTTTTTTATGCTCGTGTGTCAGGGAGCGGGACAGGGCCTGGGTTTCTCTGTACGCCTGTGGTCGTTGATTGTGTGCGTCTGTTAGCGCCTCCTTAATGAGCACATGCATGCTGCCTGCAGTCCTGTGCGTGTGTGGCCCTCTGAGAGGGAGAGAGGAGCCCTCTGCTCCACTAATCACATTTAATTATCCACCAGCATTAGACAGCCCATGAATAGGGTTTTTAGGCAGGCCTCTCTGCACAGAAATTGGCTGCATCCAGCTGAACATTGCACACCTTTGTACTGCCGGCCCCGCTATATTCTATTAAGACTTTGTCATTTGACCATCAGTGGAGCACTGTGGTCCAGCACTAACAACTGGCCTAATGCTACACATTAAAAAATGGGAACATAAAGGGAACAATAGGCGTTATCCTGGCCGAACAGCTTCCCCATTAATGAAACAAATAGACCCCGCATTATCCTCTGTCCACAATTGCACTGCTCTTACACACACACACACACACACACACACACACACACAGATAAAGGACGTATATTCTCAAGAAAATCCTCTGCTTATCTGAGGTTCCGGAGAGACGTTTGTGGGAGTTGCTTTTGGAGCGATGAAGTGGAATTTACTTTGTTAATCTCCAGGGGGGCTCTTGTGCCGTGAAATCAATTTAGGGACTGAGCACTTTTAGATGACCATCAGAAAGACAGAGACAGAGACAGAGACAGAGACAGAGAGACAGAGAGAAAGATGTCATTTCTCCCCCCATCATTCCTTCTTTCCTTCCTTGTAAATGTGTGTGTGCGTTGTTATTAAAATGTATCGGCATCGTGTGTTGATGCCGAAAGGATTGCGCTCTAGCTTGTGTAAACCAGTTTAGGGTCAACATGCCACAAGTCAAGGCCTTTAGACCCCAAACTAAACATCTGCCTGGGAAACTATGAAAACATTACAACATTTTTATTCTGTGTTTTTTTTTTTTTTTTCTTTTTTCCAATCCAGGTGCTTTCTGCATATCTGCAGAGGCTGACTGAGCTCTTTCCTGTTTTACAGCAGTAAAGCATATAACTGTACATGTCAAACCATATCCCTGGACACACACACACACACACACACACACACACGGCACGTCACTGTAGGGCATCGTGTGTGTGACTGGAATAGAATGACTGTAGGGATTCATGCTGACTGTACTCTATTCATCTCTGCTGTAATGGCTGACTGTGTGCAGGAGTGCTGACGTCCCTGCCCACCTCAGTGATCTACAACGTGTGTGTGTGTGTGTGTGTGTGTGTGTGTGTGTGTGTGTGTGTGTGTGTGTGTGTGTGTGTAAAACCTTTCCCTTCCACTGATGTATAGCTGCAGGAAATCATATCCACTATATGTGTCCATTTGCGTGTGTGCGCGTCAGGTTTTTGTGCGTGAGCGCCTTCTCTGGGGCGTGCAGCGGCGTGCTCCACAGTCCTGGCCTGTGATCATTTTAGAGGTTTGGCACACACACACAGAGGTAATTCCTCCAGATTTGGACCGGGACAGAGGAGCGTCTTACTGGTGTGTGATCGTTTCCAGTCCAAGTGGGCTGCAGCTGAAGGGGACTCAGTAAGTGGTGGAAATGGTAGCCGTGGATCTCCCAGTAATAGATAGTGCTGGGGAGGGTTCAGAGCCAGGAGAGACGGTGTTATCCCAGGTTCTCTGCACGCTCGTCCACTCGCCCTTCGCGTCTGTCTGGGGCTTCTCAGCCAGAAAACATTCCTTTCATTGGGAAAGGCTGCTCTCTGCGGCTCCTGGTGCCAGCGGCATCATTAGGGTTTTAGGAGTGGCCTCTATCACACAAACAGCCGCTCCTCACACAACAAATATACACAATATTTTTGTTTCTTCAGATAATCTGCTGAATATTTCTTGTACTTGATCAGAAAGCCATCAGAATAAAAAAAAAATCTCCTAATAATCGGGATTGATGCTACAGTGACCTGATGAGAGGCAGGAATCCAGACGTCTGGGTGGGACCGTTTGTGTTTTTCTAATGCACACAGCGTAAATGTAGCTGACAGTTCCGCTGCTATTAATATCCAGAGTCGGGAAGTCAATGGTGCTCAGAAGATTCTCACTCATGTTCAAGTTTTCAGTAAGCACAGCGAAGATGACGCTTCAAATTAGCGACGTCGAGGCAGGAGGAGGAGGAGGAGGAGGAGGAGGAGCAGGAGGAAGCAAGCCTCGACATCGCAGGAAAACTGTTGATACTGGTGATGTGCAGCTGCTTGCTCTGGTTAATTACTCATCTTCCTCTGTGTGTAGGCCTGTGTGTGTTCATGCAAACACAGCAGAATCAAAGATGTGCATGAAAGATCTCTTTAGTTCTGGCAAACAGAGCCCAGGCTTCAACGCGCCAGCGCAACACTCACCTCCAGCTGCACTTGTGCAGACAGATTCTCACAGATCAGCTTAGAATTTTGATTTTTGCTTGAATGTAACATTAGGTTTAACTTCTCCAGTCATTTGTGTTCTTTTCTACATCTGTCCCATTTTTAAAATAAAGGATATACTGTCCTCCTTCACTCTGTTGCCACATAGGTCCTTCCCCACCTCTTCTTGTTCTCCCTTCCTCTTTCTTTCTTCTGTTCTCATCGAAATTCAGCTGTGTAATTCCCTCTCCGAGGACACCATTGATCTCTCCCCTTCCTGCGTATTTGAGGAACACAGACAAGAGGAAAAGGACAGAGGAAAGAGGGATGGCTGGACAGAGAGACAGAGAGAGAGAGAGGAACAGGAAGCAGGAAGAGAAAGGGTGAAAGGGGTAAAAAAAACCGAGGGGTTAGGGGGTGAGTGAGACCCCTCTATAGTGGCTCGAGAAGAAAAGACACGGGCTTTCCTCGTGATCACGTCTTTTTAAAGCACAGAGAGACAAAAGAGCAGCTATTTACTGCAGCTCGCACAGAATGGCCCCTTTAATTCACTTTAGTCCATTTAGCTCCAGCCAGAATATGTCGGCCAAAAACAGGACCTCAAAGTGTTCCGTTCAAAAGCCCCCTCCTCTACATGCATGTGCTTTTTATTTATTTGTTTGCTCCAATCAAACTCTGAGCCACCCACAACTCGGAGA
>CAAE01014738.1:1219677-1238369 GCA_000180735.1 Tetraodon nigroviridis
ACACACACACGCACACACGCAACACACACACACGCACACACACTCACTTGACACATGGACGGAGGAGGATGGGTGTGTGTTATGCATCACTCGCAACTATCACATCATCCACGCACGCATGCAGTCACACACCCACCACCCACCTTTAAGAAGAAATAAATGAACCTATAAAAATCAAACTATAAAAGGCTTTTCATTGTCACTAAATAAATTAAATGCAGATTTTTGTTGAAGCGCAGGAGCCCCTTTGAGAGCCGCACAACAAGGTACTTTATTGTCCGTGTGATGCCGTGTGCCATTATGGGACCTGCACACACACAGTTTTACATGTAAAATATAATAAACATTTCAACATATTTCATTTTGAATATTGCCATTTCTTTCAAAATTATTAAACAAATATTTAGTTTGCTAACTATTCACGTTTGTTTCAGGTGTTTTTAAATGCAAAGTGATTTATGCCTTTATGCTCTTTTAAAAAACAATTAATAATGTTAATTTATTATATTTGACATAACGTTTGTGTTGCTGTGTAAAGAGCGTAAATGTTCACTTAATTATTGAACAGTCGGCAATAAAATCTTTGCGGAAGTACTTCGTGCTCAGAGCTGGCTGGTGTCTGGAAAAGCGAGCATTTGTTTGTCGACAGACTCATAACTTTTCCATCTTATCATTCCCTCTGCAAAAAGTTTTCCCTTTTATTAAAAGGGAGCTCCCTCGAAAAGGCGCAGCAGCAGTTTTCCGTCCGCCGTTCTCCCGTCCACGCTCTAAACACACGGTTGTTATTGCACCATTCCGCGAATGTATGCTCTGAATTTAATACAACGTGTAATTTCCCCTCTTTTACCGTATTCCCTTTGATTTAGTCACTCTTGACTCTCCTTTTGCTCTGGGGCCAACGGGGTTCGCCTTGGGGTACCTTGAAACCGGCCCTCCTTATCGCCTTTCATCGTTCAACGCGGGGCCGCCTTGAAACCGCGGGGGCAGTAATTGCTTTTTTCATGCAGCCCAGTGCGGACTGGCCAGCAGCCAATCAGAGACTTGTTTACACTCGATGATTGACAGCGCTCTGGCGACGTGCCAGCCAATCAGGAGCCCCGCAGAGTCGAAGCCCGGAGTTTTAACCCTTTGCTTTCCCATATAAACAAAGCTCCACCGGAATATTAGCCCATAGAAGCTCATATATTTCGACAGGGAAACATACAAGCTCATATCCTTCCACTTTTAATTGGCTAAATTAGTGAACCATGCAAAAGCCTAACCCTGGGGACAATAATGCTTTCAAATTAGTGATTCAATTTGTGTGTGCGAGTGTGTGTCTCGTAAGACTAAATACATATACAACCATAAAGTAGTAATACTGTGATATACTATACCTGTGATGTTTGAATCTATGTGGAGGCCTAATTTGATATATAGAAATAATTTATTGCTATATACTAAAAAGCTCTTTTGCATATCGAGAGGTGGAGAGATTCAGGAGATGCTTGTTTACAGACTGACCATATTGACTATATAGATTTTATTTTTAGAGGAGAGAAGCCGATATTATGAATTACTCCTTCGGGTTTTCTCCCACTATCCCAGTGGACGCATTTACTATCAAGATTTTTTTTTTCCCCTTTTAATTTAGCCCACTGAGTCTTAAATTTACCGTTATTGGGATGCACACAAATCACCCTACTTGTCCAATAAATCCAACATAGATTTTCAAAATAAGGATTTATTCAGAAAAACACAGGCGGCGACGCGAGTGGGGGAGTTCGGCCCTTCTCTCCCCACAGGAGCATCAATAAAACTCCAACTCTCCTCGCTGTCACGCAGCAAAACGAGGAAACACTCCGACGCAGCGTTTGCGCCGAACCGCCGCGGGATCACGCAGAACCTGCGAGACGCGGGTTCTGCGCGCCCCCGACCGGGGCTGCGCGGCTGCAGCGCCTCTCCTCGCGGCTCTCCGCGGCCGAGCTGTGCCGCCTGTCTGCTCGCGTTTGCTTGTGCACGCAGCTCGCCGAGGGCTGCAAATCAAACACCCGCCGTTTGGCTCCGCTGCTCCTGCGGCTTCCCCATTGGCTCAGAGCCGCAGCCAATAGCAGCGCGCATTTACCGTCGAGAGGGGCGTGTGTGTGTGTGTGTGTGTGTGTGTGTGTGTGTGTGTGTGTGTGTGTGTGTGTGTGTGTGTGTGTCTGTGTGTGTGAGTGTCACGGGGCTGCTTTAGCCTCGACGTGCACGCTTTCGCATTGTCGTTCTCAAACCAACAGGCCTGCGCGTTCACTCCTCCCCGTGTACACACACCCCTCCACCACCACCACCACCTCTTCCTCCCCCTCCTCCTCCTCCTCCTCCTCCTCCTCCACCTCCTCCTCCTCCTCCTCCTCTCAGCGTGTCTGAGTCTCCGGCTGCATGAACGAGCGTCGATTCACTACAAGCCTGAACTTCTGCGATGCTCCACTCACACATGCACCGCGCGTCTGCAGCAGCATAGGACCTAATCAATCCCACATGTTTCACCTTCGCGACTCGGGGATTTTTTACTTTGAACATTTTTCTACTTTTTCTTTCATTATATCCTGCTCAGCATTCAGTGGAGAAAACTCACCAGTGAGTAGAAATATTTATTTCCTCTGTGTTTTATCATCTGCTGTGTGACGATTTTAGTTCCAGCGCTGCCTGCCAGAGATGAAAATCTAAATTTAGCGTTTTATTGTTAAAAGGATATTTTTCATCCTGGTTTTTTTGTCATGCCAGTGCGGGATAAAATGCGAAGTGATGGTTGCGAAACAATCATTCTGAAAACTACCGCCCGGATCTATTTGGATAGCAGCGAAACTGCACATTGGACGTTTCGTCGGTTCTGTGCAGGATTTGTTCGCGGGTATCCCCGCGGTTGTCGCTCTCGTGGTCCGGAGGCTGAGCTGTGGAGATACGCGAGTGTCACTTTCTGATCTGACCTCTCTTCACGGCCAAATTACACGCGTGTTTCTAATTCATCCCGGGCTCTATTCAAAACCACTCGCTTTTCAACGCAGCCCCGCTTCAATCCCCTTTTTATTCTATTTTTCCTGGATGATAAATTGTCCAACGTGTGGTTTGTCGTCGTTTAGTTGTGCGCGACCGCGTATTTGCGTGCGCTCGGGGGGGGAAACTTGACGCGGGGCAGCGTGTGAGGCTCGGCGGGGCTGCGCTCTCCCTCCCCCGGTGGGAGAGCGGCGCAGGCGGCGCTGCCTTCCACCCGCCCGGGCTTGTGTCTCCGGCGTAGGCGACCTTTCAGTATCCGCTTGCTTTTTTATGTGTTTCGTGTTTTGCAAAATTGAAAGGAAACCGTTGGTATAATAATTTGCGCTGCCTTTTTCATTTTTATTTATCTTTTTTATTTATTTTTTTCAGAGCTCCCACAAATATAGTTTGACAGATTTCTTTTCGTGTTGCACAAAACGCCTTTTTTTTCCCCTTTGAAATTTGATTTGACATATTTGGGGGAGGGGTTGGAGGGGGGGTGCTGGTAGTTGTTGGCTTTTGCTGGTCGAGCTCTTAGCTCGATGTGGTTCTGAGCAGTATGGATTACTTTTGGAGAGGTTTTCGTGCAACGACAGTCGTGACCCTGTCACGCAGAGTGACGTGACACATGCGGAAAGGAGATGTATGCTGTTGGATCTGTGGGGTTTGGGGGGAGTCTCAGGTGGAAGTGGGAGGAAGTCTGGTGGCGTTTCGCGCGCGCAACACACACTACACACACACACTACACACATCACACACACACACACACACACACACACACACACACACACACACACACAGCGCAGGGATCCAAATGATCATTTCACCCAAACTGTACATGCGACCTGACGCCGTTGCGTTTGCGATAACACGGGGTTTAAATTCGGGTTTAAAATGCAGCCTGAGTGGCTGTCTGTTGACGTGGAAGGTAAACACGGGGGACGTGTTTACGGCCAGAAAATTTAAAAATGTATAGACAAATGTCAGGCGAGAGTGGCTGATGATTGATGTCCCGTAGAGGAGGGCCATTGTTTCTCAGCCTGCGGGACAGAAGAGTCCATTTTGCCTTCATGGCGCACTCCCTCATTTATTTTATTTATTTTTTCCCCGACTAAATCAGATATAATTCCGTGGTTCTCACAGACAATAGGGTGTGCAGTATTTTAAGTTGGCATTTAGGGTTCCAAACTTTCTAATCACTAATCGCCCCGGTTCCACAAATACCCATAAGTTCTCGTCCGTCAGCCTTCGTGCGCGTAAAGGAGTCGTGGATATCCAAGCGCACGCTGCTTCCATATTTCCATGCATTTTAAAAGCCCCTTGGTCCGGCAGAACATTCGATATTTTCTTTGTTCCTTTATCGTCGATTCCTGGGAGGTGCTATCAGCTTCCACCGAGCGCCAGATGAACGTGCCACGCATCGAAAGTCCCACTAGATTGACTGCTGAGGGCTTTCCGAGGAGCGCAGGACCCGGTTCTCCCCATCTGAGCGTCACATTGAGCCCCATTTAAGTAAATGACCTGGGCTATAAGGCACACAGGCGAGGCTATGATTTCCCAGTCTGTTTCACTGTTTATTGCCTCATTCTTACGCAGTGAGGTATAAAGGTGATTTGATTTGTGTTTGTGATTACAGTGTTTCATACATACTGAGACGCAGCCCTTTCTGTTTGAGCAGACGTATGCGTTTGCCACCATGGCCAAGAGGCAAATGGCCACAGGGCCACGAGAAATGGGCAATTTCGTCATTTCGTCGCCATTTCCATTAACAGAAAAACACACACATTTTATATATATATATATATATATATATATATATATATATATATATAGTGATGTCAAATTTGATTTAGAAGGAATGTCAAACATCACTGATCCGTTGCAAGCCTGTGAGTAGTAACTTGGATTTCACCAACGCCTCAGTGTCTTCAGAAGAATCATTTCAGAATAACCTGTAGTGACAAAAACACATGGTAAAATGTAAACGTTGCTTTTAGCAAGAACCTGAACTTAATTCGTGCAAACGGGAATCGTCAATCAAAGAAACCCCCGAAACGCTCGGGCTTCCGAGGGTCTCGGGGTTGTGGAACAAGCGCAGCAGTCCAGGCTCAAGCTGGCTGTTTATGACCAGAACGAGTCTTTGCGTTTGTGAACTCCTGTGCTGCATATGCAGCAGCCGACTGGAGCCAAATCACACCCTCTTCTCTTCCATTCTGCTCACCGATAAAGTAAGCTCGTATTAGCATCGTGTTTGGTCACAGGGTGGGGTGGAGACGGGGCGGTGGGGGTCCTTTTTTGGGGCCAACAGCATAGCGCAGCGAAGCTTAAATCCACAGAAACTCGCGTCAGAAACCTTGATGTCAGCCGAACAGCCTCCACAGTCCTTCCTCTGCCGAAAACGCTGCTTAAACCAAACGTGGAGACAAAGCGAAGATAGTGCGTCAACGCGCACGGTCAAAGATGAATTGTGAAAAAAATACTGTTGTTCGTGAATGAACAACGACTGTCTCTCTGTTCGGCTTTCTATTCAGCCCTGCTCGGCTCATTATTGTCAGCGCTTTGACGCGTCTCCTGCTCTCTTTTGTAGGACATGACGGGGACTCGGTTTCTACCCCGTAAAGCCAAAACTCCGCTCAATGCGAGGGGAGCTCCAAGTTCATAAAAGGGATTATTTGCATCTGGGTGCTTGAGACCCTTCGGTGCCTCCGGATTTTACTTTGGATTTGGGATTTATCGGTCCTTCTCGCCGGGATGGAAAGCCGAGATTTCGCTCCTCCGCACCACCTCCTGACTGAGCGGGGCGCGCTGGTTCACAGCGCCGCTTCTCGGATGGCGCCAGGCGGACACGGCTCCGCGCAACACCCCGCTCACTTCCAGCCGGGAAAATACTACTCGTCCCACCTCTCCATGGGTCCGCACTCAGGTCAGTTTGAACGCGGATCTTTTTATGTTTATAACTCACACATCGCGCGCGTGTGTGGTGTGTGTGTGTGTGTTTAAGTCAGATATCCACTTTGTGTTGCGCATATGTTCTCCCTATCGCAAACTTGGGTAGATGTTTAGGGCGGACTAGAGCTGACTGCGGATAGGAACATGTTTAGATTTTTGCGGACATTTACAAATGAACAAAATTGCGCGGACAAAGAGTTTAGTGTTTTTACTTTAATTTAATTAACTGTTGTTTCTCAGTGAGTGTGTGTGGAACTAATTTTCCATACTGCAGCATCACATTAAAGCAAATGTGGCTCAGTGGAAAAAAATTCCCTTCTTACAGAAACTCAACTGGCAAATTAGATTAACTTTACATTTACGCCACATCCTGCCTCCGATCCCCTGGTGATTTTCATACATATATTCTGGGATTATTCGCCTTTATCGCACAGGGATTATGGCGCCTTTCCAGCAGCATAATCTTGTCATAGACTTATATGGTTTCATCAATTAGTAAAGCACTAATCAATGTCAATTGGTGTAATTAATTAAAACAGGCTTATTCTACTCCTTTTGGTTTTCCCATTTAAACAACAAATTAGAGCTGGTATGTGAGCTCGTCACTCCTTCGTGTCCGCAAGGTCTGCGGCTGTCGGGCGCAGGCGGGCTGGGAGTTGGTGGGAGCCGAGTCACATGCTGGTTTGCAGCGGTCACAGAGTGGGGGTCAAAACGGGGAGAAGCTCCTGCTCAGAACGCTGCAGATAATACCAGAAAATCCATTTTCTAAATTGAGCGCGGGACGTTCCGGGGTGCGAATGAGTTGACAGTGCATGCATTAGATTTAACAGGTCGCTTTGGTATCCTGTCTCAAAAAGGTGTGTGTGTGTGTGTGTGTGTGTGTGTGTGTGTGTGTGTGTGTGTGGGTGGAGAGAGACTAAGAGAGTCAGTGCTCGAATTCGTGTCTATCCTGGTCAGAATAAATAGATGCTGAGACTCGTGTCCGCCTATTCATTAGTTTTACACACATCGACCATGAATCCACTGAGGAAAACTCTAAATGTATATAAGCATATATAGATAAATGTAAAGACAAGTGATAGAAAATTATTATTAATTGTTCTTTAATTCTATTAAATTACAATACATACTCTGTGTTACCAATAGATTAATACGTTGATTCTATTTATTTTTTATTAACTGCACATTTATTAAAGCACGTTAATTAATAATACTAATATTAGCATTGTGAAAATGTGCAATAAATTTGCTGATTAATATACTACAAACAACCGCTCACTATTTCAAAACAAACTCTTCAGTATATTACAAATTATATATGTGTACAGCTTTATTTTTCTTAAATTAAAAAAAAAAAAATTCTACCTGAAATACAATTATCTGACTGACACTGAGAGTACTCTGACAAACACACATCTGACTTGTGCAACGATCCCCACAGATTATCCTCCTTGACTGATTTTGCTACTTCGTGACGTGGATTCTGGTCCGATTCATTCCAAAGATGATTCTCTAATGTTGAAAGGAAAAAGGAACGCAGTAATGCATTGTGATAATGCTATTGAAATATATTCAAGAGGGCCTCTCACTGGGTTTCAAGGTGCATGACACTGTATTGAGATTTGAGATATCCAGACTCTCCATGCATGTCCCTGATGGGGTTTTGACTGACATGATGGGTATAGAGGGTTGTTGTTTTGGGTTGGGGGTGGGGGTTCTTGTATTTGTGTGTTTGCTGGGAGGTTGGTGTGGGGGTGGGGGGTGAGGGGGGGGCGGTGGAGGGGGATTACCTTTGTGCTTGTCCCTTTAGAGATTCAGAAAGCTGTATGCCTGGCCGGAGGCATCAGCACGGGGGGTAGATATGAAGTGGAGCTGGCCAAAACTGGGGTAGGAGGGTGGTTATGATGGTGTCTGTGTGTGTGTGTGTATATGTGTTCTTTTGTTTGCTACATACTGAGTAGTAAAATATTCATTCTACTAGCAAAGTGAGGACATTTTTGGGAAATGAGGACATTTTAGCTGGTGCTCACCACAGAGGCTCATGGGGTTAGTTGGGATTCTTAAGGTTAGTGTAAGGGGCTGGGTAATAGGACAGTCCACACAAGGATAGAACTACAAGAATGTGTGTGTGTGTGTGTGTGTGTGTGTGTGTCTGTTTCTTATCTTTGAAAAGAGAGATATTAATTTTAAAGCGCCTCACTACCAAACTGAGCGCATTGCTTGCAGGACAAATTCTTTTTTTTTTTAAAACTCACATTCTACAAATCTTAATACCACAGAAACTTGCGATGCATCAATGTGCTGAAGGCCTCTTATTTAGATCAGCAGGGTGTCCGCTTGAATATGGTTGCGCTTGACAAGGTGATGGAATGACAGCCGCATACTGACGCCATAAGACGCAGCCCCCCATTTGATAAAACCTCACAATGACATTACACAGGCGTTTAGATTACTGATAGCAGCAGTGGGAAAGTCTTTGTCTCGCTCTGTCTCACCGTCCTTCCCCTCCCTGTCTCACTGCTCTCCTTTCATTAAAACCTCCCTCTCTTTTTTCCCTTCTTCTGTGATGTTAGCCCCCTCGGCAGTCCGTGCTTGTGGAACCGCGCGAGCGTCCCCGTGAGTATGCGCGTGCTGATAGGGCTAGCCTGCAGTAGCACAGGTGTTCGGCATTATGGAGGGCGTGGCAGAGTTGTCATTGAACAGGTGTGTTACTTCCCAGACAGCAGACGGTTTTTGTTTACATGGCTGTGTGTGTGCGTCTGTGTGTGAGAGAGAAAGGGAAGAGAGAGAGAGTGTTTGTATGTGTGTGTGTGACCTAGTAATACAGACAAAATGGGCCTATTTTGCTGTTACATGTGATCTCACACACACACACACACACACACACACACACACACACACAGCTGAACACACACTCACATGCAGCGCTTCGAGGGGTTTTCTCTTCAACTCCTGGTTTGTGTTTTAAAAAAGACAGCTAGAAAATATTTACTCACTCCAGACAAACTCTCCTTTTCTGAGGTTTTTTTTCATGATTCAGCCCCTCCATTATTTCCTTGCCTTTCTTTCATTCTACCTGGTCTCTTCTGTGCTTTTCTTTCATACAGGTGTGTAGCGGTGTGTGTGTGTGTGTGTGTGTGTGTGTGTGTGTGTGTGTGTGTGTGTGCTGCAGCTGCCCTGCTGAGTTATCTTCGTGCTGATCTCTCAGAAGTTTCTCTGCTTGCGCTTTGATCACCACAATGAGGCGTATGTCTGCAGGCTCCACCTGTGTGCACCTTCATACACACACCTTAAGAAAGTGTGTGCGCACGTGTGTGTGTGTGTTTGTGCGTGTGTGATTTAAATATGTCTGATGTATATGACTTGATTTAGAGCTGGTAATTATGGTGCATAATAAAAGCCTGATGTGAGTGTGTCTGATGCGTGCGTCCCCCTAAGAGAGGGAGGGGCAGAAAGGGAGAGACTGGATGTTTCCACCTGGCTGATAATCCGGTCCGATTAGCCCTGCCTGGCGGCACCCACTGGTCGCCCCCGCAGCACGCCGTCTCTACTGCCTCTTCGGACTAGGAGACACTTGTCTGGGTAAGATGACTCAGCAGAGGATCAGCCTCAGACAGGCAGACATAACCCACCCACCCCTCACTCCCCTCGCATCACCAGTGCTGCCCAGGGCACGAGGGGCATATCCCAGTGCAGCGTGCAAGACGACCCCCTGTGTGGAGGAGACAGCTGGTGGAAGCTGCAGCCAACCGAGCTGCGACTGGACTCCCAGAATGCACCGTCAATTCAATTCAGCGAGAAACACACACACACACACACACACACACACACACACTCACACACACTCTCGCTCACACACACACTTCAAATCAAAACCAACATTTTTTTTGAGGTTTTTTCGTGTAACCAAAACCTGTATTCCAAGTGTGTTCTGGTTACTAGATGCAATCTTACACTGTTCAGACTGTTCCCAATATGTCTGCTGTTCATTTGTGATACGGTTTAACGGCCTAGAATTTACCTCAAACTGCCACATGATGGAAATTTGCTCTCCTCCAGGTTCTAACCCTCCCTCTGCACACACATGCACACGCATGCAAAAAATATTCATAATATTCATCTGCTTGGACATTTCTGGGAAGTGAGGACATTTCAGCTGGTCCTCACATCTTTAAAGGCCTGTTGAAGGTTATATTTTAGTCTTAAGGGTGGGGTTAGAGGAGTCAGGGTCGGGGGGGTTAGTTGGCATGGTTCGGGTTAGGGTAGGAGGCTGGATAAGATATTATGCATAGAAAAGTCCTCACAAAGATAGTAATAGAAGGATCTCCACTCAGTATGTAGCATGCATAAGAAAACACACAAAAACACACACACACACAGAGTGAATCATCAATTTTGCATATGCATAAATAAAATATTCAGCCGGACCAAAAAAAAAGAGTCAGTTAAATGAATCTGACTGAAATTTCTTGATGCATTAGCGGCATAAAGTCATTAAGTCATTAAGTGAAGTCATTAAAGTCATTTCCATTACAAATTATACTCTTGTGTATGCTTTGATATTTCAAGCAAACTGTGGCACATCATTTAAATATATTTTTCCCCGTTTCACGGTATCTAATCACATTGACCTCTGAGAAACTGTGACCGGGTGTTTCCGCTGTTCTAAAAGGTCACATTAAATGGGAATATTAAAAAAAAAAATAAAACGATGAATGCATTATCCGAAGCTCTGGGGTCTGACTGAAGTGTGTGTCTGTGCGGAAAGGCCCATTTGCTTCACTGACAGGAAACTTTTGTCTCAACTCCAGCTCTCGTCCAACATGGGAACAGCTGCTTATTGTCGGAAGCGGTGGTTTGAAGGGAGCTGGGCTGCGTTTGGTTGCGACATCTCCGGGGTGTGAACGCACCATCTGATGTCTTGGCATGTGAATGCAGAGCGCCAGACTTCCCGTGTCCATGTGCTTTGTTTTCTCTCTCTCTCCCTCTCTCTCTCTCTGCCTATTTCTTCTTTTCTTCTTCTTTTTCTTCTGTCCCTCTCTGGCCAGACCGTCTCACTACCCATCTTCCTGGTTCCTCTTCCACAACATACTCCCCCTCCCTTCTCCTCCTCTCCTTCTGCTTTCCTCTTGCACTTCCTCTTTGCTATGTGCTCGCTCCTCTCTTTTTTTCAAGTGGTACTTCAGTCTATTCTCCATCCTTGTGTACCTCCCTGCTCCTCTCGCTCTTCTCTCTCCCCCTTTCAGTCTGTCTTTTCAATCGAGCCCCCGCCTCTACACCCCCACTCTCCGTATACCTCCCTACACACCCATCGCATCCTCGTGTTGTTCGCAGACCAGCTACACTCAGCACTTCTCCTATTTCTGTCTCAATTTCAGCCTCCTTCCTTCTTGTGTGCACGCACACACACTCACACACATACACACCGGCACACACGCTCCTCTTCTCACCTCCCTCCTCTTCTCCACCACTCGGACAGTTGTAAACGGGCCTGTCCCGGTGATACTCGGCCCACGGCCAACTCACTAAATCAGAAACGATTGGAGGATTTGGCAGAGGCAGCGAGAGCTCAGCGCGGCGCTTTTGAAGTCAGAGAAAGGAGAGAAAAATGACATTTTAAACAGCCTGCAAAACACAAGGCTAAAACAGCTTCTGACTCCGAACGGGAGGAGAGGGGAAGAGGGTGTGTATGTGTGTGCGCGGGTGGGTGCACCCACGGTGGTGTGTGTGTGCGCATTTAAACATAAAATACATCGTTGCAAATATTAAACGCCAGATTTCATAGCCGTCAGAGCCGCGACGACACCAGACTTAACCCTATAGTGGGATTTATTGTAAGAGGATGTGATATTATTTCAGAAATTATAACTTTTTATGCTGCTGGTTAAAGGAAAAAGCCGTTTTATTGCTGTCACAGCATATGCTTTTCTTCTGCACAAATGTGTGCTTGCAGACACTGTAATTTCTGCCTTTTTTATGGCCGTGCGCTTCTTCACAGGGGTCAGAGCAGTTCCCTGTGACAGAGAGGTGACATCACTTAGAGACATGATGTCACAGTCTCGCCACCTTCACAGGTCTGCACCCCCTAAACGGTGGGGTTACGAAAACAGCGGCAGCCCTTATTTTAACGCCAGCAGACACCTGAGATGGAGGGCGTTTAGTCATTGCAGGGTTGCGTTGACGCCTGACTCACGGGCACTGCAGCTGACTCAGTCAGGCACCGTTTCTGGCCGGTTGTATCTCAACCCTCTGTTTAATTAATTTCAGCTCTGTTTGGCTCATTCATATTGTAATGGCCTCCATTCAGGCAGGTCCGTGTGCAGTTTGTTTTGCTGTCAGGGATTCAGATGGATGGAGGGGGCTCGAGGTTCAACTGGAGGTGAGGTTAAAGAAGGCCGAGCGGTCACGCCGCCCCGTCGCTTCTGCAGCCTTCCAGCTTTTTCTGAGTCCTGCCGTTGCTTTCGCCCGGATTTAGTAGCAGTTTTGTCGGAAACCAGTTAATGTTCTCTCACACCTGATATAGGTTGAGATCGGGGAGTGTGTGTGAAATGGAGGGTCAAGAGTGAGAGAGGAAGAAAAGGGGAGAAGCAGCTGTGCAAAACAGCATGGATCGTTACACAGTGACACACATGAAAGCAGGGAGTATATTCAGTAGCATTCATTGAATATACATAGAGATGTGTGTGTGAATGTGTGTGTGTGTGTGTGTGTGTGTGTGGGTGTGTGTGTGTGTGTGTGTGTGTGTGTGTGGAGGAGAGAGGGAGAGAGAACCCCCTTCAATCCTTTGCTTGAGCTGAGTGAGAGAGAGAACAAGGAAAGAGAGCAAGAGAGAAAGGAGAAAGAACAACAAAGATCCGTCATCAGTCATTCAGGGCTAATCAGTCTCAAGGGACACACACTCACACACAAACAAAACAACACACACACACACACACACACACACACACACACACACACACACACACACACACACACACAGACAGCGCTGATGTTCTAATCCTACTGGGGCTGGTGCCTCTGTGTGTGCCTGTCTAAATTTTGGATTCAGTCTGATTAGAAGCACTGTCTCCCTCTGTCTCCTTCCCTCACACACACACCTACACACACCTACACACACACACACACACACACACACACACACACACACACCTACACACACACACATCTTTGTACTATTTTTGTGAGGACTTTATTAGGCACAATGTACCCAGGCCCTGACGCTGTCTCTAATTATCCCAACTGTGCCCCTAACCCCTGACCTCAACCCCTGACCTCAACCCTGACCCCTGACCCTAACCCCTGACCCTAACCCCTGACCTCAACCCTGACCCTAACCCCTGACCCTAACCCTGACCTCAACCCTAACCCAGTTCTAACCATCTTAAAACCTCGTCTTCTCCCTCAAACAGGCCTTTGGCGTTGGAAGGACCGGCCGAAATGTCCTCATTTCCTAAAAATGTCCCCACAATCACACGTGCGCTGATTGCTGGAGAAAAGTGCCTTTTCCTTTTTCTCGTTCCCTCTTTTGTCTCCCAAATACCTGCCTGTCTTTTCCTGCCTGTTTTTGTTGTGTGTTTTTGTAAGGTCTGGATAGCACACACGTGTGCATAAAAGTGAATGAAGACATATTTTCGTACTCCTGCCCGTGTGTGTGTGTTGCACGTGTGTGTCTCGAGGAACCGAAGCAGCTCACTGTTGTCTTTCTTTTATTCTGCTCTTTATTTACTTGAGCATTTCATTCAAATCAAATGCACCTCATTGGGATTAATTTGAATGCTAAACATAATTAGGTAAAACAAATGATATAAATAATAGGAATCAATTTTCCAAATTAAAATTTTACATATAAATGATATATATGTTAAATTTGTCTACTTTGGTGTAATTACTTGGGCTTAGCTCTCTGAAAAGCCTTTTCTTTTTTGACATTTAAATAATTAAAGGAATAATTGGCAGACTGAGACAATGAAAACAGTGGTTTTCTTTCGCCCCCACAAGCAACATTTTTCATCATTCCTTCGGTTTATTAGGCGTTTCCTTCCTCTCTTTATTTCCAATAACCTTTTATTCCTGTGTAAATATGACAGGAATGAGGGAATACAAAGAAAGAAGAGGCATGCTGAAATAAGGCCAGACTAGGTTAATTTCATCTTCCTCTCTCTCCCTCTCTCACTTCCCTCATTCTCTCATTCTGTCCCTTTGTCTACCGCTCCTCTATCCCTCTATCTTGTTGCATCCTTCTCGTGTTGCTGTCTGCTGATCTCACTCTGCTTATCCTCTTCTCTCTCCCACACACACACACACACACACACACAGAGTACACATGGCGACGAGCACATTCACTCACGCTAACACCTGCATGTCGAGCCGTTGAGGGTCTAATTTAAGTAAAGTGCTTCTCTAGGAACCACAACCCCTCAGCTCACGTTGATGGAGGGTAATACTCTGCAGCATCGTGGTTGTTCACACACACACACACACACACACACACACAGACCATGCTCACACACGCTGGCAGTTATACATAGAAACACATACACACATCCTGCTCCAGCGGTGCAGTTGTGATTCTTCAAGTGTGGGTCTGCTGGAAGCGTTTTAGATGGGTAATAAGGCCTCATGCCGCAATAATGATGCGATATCGGATCCGTGTGAGGAAGTTCACCTTTTGTTGGCTGCAGACAGATCAGTTACAACTGCAGCCGTGCTCGTCTTGCTCAAGAACACTTCAGACGGGCTGGTAAATCTGGGTCTACTGGTTTAAAGACGTCGCCCCGGCCCTGCGCTTCTGCCGCGTAGGTGTGTTTGTTTCCAGCGGAGCTGCAGCTAACTTTAGCTGAATCTGCAGCGCTGCTGCAAATCTGAGACCTCAATCTCAGAACTCGCTGGAAAAACTAACATAATGTAATGGTTTCGGGCTGTGTTAAGTTGACTCCAGTAAAAGTCAAGGCCCGCCTTTTTACTGCCACGTGGTTGAAAGAAAACATTTCTTCTGTCTTCAAATTGCGATATTTTTTTTTTAAACAGTAATAAAATGTTAGCCTTTGATGTTGACATTTCATAGGTTAGATGTGATGCACGAACAACCAAAAAACCAAACGTATGAAGAGTGACACGTTTCTGTTACACTTCCTGATGTCTTGACCTCATTCTGCTTCGGGCATGTGCGTCGTCATATTGTATGCATGTGTGTGTGTGTGTGTGTGTGTGTGTGTGTGAGTGAGAGAGAGAAAGAGAGAAAAAGAGAGAGAGAGGGAATGAATGTGAGCTGGATGGACAACAGGCGAGTGTACGCAGTCATTTTAAATGGCCTGATCGACTTCCTCGCCAGCTGTGGGGGTGTGTGTGGGTTCCACCTGGCTCACACACACACACACACACACACACACACACACACACACACACACACAGACAAAAGTTCTACACAACGCTCTGCAGGCTCCCCTAAAATATGAGCGACTGTATGCTTTTGATTAGCGTGTGCATGTGTGTGCAGGCCCCCGTGTTCCTCTGGTGTCTCATTCTAACTTCGGCAGCAGAAACACTCATGTGACCTCTATTTCCCAAAATTCCCTTTTATTCGGTAAAACATGGAAAAACTTAGTCTAAGCGCACCCCCACCCCCCCCATCCAACCCACCATCTTCCCCGCTTCTTAAAAACCTCTGTCATGTGTTCCTGCTTTCACTGACCATATTTGGTTTTTCCTCCCGGTGTTGGGTGGGTGGGTGTGTGTTTTTGGTATCCAAAAACTGTGGTCAAAAGCAACAACGTTTTCCTTTCCTCCATCATAGTTTGCCTGTGCCGTTTGAGGGCCGCGTTCGCCGATGGAAAACCAGAGCGGAGTACGTTTTTATGTGGCTTTTCGTGCTGGGCTGAGACTAGGTGTCACGTTGCATGTTTCTTCCACTCTTCTTTTCATCCCTTCTGTTTTTATTTGCCTGTAATTTCCATGGAGTCACCGAGCCAGCAGATGATATGGCTTTTTAGCATCCTTACTGGCTTTTGATGGCACACGTGTAGCTGCTGCGGGAATGGCTTGTAACTACAGCAGTTTGGTGTGTGCGCGCAGACAGATCGTAGTAGAGAGAAACAGAGGTATATGTGTGTGTGTGTGTGTGTGTGTGTGTGTGTAGATGAGGAGGCTCCAGTCCGCAGCCTGGGAGTCGGGCTTTGAGCTGCGCTGTTCATAGTCGGCTGATTTATGCGCCTCACAGGGAAATCTCTCATTTGTAGCCCTTTCATCTCATTTTTCCCCTCCACTCTCTTTCTCTCCTACTCCCCCTTTCTCTCACACGTCCCTCTCTCTCTTTTTCCTGCCGTAATATGATTCGGTAGCGCCGATCATCCCAAGCGACGCGCCGTGCTTTGCTCACACACCCTGCTCTCTAATATGAATGAGTCAATTGATAAATAATAAGACAGACGGATGCAAAATGCTTCCTGGTTCTGGAGGAAAAGAAGCCCTTTGCTGCCCTGAACATTTGCTGTGTAAGCCGCACTTGGGCGCTTACTGACTCATCCAACGTTTGCATGCATGACAATGTGTGACAATGCTTTTATGGACCTACTGTGTGTCTGTGTGTGTGTGTTTGTGTGCGTGTGTGTGTGTGTGTGTGTGTGTACAGGAGCATGAGAACGCACCACATCTGCCCTGTTTGAGTAGCCCTGTCGCTCGTCCAATTCTGTGGTGTCAAAACAGATCAGAAAGGTCTGGTTTGACTCTTGCCCTCACACACACACACACACACACACACACACACACACACACACACACACACACACACACACACACACACACACAGAAAGAGAGCAATAGGGGAGACTGAAGGCTCGGTGCCAGGGCCTTTGGTGGTTAGAGGCTTCTGAAAGGGTTGGATTGACGAGAGGTTGCCAAATATACGGCAATAAGCGTAACAGCCAAGCTAACGAGAGTCAGAACCTCTAGCACACACACACACACACACACACACACACTCAGAGGGTGTACTCTTTCAGGCGCTCAGGCTCAAGTGTGTGCGCTTGTCTGCGTGCGTAACTCTGTGTGTGTGTGTGTGTGTGTGTGTGTGTGTGTGTGTGTGTGTGTGTGTGTGTGCGTGTGCGTGTGTGTGTGTGCATGCGTGTGCTCAGTATATCAATGTGTGGACTGAAGCTTTTGTTAATTGGCAAATGTGACAATAGAGCACGAGGGAATATTGATCTTCAATCTGATGCAGCTCAATATAACTCATCATCCTTCCAGGTGTGTGTGTGTGTGTGTGTGCCAACGTGTGTTTGAGTGCACGTATGTGCGTGTGCGTGTGCGTGTGTGTGTATTGATCAGCAGGACTCCATTCAGAGCTGAATGAAGAATATCCCTCCATCTTTTTGGCTGCTCTCTGACATTCGTTATATCCGCCCTCCCCTGTGCCTCCCTTTTCCAGCCCTGTTTGCATTTGCCTCTTCCTCCTTCTTCTCTTCCTCCTCTCCTCTTCTTATTTTAGAACAGCCAGAGAGCCTGGGAAGCTCGGGCCAGTTATCTACAGTTTTGTTTGGCTTTTGGTTTTCATCAAGCTCTCTTCAGCAGCTGCTGACACACATGTTTATCTGTTTCCTACAGAGCTGGTTTCTCATCTGTTCTCTATATGTTCTTAAACTTTGGGGCTAGCCTGCAGTCGTGTGATTTATGCCACTTTAAAAGCCTTACAATCATCCTAAATGTGAGAAAAGCCCATTTAACTCTTTCAAGAATGTTCACGTGCAGCCAAATTGCTTTAGCCGCTGCTCAGCAGACATGACTGATGCAGCTTTGTTGCAGCCTGTCATAATGTGCCTCCAAGGTGGGAACCTGGGCTGTGTACTCATTAAACTTGCACAATTAGAACCAGATCTTCTTTCATCTTTGGGGTTCACATTAAAAAAAAAAAAGTAAAGTTAATAATCTGTAATAGCGTAGCTGTTAAAAGTAACGATCTGTGAAGAATTTGTTTTTTATTCCCTGTTTTTTCCTATTTTTTTGTACTTGGTAGATTTAAGAATTCGAAAAAACCACCGGACAATGACACCTACAAAGCTCCAGCTGTAAAACCCCGAGGCAGTGACATTTACACTGTTAATTCACCAGATCTGCTGCTATCAAACTCCATTGTGAATAAGTAAGACCTGCCAAAATTTGTGTTTGGCGCCGTTATCCATTAGACAACCTAAAATATGCCAAGCAGCGAAAAACCTGCCCAGAAAAGTCAGGCACGCTTCCAGAGCTTGATTTTATAAAACAGTGTTTAAGTGTTTTTGAGTGGATTTTCCCCTCACAAAATCACATCATAAATAAACTTGAGCAGATTTTGCTCCCAGTAAGTACAACTGACTGTTAGTATGAATAGAAACTTGGACTTTTATTACCTCTGATTGTCAACATTGGAGGATTCGCCGCCTGCGTGTTGACACACTTTTCCGATTCATGATGCCAACTGGGAAAAATGGGATGCATGCAAACACACGTTCTCCCTTAATTACCACTATGGAGACCGAGTGCAGCTTGCGTTGATGGAGAATAGCATATACACACTGTGTGTATTGATGAAACCACTTTGGTCAGAAGAGAATTTTTGACATATTCGCATGTCTGATCAGAGAATCAAAGCGCGTCGGGCCCGTTTTTAGTGCAATGCTTGTTGTTTTGGTGTTTTGTCGTGCTCTTCCTGTGATATATCTCAGGTGCGCCGGGTGTTTGCCGCGTTTACATTCGCCGTTCGGCATCTCTGCTCAGAG
>CAAE01014738.1:1238750-1268144 GCA_000180735.1 Tetraodon nigroviridis
TGTGTATGTGTGTATGTGTGTGTGTGCGGTGTGCGTGTGTGGGGATCCAGATCCAGCTGTATAAATACACACAAATATAAACACACTGATTTCTGATTTGTCTGTTCCATACGCGCCAGTTCTCCTTTCCTCCCTTAATTTATGCCATGCTCTCCTTTCTCATGTGAGCCGCCTGTGATGTGTGTGTATGTGTGTGTACGTGTGTGTGTGTGTGTGTGTGTGTGTGTGTGTGTGTGACGGATTGGCAGACAGTTGAAGGCACTTGTGGTTGTGGTTGTTGGGGCGCCGGGCTGTGGTTGAGGTGACGGTGCCCTGCTTGTGAGCGTGTGTGTTTGTGTGTGAGTCAAAGGCGGACTGTTGTGGTTGTGGTAATTGTCTGATGCGACGCAGCATTTATAGGTAACAACCCAGCCCACTTCTCTCTTTTTCTCTTTCTCTCTCCATCCACTAACTAATTACCTGGGTCCCCGTGGATTTGTTTCCTCCTTCCCCTCCAACCATGCGGGTTGTTCGGCTGAACGAGAGCGTGCTGATCAGTAGAGATGCGTTCGAACCCGGCCGAGCTGAGCCTGTTCGCTCACTTTGTTGAAGCTGTACCAACAGCTGTGGGTGTGAGACCCATCGTCTCAGTCCCAAATTCCTCCTCTTGACTCCAAACTTCAGGGGTTTTGGCGAAAGGAGTTGGCAGCGACGATGCTGGGAGCACTTATGTTAAACAGGTGAAGGTGGCGGATGTTTACGCACGTCTCTGTTGGCAGATTGTTGAGTTCTGGCCATCAGGTTGCTTCAATTACTGTTGCACGTGGAAAAAAAAAATCAAACAACCAGGGGTTTTTACACAGAAGGCATGCCATGTCAGTTCTTCTCCCGTTTTTTTCTTCCCTCCCTTTAATGCCTGCTAGCAGTCTTATTGTTTTTTTTTACAACATCAAGGCACACCATCTTTTTGACATCTGACCAAAATGTTGCTCCAGCATCTGCATGTATCAGTACTTTCAGTACTATTTATGTCATGTGCATAGACAAAAGCATGTGTTAAATAACTCTGCTTTCAGAATTTCTTAAAGTTTAGTTTGCGGTTGCTGGGTTATGGAAAACCAGCCGTGTGTTGCTCTAATTCCTCCTTTAGAAACATCCATAGTGTTGGCTTTTACATTTGATGTTCTGCAGTGTTTTCTCCAAATTAACCAAGCAACAGTTCACTTCTTGTTTACAGCAGTATGAAAGTGCCCGGCGCACTAAGGTGGAGGGATCCTGGACGGGAAAACGCGATGTTTGGGAAAGCGGGTCACGCTAAAGTCTGATGCTTTTGTTTTAACCAAGTGCAGCAGATTCTTTTAGCAGGTTTTTCGGAAAACATGGATTTGCATGAAAACCTTACCAGAGGTACCCAAATCTGACCCTGCCGAGATCCTATTCAGCTTAAGAAAGCGATCCATACCAGAATGTGATTGGAGCGTTGTCTGGCTCTTTTTGGATACTTTTACATTGAAGTTTTAGAGAAGTTCAGAGCTCAAAGAATATGAAAGCAAAGGTAAACCGCCCCATTATCCGTACCAACTGTGCAAAATCTAGAAATACTCTTTTTATGAAAACCTTTGGAAGCGTTTCATATATCCACACAAATCCAAATCCTAGACATATGTTTCCAGGCCCTGGGATTTGAAATACCACACTAAGACTGCTCTGGGAGCACGTTTTAAGGAATTCCGATAGGAGGGAGATTTTTAGACATGAAGGAAGCCTCTGCAGTTCCTATTTTAACTCAGCATACCTCATTCAAAGTAAAGAGAAGAAAAGAAAAAAGAAAAGAAAAGAAAAGAGAAGAAAAGAAAAAACTCTAAAAAAACAACAACCAGAAACTTGAAATGCTGTTAGAAATAAATATTTATCTCATAAAGATTTCTGGATGGAATGGACCCTGTTCGTGGCAGCCGGTTTGAAGTGTCAGGTGAAAACAGCTGGTCTAAATAAAAATGTTGAAGGGTCTGCTCCATTTAGGCTGGCAGAGATTTACCAGTAAACCAGTGTAGGTAAGAATAGAACACTGACCTGAAACTGTGACAGAAGCTTCATCAATGTCACCGGGAACACCTGCTTGTTTACCAAAGATGCACGTATAAAACATGCATCTTTTAAGAAGCCATGTTCTTTTTTAATTTTCTTTTTTATTATTTTGGAGAATAGTAGTCAACTGACAATGTAGGTGACAGTTTGTCAGTAAATACAGCAACTGTAAAGCTAAAGTCAACTGTGACTTAATTGGTGGAAAGAAGCAACTTGGCACTGGAGGAAACCAGGGAACGTCTCTAACGCCAGGCCGGGCGCAGCGCTTCTGGGGGCAGAGGTGGGCAGCGTTTCCCATCCTATCTGGATGACATGAGCTCAGGAGCATAAACTGAGTCGCCCCAGAGTTTCTCTGAAGCACAATAGAGCTGTGGTTCCACTTTCCTAATTCCATAATCCAGACCATGGACTGCAGACTCTGTAGGACTTCATTTCTTCACTGGAGCTGCGACTGTAGTCCACAGCTGGTTTGCATGTCTGCATAATTGTATAACAGAAGATTTTAATCAGCTGATGCTCCGTGTGCTTTAAGGTAAAAATGAAGAAAGTATTGGGACATTATAAAGAAAGGGAGAACAGATCTCACATGGTCATGGCAACTGTGGCAGAGTTATTTTCTTGCAGTCTGATCATAGAATCCACCCGTCAACCACCTTCGGGCTTCTTGCCTCTGCAAAATGTGCTGTTGGACATCAGGGGAGATTTTTAACCTTCAACCTCTGCGTCCCTCAGGTGCTTCCTTCATGGGTTCCTTCCTGGCCAGCAGTACCCCTCACCCCTCGGGACCCGCTGCCTCCCCCTCCTCCCCTTCCTACAGGGCTGGACCCCATTCAAGGGCTTCCCCTATCTGGTTTCCCCATTCACATGAAGGTAACACACACACACACACACACACACACTCACATGCAGCCTGTGCTTGGGTCTCTGGTTAATCCAAGGTCTTGGTTTGGGATTAGGTTGAGATGGCGCCATTAAGTGGTTTAACCAACATTGAGCCGCAGCCAAGCTTGCACAGCAGTGATGTGTCAGATGATGCTACTTATAGAAGCACACACACGCTCTCGCTTTCCGACCCTGTATGTCATCGGGCCTGTGGCTCCCTGTTTGGAGCTGTTTTCTAGTTCAAATCTGCAGCGGCGTGCCACTTTCAAAACTGGTGCACAACCAAAACCTCATCCTCTTGTCTCAAGCCCAGAAACACACAAACAAATAGGCAGATTCTCCCAACTGTAAAAACAGGAGAGCGTCATCAGCAGCAATTCTGCTTTAGTTGCACCTTCCTTCAATCAGCACACCGTTCTCTACTTTCCTTTAGGAGTACGTCTTAAATTTCACTCACTCACTCTCACACACACACACACACACACACACACACACACACACATACACACACACACACACACACACACATATATATATATATATATATATTTATATATAGAGTGAAATTTAAAGCCCCATTTTCATCTTCTCCCTCCCCGCAGCCCCTCCTTCCCCAGACCACAGCCCCACCCTCAGGGCCCCATTTGCTAACCAACCTCCAACGGCCCCTTCCTGATCACACACAAACACACACACACACACACACACACACACACACACACAGAAATGTGCGCAGCCACATGCATCGTGTCCTCTTTTGACTGTTAACTGTTTGTGGTCAAAATGTGAGCCCTGCTTAGTTATCTGTCCCTTTCAGGTATGTGCGTGTGTATATGTGTGTGTGTGTGTGTGTGTGTGTGTGTGAATAAGAGGAATTCTCATTTGACAGCAAGAATGCATCTGACGAGGTAACCTCCTGAAAACTCTGGACAGTAAAACGACTTCCGCCACAGGCTATTATGCGTCTAACTGAAAAACGGTCCGAATCTGAATCTCATGCTTCACTGGTCTTGCAAAAAACTTGTACAAAGAAATGACAATTGCACCACCAGAAGACAATCCAAACGGCTCCTGTCAAATTAAATGTTTTTACTGGGCATGTTAATTTTATATAACTGGGTGTACATTTTAAAGGAAAGCCGTTTGAGAGCAGGTGTGAATACCTTTAAAACATGCAGCGGTTTTTTCTCATGTACTCCTTTAGCAAGGTGAGTTAACTGCATCTGAATTGCAGTTTACTGTGCAGTTATTAGCTGCACTGCACTGCAATAATCCTGTTATCTCGATGTGTACACAGAATAATTGAATTTGCACGACACTGGCTCTCAGACCACTGCGGCCAAAAGTCTGAGATCTAAGCGGAACCAGCGAGGCTTGAATGGTACAGAGATGGAGCCTGATACAACTCAGAGCCTGAGAGGAGACCAGAGCTCCGTTGGTACAACGGCCTCATTTGCAGCTCGTAGAGAGATGAAGAGCAACAATTCAGCCCTCAAAATAAGCGCTAATGTCACCCGCAGCAACTCCCTTCAATCAGATTCACAGAATGAGTGTAAGGCAGGACTTGATCGCAAAAGCAAGAGAGAGCAGCTGCGCTGAAATCAGAACAAGAATATGTGTGTGTGTTTCAGTGTGTTTCAGTGTGTTTCAGTGTGCGAGTGTGTGTGTGTGTGTGTGTGTCATACAGAATTTTGCCTGTGTGGCTCAGCTTTGATGTAAAAGAACATGAACTTTCTGTCTCACACACTCACACACACACACACACGTGCGCACGCACACACACACACACACACACACACAAACACACATACACACACTACAAATGATTGTTTTTAAGAATTCAAGCCAGGGAGCTCCAGTAGGCTCTTTGCCAGTTGGCCACAGTCCAGAGAGTGAAGCAAAGCCAGCACAGAGAAAAGAGACCTGGCTCCTTCACACACACACACACACACACACACACACACACACACACACACACACACACACACACACACACACACACACGCACACACTTCTTCGCTCTCGATTGAGTAGCGTAATCTATGTGTATTCGCCCTTTTTTTTGGTCTCGCTCCTGTGTGGCTCAGCTTTGATGTAAAAAAACATGAACTTTCTGTCTCACACACTCACACACACACACACACACACACACACACACACACACGTGCGCACGCACACACACACACACACACACACACACACACACACACACACAAACACACAAACACACATACACACACTACAAATGATTGTTTTTAAGAATTCAAGCCAGGGAGCTCCAGTAGGCTCTTTGCCAGTTGGCCACAGTCCAGAGAGTGAAGCAAAGCCAGCACAGAGAAAAGAAACCTGGCTCCTTCACACACACACACACACACACACGCACACACACACACACACACGCACACACTTCTTCGCTCTCGATTGAGTCGTGTATTCTATGTTTATTCGTCCTTGTTTTTTGGTCTCTGCTCTCATGTGTCCTCACTCCTCTTCTTACCTCTCTTCCTCTCATCTCATCCATCTCAAAGCTTTCCACTTCTCTTTCACTTCCTCCTTCATCTTGGGCCCAACCCCCTCCTAGCTCTGCCGCAGCCATCTAAACACACTCTTTCCTCTTCACACACTGTCCAGCAGCTGAACCAGATTGGGGAAGCATTCTGGTAACACCACTGTTCACTTGGTGTTGTCGATACTCTTGGTGTTTTTATCAGTCACAATCACACTTCCAACACACACACACACACACACACACTCACCACAGCCTTTTTGTCTTTGTTCCATTTTTAATTTATTTATTTCATCTCCAAACTCTCCCTCCCTGCTCAGTTTTATCACTCATCATTACCCAGGGGATGGCTGAATGAGCCTTTTGGCTAATTGTCACCATTTAGATTCACTGGTTGTTAAGCATCCAGAGTAATCATAAAAACTCACTCATTCTCACACACAGATACACACTGGGAGTCCTGCAGCTACACTGCGGCCTGAGAACACACACATGAGCACACATACTGGGAGCGGTGAGGGGGTGTTGGTGGTTTTGCAGTGTGACTGTGGAATGCGTAGGATGAGTTTTTATGGAGTGCTGTTTACTTTGGCCACCACCGTTAAACTTTTAACGGCTGCCAATTAACAGGCCGGCAAGGACACTCTGTGGGAGCATGAAAGCAGCTGCTGGAGTACACACACACACACACACACACACACACACACAGATGTGCACCACACCAACCTGCACTAACTCATAGTCTTTGGGCTCTATATTATAGAGTGCCTCCGCACACATACAGTATATGCCACATAAACACATATGTGTATAGTGTGTATTTTTTTTGTAACATTCTGTCAACAACAGAACACAACCAGGACTACAAGCACATGCAAACTAAGTTTGCAAACTATTTTCCCCACATCTACCAAGACCTTCTCACTCTGGTGCAGTTCAATGTCCTTGAAGATGAAGAACAGAGTGGTAACGCCCATTCACCTCCCGGTGACCTCCTTGGAGAACTCAGTGTGTGTGTGTGTGTGTGTGTGTATGTGTGTGTGTGTGTGCTCTGAGGGGGGGGGGGGTTATGATTCCTCGCGAGAATTTGTCTTTGGTTTGGGAAAATGTGTTTTGTCGAGGACCAAATTCCATTCAGTTAAATGCTGCAAACTCTTGGCAGTGACTACAGGCTGTGGTTTTTGTCACCACTTTGTTCACTCTAAATAATGTCAACTTATGTGGCATGTTTGTGTAAAAGTGCATTTATGGTGAAAGTAGCAGAAACTGGACACATTTTTCTGTTGTCCAAAATGGCCCCATTCCATGTAAGATTGTAGAGATAAACAGTTTGTTTAGAGGGCTGCTGAGTGTCAGCGCTATAAAGAATTCTGCTTTTGCTCTCTCTCCCTCTGGCAGGCTACTCCAGCTATTCAGGAAGCCTTGCTTCTCCCTTTCTCCCAATTAGTCCTCTGGACCACCCCAGCAATGGTCTCTATGGGCAACATCACTTCTATGAAAGTCAAAAAGGTACGTGCTGTTCGTGTGTAAACCTCTTAAACACTAATCTTGAGGTGGTGGTCTCATGGTCATATGTTTGGTCAGTTGTCCTGACTGTTTAGATCCAAATAAAACCACAGCCATTCATCCAAAGTTATCTGAGAATAGAATCTGTGTTTATCTGGACTTTAAATTTTCTTTTATTAAATTTATTAAATTAAATTTAAAGTCCAGATGAACACAAAGCCTATTCTCGGATAACTATGACCTGGATGACTGAGAACCTACACAGACATTCATCCAAAGTGCTTTTCTCACAGATCACTTCTACCTGAGAGGCCTACCTCCCCAGCCCCCTCTGCTCACAACCTCGTGCAGCCTTCCTCCCTTGTCCAGGACAACCCCTGGACACACTCTTGGCTCTTGCAGTCGAGAAACAGACTGTGGGGGGGCAAGTGGGAGGAGCGTAAAAGACGTAGGTGAGAAAGGGGCTTTGTCTGCCTCCAAAGTGAAGGAGCGATCGAGTAGCAAGGAGCGGCATCAGGAGTGCAAAGACAAACAGCACCAGCTTCTCTACCCCCTTCAGACAAACCCTGTTTCCACTCCACCTGGGCACCTTCCACAAGTTTACCCCCATCCTCACCATCCGCTCCTTCATCATCTTGCACCACACAGCAGGGAAGAAGACCACAGGCATCCTTTGGAGAGACACAAAGAGTACAGAGACAGTGACATGGGCAGTCAGGAGACAAAGCACACGAGTGCCTGCAAACTGTCCAGTGGTGCAATGGCGGACACTGACCCTGGAGGAAAAGGAGGAGTACCTAGCAGCTGCAGTGGCGGCGTGAGTAGACCTTCATCTGGAGGTGGCAGGCGATGCTCCAAGGATGAACCCATAAATGGAGAGATGAGGATCAGCGAGTCATCAACTTCTACCGGGGAATGTATGAGAAGAGGAGCGGCTGCGGTGACAGCCATCATGGCACCTCCAACTCCACACTCTGTGGCCTCCTACTCCATGCCCCCTCCTCTCCCCCCGCGACCACCACCACCTTCTTCTCATGCGCTGCACATGGGGTCCACAGTAGCCGGAGGATGGTTGCACCATGCACATCACCAACCTCATCCTGAGTTCTTCTGTCGCTCATCTCCACTTACGCTAACACCTTCCAAAGATACATCATCCATCCACGGGGGGTCTAACAAGGAGGCAAAAATCACTGGTCCGACTTACGTTCCTTCAGTTGGTCCACTGGGAGACCTGGCAGTCACCGACTGTCGGGGAGCTGGAGGAGGTGAAAAAAAGGCGGTCGAGAAAAATGGAGAGGACTGTTTTGAAAGTTCTTCTCATCACCCTCTTAGTAATTGCCAGAAGAAAGACAAAGCTCAGCCTTACCAGCAGCAGCTGGGGTATGGCAAGGCTGACAAACCTCCTGACTGGAGCCACCAGACTCAACACTTCCACAAACTCGGCTCCAACGTAAGTTCTCAGTCTGAACTTCGGTCCTGCAGCCTGGAGACACCAGCTTCAGCTGCCAGAGATGAGGCTTTGGACAGTGGTGCCTATCATTCGATTTCACAAGAATCTAAAGGGACACATCGTGGTAGTGGACCGGTGATGCCCAAAAATGTCCCAGATCCAAACACTCCTCCTTTCAGGGACTGTTCCCAATCAGGTCCTGATCCAAACGGGAAGGGAGGCTCAGGGACCAACAAGGAGGGACAGAAGGTTGCCAAGATACGGCATCAGCAACACAGCAATCACGGAGCAAATGCCGAGGAACGAGGCAGAGAGAGGGGTCAGGGAACGCCTGCTTGGGGAGCGCGAGGGAATTACCAAGATGACCAGAGAAAAATCTCTCATCAAACTTCCAGCAATTTGGAAACAAGGTCCAACAGTAGAGCTCTGAATACTGACAATGAGCAGACTCATTCTCAACCTCCACCATTAACCCCCTCACACACTGTTGAGGGTGAGGGCAGCGCAATGAAGAACCTGATGAATTACAGTTCCCAGCAACCTTTGCTACTGCCACCGCATCGGGGCCCCTTTGGGGGTCTTGGCTGCCTCAAGCAGAATGGAGAAAGATCAGAGAAAGTGGACAAAGGAGGCACTCCAAAACAGTCCCTCCCCCTCCGCAGAGGATCAGCTAATGAGGGAGAGAGGGGTGACAGAGGTGGGAAAGATCTTGGTGAGACAGGTGAGGGAGAGGTGCGACAGCCTCCGGTTGGCATTGCGGTGGCGGTTGCCAGACCCCCACATCGTTCCCCTGACAACACCGCTGGACACAGCAGACAGGGAAGGGTGCTGCCCAGCATGAAAGGTCAGAACTCATCTCTGCATCCATAAAACTCAATTAGTGTTATTCTGATCACTTGGTACAGACATTCTTTTCCACACCAACAATGTTTTCCTGCTCATTTATTTTCAGGGGTATCCAGGCCTGTGTATCCTCTCAGTCGAGAGGCGGAGGAGAGGAAAAGGATGACGGAGGACCAGATCAACCTTCATCACCTGGACAGAGAGAGAGAAATGATCATCAGGTACACTTCAAAACCCCACAGAAAACACATGAACATATGCAACACACACACACACACACACACACACACACACACACACACACAAAGGGCTTCATCTTTTTATTTATCCTCACATCTGATAAGTTGCATTTCTTTTATTCTCTCTCTGAGGCTCTGCTTTTTTTCTCCCCCTCTCTCATCACCTCACACCATTTACTCTTCTCACCCTTTGATGTGGTATTTCTGTAGGCCCTCACTCCCTCCTACTCCCTCTTCTTGCTTTCTTTCTAAAATGAGATATGGTGCATTAATGTTGTGGGGACTAATATGGATGTCTCTAAAGTATCACTCTTATTATGTAGTCATATTAAGGGAAGAAAACACATAATGAGAATTCATAGAGCAGGCACAAGATGATGGCTCTTCCTTGTTGCCATCATATTTTCTTTTCCTGATGATTATAATGGTAGTATTGGTAATGAAGATGACAGAGATGAAGATAATGAACATAATGATGGTGATGGTGATGAAGGTCACAATACGAAGGGTAATCAAAATAATGATGTAAGCCTGCTCTACCCTCATGGCAGAGAAAACAAAGAGCGCGTGGAGTTTGCCAGGATTCATCCTTCCAGTAGCTGCCACAGTGACCTGACCTCGCATCTCCTGGTACCTGGAGCCACCAATCAGATAGGGGCAGACCCGACCGCACATGCTCACTCAGCTCACCACCACTGGATGCAGAGGACGGGAAGCCCTTCTCTCTGGATGGGGCATTCGTATGGTGGGTAGAACAGAGGAGGGGTGATTGTGGACAGAACAGTGTGGACAGAATTTCAAAATAAATTTTAAAAAATGCATATACCAAACTTGTTTTTTATTACCAGTAATTTCTAATGTTCTTTAAATTCCAGGTCTGAGCCATGTAGGAATGAGTGCAGCCTTTCCACCAGGTCTACCCAGCCCTTTACAGCCTGTCCTGGGATCACTCAGCCAAGACCCCAACTCAGCGCTGGTGGTGCTTCCAACAGAACCCCATCCTCATCATCACCTCGGTACTCTCAGCATCTTTTTGCAGCATTATTTTCTCTCTTTGTCACATCCCTACTCCTCCCTCCCCCTCGTATCCATTTGTGCCACCAGAGCTGCCACCATTGCTCTCGCAGACCTTTAGTATCATTGACTAATCATAATATAATGCTCAACTAGGTCTCCCTGTCAGCAGGACTGTGTTTTATGGCTTTGTTAATGGGAGCTGTTGTTCTATTGCCCTGCATGTGCCAAGCATTATGCAAACCTTTTTATCTGGCGCTCATCTCCTATGGTGGAACACTAGTGTGTTTGGATTTTGCTTCGTGTGTGTAGGTGGGCATCTGAAGGTAGCGTTGCGCAGGTTTGGATGGACATGAGACGTCGCTCACTGTCTACGCATCAGCCAATAAAAGAGACAGCATTTGCGTGTGTGTGTGCGCGCACATGGGTGTGTAAGTGCACGTGTGCATCAATGCTGCTTTGCAAACAGGCTGTGAAATTTAATTATCTCTCGCCTCCCTTGCTTCGCTTCGTGGGAGTTCCTGCCGAGAGGGGAAGTGCATCCACTGAACCCTTCCCCTGGGAAACATTAGCCCACTCAGGCTAATCTCACAGAACAAAGGTTCCCAGTGACAAGGCAGCCAAGGAGGCATGTGTGTGTGTGTATGTGTGTGTGTGTGTGTGTGTGTTAAAAAAAAGGGAATAGAGAATTTAAACCATTCATTATTCATTGGATTTTATATTTAATTGGACAAATTAGCTTCGAGTTCACATAACTAATCAACAAAACAATACAACTTTTCAGTGCAAATATTCTATTATTGCCTGAATGCTATCGTTTTGTGATTTTCCTGTTTCTACAGATGTTATGGAGCAGCCCGGCTTGTGGCCGCCCGTGTACGGAGGCAGAGGTCCTCCTCCTCCTCACCTGCAGCATCACCCCGTCTACTCCCACTCCTCATTCCTACAGCAACAGGACCTATATGCCCTGCAGCAGCACCAACAGCAGCAACAGCGAGCCATAGAGCACATGCAGCGGCACTCGTTAGGACAGGTAGACCCGGTGCTAATTCAGCTCATTTAAAGAGAGTTTTTGTCCGAAAATGCTGTTTGCAAACCACAAGCAGGCAAAAATGAGAAGGCAAGGAATTCTGCCAGACTTTATCTTCCTACTCTGAGTACTCAGCATTGAACTGTGTCGTTGTGATGGTGGATCTCTCAGCACAGACTGCTTAATAATACATGAACACTGAACAAAATGATACTTAACAAGTTATCTGATCCAGTGACCCCTTTTCGGATTCACATGCTGCTCTCACATTCACATTCTTACGCCTTTTCTCTCCAGTGTTCTGTTTAAAATGTAAAGTTGAAACACTTTGTTTATCACTAAAGTATGCAAACAAATTATCTTGTTACTCTATTGCTACTGTTGTATTTATCAGCAAATAATGTTCATCTTTTCTGTAATTTAAGGAGTCACTGTGTGACTAAGTATTAAACCTATTATTGTTACTCTGTTAAACTCACTTCTCTGTTGTATTTTCCCCAGAGAAAGCAGGAGAAGCACACTCCTATCACGATAGAGGACTCTCCTCACGACTCCACCGTGTCCAGGACTGCCTCCTCTTCTTCCACTCCTTTATTCACCGCCTCCTCTAATGTGGCCAAACCCTTCTCTCGCACCTCTCCTCCACCCAAGACGCCCACACCTTCTCCAGGGCTGTGTCCCAGCAGCAGCCGTCAGTCGCCCTGTTACCACTCCCCTTCCATGCGTGCGCACCCACCAAACCCACTGACCCCCACGCCGAGCCCAGCAGCCGCAGCACCGCGCTCGCCTGCTCTTAGCCCTGCTCCTTCACATCTTTCCAAGGGGCTGGAGAGGAGCAGTGACAGAGGAGAGGGACAGCCCCCTCAGGACTTCCCACAATCGTTAGAGCCAGGTGAGTGATCCATCACCAGATTAAAGAACCAACAGGCCACACAGTTAGATGGCAAAAAACGAGTTAGGGCGAAGCGGAAATAGAGAAATTGGATAAAACAAGGCTATGGATTGAGGGTGGCGCTGCGCTAGCGTAGCCCTGATCACTGATCTCCTTTGATTCTGCAGAAATTGCTTAAAACTGATCCTTTGCTCTGGGTGTCCTTGAGTGTCTGTTTTTTTTTTCAAGCTAAAGAGGGACAGTGGGGAGGTCAGCCATTAAGGTCAGAAAAAGCATATGGGCTCTCAGTGTGTGTGTCTGACACGCCAACACACACACACACACGTGTGTTCTTGCATGTGTGTCGCAATAGGAAGGTCGGTAAAATCTTCAGAAAGACCTTCCTTTTCCTTCAGGGGTCCTTGAGAAGTTAAGGTGGAAGGATACACATTCATCTGGTTGCATTGTCAGGGGACAGAGGGACACCATCAATAATAGGAACACAGTAGTGACAGGCCCAGCGTTGCAATCACTAGAAAATGGCAGTGTGTCATCAATATCTTAGATACACACACACACACACAGTGAATATATAACATTAAATACACTGTTACTCACTTGTAGCTCTAACCCCAGCAAGAATTATAGTACACTGTAAATGGACATGTGAATTAAACACTTGTTTATTTTTCAGTAATGAAACATATGCACTAAGATTTACTCAAATACTCTGTTTTAGCACCATACAACATAAAAAAACATCAGCTGGTAAAATCTATTGTTTTTCACAATAACATTTCGTTTCATGATACAATTCTTTGAGATTTCATTATCAGAATGTTTGTTTTATTCATTTTCTTTTTTGATTTGTGTCTAGATCTTCCACCTGTGTACACCTATCCTCCAATCAGCATGGGTTATAAGGGCGGGCCTTCACTGCCTGAAGCGCGATTGGCTGAACAAGCCGCTATGGAGGCAGGGCCAGCACAACCTGATGCCAAGGTCCTCCCACACCCGTGTTGTATCCAACCTCTTACAGTTGAAGAGGGGAGAAGAGGAGAGAAAGAAAGTGGACTCGAAGGTGAAGTGGTGGCATCCCAGACGGCTGAGGCAGAAGACCAGAAGGACGAAACGAGGCTGGAAGCAAAAGGATGCTCCGTCTCCAAGCCTGAAAGTGAGGTTTCTGGATTATCGCCATGCCCTTCCTCAGATCCCGGGTGCTTGGTCACAGCCACAGGCCAACCCCAAAAAGTGGAGCTCTCTCCAGCTTTCCTGGGCCAGAAGAGCCTGGAGGAGCCCCAACAATCCAAAGAGCAAGATTCTGAGACAGCAAAGGAGGACAGTAAGGAGGATCCGCCAGAGAAACGTGGGCCCGAGCAGCCTGAATGTACTGCCTGTGTGCCTGTGGAGTCAGCTGAGAAGGATAAACCGGTTGAAGAGGATGAGGGAAATGAAGAAGAGAATGTGGAAGTGGTTGAGAATGAGGAGGAAGATGAGCGGAGTGGGATGAGTCCAGAAGAGCACTTGATGGGGCTAGTTTGTAACCCTCCCGCTCCTCCTCCACCCTCTGACTCCCCACTCTCCGCTCTGCCAAGCGCATCAGCCCAGCTCCAAGGGGCCTACATGTGGAGCCTGGAGCTTCTGATTGCTGCAGCTCTGTGTGCCACCAGAGATGCCTTGTACCCGCCAGCACCTCCCAGCCCGGCGCCCGGCCCCAAACCTCACCATGGTATGGAAATACTGGGGGAGGTCGCAGAGCTGGAGCTCCAGCGGAGAAGCCATGAGAAAGAAAGTGACGGTGAGTTCCTTTTACCATTCATGGGACGTGACTCTAAAATAAAAATATGCAAACGTCCACACTCACAAACTCACACACGTGCAACCATGGCACCCGATGTGTCCCTCAGGTTCTGGCGTCTTGTTTTGCTAATTAGACCCTTTCCTTTTAAACATCTCTCCTGTAAATGCTCCTATTTTCTTCTTGTCCCTCAGAGAGATGCTGTCTGATTTATTCCCGCATCTGTATGTGTGTGTGTTTGCTTGTATGCGCGTGTGTTTGTGTGTGTGTGGCTGTGAGTTGCTCTTTGTATAAGCTCTTAAGTAATCCCAGATGAATCCCTGCTCTCTTCCATCAGTGTCTGTTTGTTTCCACCAGGCCGCCTGTTCCCTGCCTGCATCTCCTCCTCCCTCTTTGTTATCCCCCCATGCCGCCTCACCTCCGTTTTTTTTCTCTTTTTTTATCGAACCAATGTAATCACGTGTGTAAATCCTGCCTCTGCAAGCCTTGTTGATGGAATTAATAAGTGTAAAAATCATAAGTCGCCTTGCAGCTGTCTGTGCGTGTGTGTATACATGAGTGAGAAACAGAGGGTGCACACTTGTTTACGTGCGCACATGGTTAGCATGTGTAATAGGTGTGAAATCAATAAGTCCTGTTGTGGCGTGGAAAAACGCTCTCCAAATTGCAACACATTTGTTTAAAAAACGATCCTGCTGCTCTGCATGGAATGTTATTAATACTGCTGATGGCACTTTTGTCATCCAGAATGTGTTTGCGAGATAAACCGATCGCAGACAGATGCATTTATGCCACCCTTGACACAGAAGGATATCTCAACGCTCTCTGGAGATTGCAATTACAGATTAAGGAATCAAGAGAGGCTTGCCCATCTAGTAGGAATTAGCACCATTACTCCTGTAAACACACAGATCAGCTGTGTGTGTGTGTCACAGAATCTTATTTCTTCCCATTTTTTTTTATATTGAAATTTCATCTGGGCGCTCATCCGTAATGGCTTCTAATCGTGGCTAGACTGATATCACTTGCGCTGGTTTTTAATTTTCCTTCCTTGTTTTTGTTGTTCCCTGTGAAATCCCCCGTGCTGCCTCTTATTACACCACACACACCCCATTAGGGACAGCGCACGGTGTTAATACTGTGCAAAAGATGCGCAGCTGAGCGTGAGCCGACTGCGGGCGGAAGGTAGCTATCGATTGTGGCTCTCCTCCGGGATCCTAAACCAGGGCCGGTGATGTCAGCGGTGATGTCATCCTGTCAGTGTAACCGGAGCGTGCCATTGGCTCGGAGGGCTGACAGATGAGATGGCGTTGACCTCTGCAAGTCAGGACGGGACAAAGCTGCATCTCTCAGCTGCTTTGCTCTGTCTCGCTGTGAGGAGCGGCCTGTCAGTCTTACAAGCACTTACACTTCTCTTTACTACACACACACACACAAATTGGATTCTGTCCATGTCCATAATGTGAAGCTGGAGGAGAATAAATAGATAGCTCAATAAACACTTTGCCTCTTATTGCTTCTCCTCCCCTTCACTCCCCATTGTGTCCCTCCCTTCTTCCCACCATGTTGCACTCCTCCTCCCTACTTCTCATTCTTCTGCTCTCCCCCACGCAGTATGCTTATGTCTGCGCAGCTCAGCAAAAATCCTTTGGGTGTTTGTGTGTGTGTGTGTGTTATTGTGTGCTCATGTTTGTGCGGACCAGCTCATGAATATTCTGTTTTATCTGCTGGTGCAGTGACAATGACAGAGTTAATGGCAGTGACAGATGTAGAGTGCGTTTGTGTTTTGTGTGTATGATTAAGCGGCGACACCGGTATACATCAAATAAACGGCACCGCTAATATCATAAATATTACCACTTTTCAAGGCAACGTTTCATTGCTCCGGATATAAATCCAGTCTGAGCACAGCATGCTTTATAACGCCGCATCAGCCGCTGCGTGATGTATCAATCTAAGGCAACGCAATCTGTCACCCTGCAGGTAAAGACATGCTGACCTTTGACCTCCGCAGTCTGGCAACCCTGGCGGCTGCTCGGGCGCTGGAAATCGGGGGAGGGTCAGAGGGAGTGGAAGCTGGCCAGCAGTGTCCAATCAGGAGACGGTTAAACCTGCGCCGGAAGTGCAGCTGGACGCCTCGCCACGAGCCGGTGAGGCTTTACCGGCTGCCTGTCTCACACTCACCCGTGCAAAGACACATTTGGGTTGAAAATGTTGGAACAGCTGACATTTGCTGGTTAACTAGTAGTTAACTTGTAGAAATCATCCAGATGTGCCCCAATAATCTAACTCGCAGGTAAAGATCCACAAATACCGAAACCTCCATAGAATGCAGCCGCATGCAGCTTTGATCTGTATTGGGAAAACGTATTCTTTTATTTAATGTCCTTGTTGTTTGTTTTTTCCTTTATGTGTGTGTGTGTGTGTGTGTCAGGTGTGCCCAGTGAAGGGCTCCATGGAGACTATGGGGGGGGAGGAGCTGGCCATGCGTGTCCAGCTGGCTGAGCTACAGCGCCGCTACAAAGAGAAACAAAGAGAACTGGCCAAACTACAGAGGAAACACGACCACCAGTGAGCAGAAAACACACACACACACACACACACACACATGCGTTTCCACGTTCACATTTCTCTTGCTATGCTTCATGCAAATAGACCTGTAGTCTACATTTTTTCCCAGTTTGTTTCTGCTGCACCTTTAATCTCCTCTCCTCCGTATTCTTCTCTCTTATTTTCCTTTCTGCAGGAAAGAGGAGACGTCCCGTAGCCCAGCCCGTCGGGGACCAGGTCGTCCCCGCAAGCGTAAGTCCACCCTTGGCCCCGCCGCTGTGGAGAGCTCCAAAAAACTCAGGTCAGTCCCCTGACACCGTATCAGCGTAATCAGTGCGTCTGGCGAAGCGTCCGCTCTTTTTCCCTGATTTTTGTTTGTGTTTTAAGTCAAAAGCACGGCTGATTTTCAAGACGTTCTTCTTCGGCTGAATTAATTCGAAGGTTCTATAGCTGATGATTTGCTTGATTAGGCCCCGGAAGAAGCGGCACACACACAAACACATGCACGTGCAGTGCTACACACTCACACGAGCACAGAATAGCAAGCTGAGTGTGATTTCAAATGAGAGAATGTAACAGAGATGATGCCTTAATTAATCATCATTTATCACTTAGATCCATATTTATCACTTGCATTAATTATACCCCGATTCTTTGCGAACCCTGAGCAGCATACGTTAACACGGCTGCACAAAGTCCCGACGTGCACTAACTAGGGTGGTAAACGATCAGGTGCCAGCCACAGCCGTACACAACCATTTTTTAAGTAATTTGTACAATTTGATTTTGACATACAGTTCTCTACAATTTGGAAACACCTATACACACACACACACACACACACACACACACACACCCGAGCTGCTCGGTAGTCACCACTCAGAATAACAAATATGTGTTTTCCCGCTGCCCACCTGTTAGACTCCGCGGCTGATAAAATGATTATAGAAACTCAAGGTTTGTCATGGTTACTGTGATTACAAAGTAAAACCGACAACATCCACAAACACGCAGGCACACACACCCACACACACGTTCACACACAAAGCTTTTGTTTAATTAGCTGTGCTCTGTGTGTATGTGTGTGTGTGTGTGTGTGCTGCAGCAACCTTTCTCTTGTCGTGAATAAAAGCTGTGTGATTGGTTTAAGCGTAGCGGCAGAGGAAAAGGAAGAAGGCTCAGCTCTAACTCCGCCAGGGCATGTGTCTAAAACTGAGCTTTGGTTTCAGAGGATGAAGGTATTTACCTGTGCGTCAGCGTTTCCTTTCTCACCAAATTGCCCTCTGTTAAATAAAGATGGAAATGAAAGAATTAGACAAATTCTTGGACTTTGTTCTACTCACAAAGAGTGTGAGGTGCCGTTTCTGCATGTGGAAGAGGTGTTTCTCAAGCAGGATCGAGCATCGGGCACTTTAAACTGAAAGAAGTTCAATTTATTGTCAATATCTGTCCCTTTCGGGTCAGAAAGGCGTCCCTGAACTGTGACTGTGCCGTGTTTTGAGGTGTACGGAGGGTTGGTGCACACCCGCCGTATCACCGACGAGGACGTGACATGAGGGGAAGTCGAAGGCTTAGACGCTGGAGGAGGCTTTGGAGAGTGGGATTGAGGCAGACGGATGTGGTCAGAGCAGAACGAGTCGCTTTTCCTTTTACCTGACTTTTAGATGGATGTTTTCCTTCCCTCCCTGTTTTTCCATCTCTTCTCTCTTCTCCCGGGAGAGGAGCTGCTGAGAGCCAAAAGCTTCCCTCTGTGGGGACGCGGCTTTCACCTGCCTCAGACACCAGCTGCTCTCAGAGCCAGCGCGCTGGTTGCCTGTGGTGGGAGAGAGCCTGCATACAATGAAGGAATGACAGTGAGAGGGAGGGAAGAGAGCGAGGAAGGGAGGAGTAGTATTCAATAGAGGTTAGTGTTTATCGATCAAGGCCTGAAGCTTCGGTCAACGGACAGACTCCCGCGGGACTGCTTCATCTCTGCCTCTGTCTCTTCCCCCTCCGCTGCTCTCCTCCCCCCTCTTTCTCTTCTCTGCTTGCTTTCAAACCAAACCATTCTTCCCCTTTTCATGTGGCTGGTATTTGCACGCCGCCCCTGAATTTTTCTGTTTGCCGTCAAACTGCGCAGAAGGTCTTTTACCTCATCAAAGTTTGGAGGCAGAAGACGTGAGACGGTGAATGAATGTGGAAGCGAAGTGATGGTGAAACCTGAAACAGGAGCTTTGGAAAGCAGCTGCTTAAGGACAGAGATGTTGGTTGAGGTTTTTTTTTTTTTTAACTGTGTTGAATTTACTGTTTTACAGGGGTGGTCTGAATTTAATGGAGGAAAAAGGCACAAGAAAAGTGTCCAGTCACAGCTTTAGCAACCTCAGCGCTGCACAGGTCGGTGCCCCCTTCTTGCTAAAGTTCCTGTTCCTATGTGAGTTGTGTGTCGTTAACCGGTCGTTTTTGCTCCTGCTCTCCAGATGAAAGCGCACTGCAAGCACAGAGGGCGACCCAGTGCTCTCCGCTCCAGGCTGGCCAAGCGCGTCACTCACCTGAAGCAGAAGGTCGCGGCCCAGCGCGGTGCAACCGCAGCAAGCACGCTGCACCGCAGGGGCAGCTTCGGCGGGGAAGACGAGTCTAAGAGCGACTGCAGGAGTGAAAGAAAAGGTAGGTGATGAAGGAGTATCTAAGACGCAGGTGTGTAGAGTGGGGTCCTAAACTCAAACCGCCCTTCTCTTATGCAGTTAATCCATCAGGGCTGCAGCAGGACTGGACACCCGGTCAGAGTGTGAAAGGGAAAAGGGGTCGGAAGCCCAAACTGTTGAACAACCAGGACAGATTTCACCGTAACGACCGCCGGTCATCTGAGAAACAGGCAGTCGTGGAGGAGAGGAGTGGCAGCGAGAGCTTCGAACATGGTGAGACAGATGGCTGATCCTTTTGCCCCTGACTTTATTCAGAATATGATGACTTTTTAATCAATAAAAATGATAATCAAATGCTGCAGTAAAGTTCCCAGCTACTTAGATGTGTGTTTGTATGTGTGTGTGTGCATGCGCGCGGCATTAGGAGTGAGATATCTGCCATCATCAGGGGTCTACTTTCACTGCCCAGCTTGTCTGTCAAAGTGTTAAATCTGTAAACGGCTTGCCGCAGGCATGCGATGAGCAACCCCTGGCCTCAGAGCCATCCTGTAACATGAACCCACTCTGGCCCGGATTAGAATGTGGCACCTTGGTTCTCCCCCCTCTCCTTCACTGCCCCAACTTAAGGAAAACGCAGTCAGCCGGATCAGAAGTGAGGCGGAAATGATGGCTCGCCTTCTGCCTTTTAAATGATCTGCAGGGAGAAGGTCGGCGATGTATTGTCCTGCGTGCGACAAGGACCTCAGAAATGTGTCAACTCCTGACGCGCCGTTGTCGGCAATAAACAGCTGCCAAGTACAATCTTTGGGGTCAATATTCCCTCTGGTGCCGTTAGGGAATAGTTATTTAAAACTGCACGTGAGGCCTGACCAATAATCCAATCTGTCCCAAATCCTAACACGTATGTAAATAAACTCCAGGCCTGTGAACCGCCTAACAGTTCGTAAAGGAATATTGAAAGCAGGCTGTCAATACACCTCAGCACTTAACAGTGGCTCAGTGGAAGCTTTCTGACCTAGTCTGTCGATGCTGTGGTTCCACAGAGGAGGAGGAGGACGGCAGCTGCGACAGTGAAGATGGAGCCAGAGAGATCAAGATTAGCTCATCATCTAAAGATGCTGCTGCTGTTAGCATCGCGGCTTCGCTACCTCAGTCCTCCAAGACGCAAGCAAACCGGAGAGTCAGGAGTGAGAGTCCAGGTCTTATATAGATCCATACACTGCCTTGATGTATTAATGCAAGAACAATACAAAAGAAACTGACTTTCTATCTGGTTATCTACTTTAATGGACAAGAACAGTTTTATCTAAAGTGATCTAAAAAGAAAGCTTGAATTAGTTAAAGGAAAAAAAGTGTTCATGCTTGTAAAATTAGCATTGTGTGATGCACCAATTCAGAAAAACAGACATCCTTATACATAATATTCTGAAATTAAAAACATCCAAATCATGTTTTTGAGATTTATCTGCCAGTTCTAATTGGTCTTGCGTTCTTTTTAGCCTCTGGCGTGGGGAGCATGTCCAGCACACATCTGATAAGAGCACCCAGAAGACCCTGTCTTTCCAACACAGAAAAGGGAAGGAAAGAGTACCAAGGGAGCGCAGCAGCATGTCCGGCCAGCTGGAGCGGCGAGTCAGTGAGCAGCGGTTTTGGGGAGGGTCAGCGGAGCCGTGCGGCACTGACGGACGCCAACAGAATTAGCAAAAGAGTCGCAAGGACGAGTTCAACAGCACAGACAATTCTGCGAAAGGTAGGGAACATGTGTAGATTCCCACAGTCCTCCTGGCAACGCAACTGAAATCAGAACTGCTGCAACAAAAAAAAAAAACAACAGTCGTAAAATCAGTAAAAAATAAAAAAGATGGACAGTTTGCACTAATATAAATACATACAATACAAAATACAATATATAATATAAATACATTATTATTGATTGCTTTCTAAAAGGCTGTAATAATGACCTAATCTGAGATCTTCCTGGTGATTCCGATCATTCCCACAACTTTTCATGAGGCCGAGAAGAGAAATTCGTAGTTTCCTCACTCGGTTTTCTCAATAAATCACTGCTGTCAGGCTGTGAAAAGAGGCAGTGTGATTACAGTACTCTTGAAGTCAGGTAATGCGCAAAACAGGACGGCGGTGGTGGAGATGGTGTAAGCAGCGAGTCACAGGGAGTGTAATGGAGAGGTGAGGCCGCTGAGAGCAGCAGCGCCTTTGGTCTTCTGTTTCATGTCGGCACAGAAAAGGCTGAGGGCAAGAAAAAGCAGGGAGAAATTTCTAAAAGCCTCATTCTTTGTTGAGGTGAGACACGCCTCGCTGGGAAGTTCGAAAATCCTGCCAACAACTTTGTTTCCTTTCAGGGAGGGTGCTCACAGATGTTAGCTACTGTCATGTGTACCAATCCGTGAAAGGTGTGTGTTTCCATGGCGGCCGGCCGCTGGTGCAGGCGCCCATGTTCATTTTAACGAAAAGGCCCCCAGGGATGATTGGGTCATGCTGAGGGAACATCCAAAATGCATAACTCAGAAGTATAAAGATAATGATTGCACAAAAGCCCGTGCACATACATGCACTAGCAACACTTAGCTGAAACAATCACCCATGCCCCCTGGTGATGAAACTCCTGTCTCCTCTTTAAAATATATGCTCTCCCTTGCTCGCACTCTCACTTGTTTTCTGTCTTTCTCTCTCCCCCACACACACACGCACGCACACACACACACACACACAACACACACATTGTTGTCTTTTGTTGAGAAATCTTTAACACAAGCAGAAACCTGTTGAGCAAGCTGACTCTCCATCATCACTCATCTTTGGCCACATTAGCCTAACCCGGTCAGGTGGATGAGTCCTCCGTCACACTTGTAGTCAGATCGCTGCAGCCATCAGGCCGAAAGAGGCTGGAAACGGACTCGACTGGACGACAGAAGAGGCACCATTCTGGCCCCTGATGTGCTGGTGTCTCCTCGACAGGCCAAGGGCCACGCAGTCAGCCGACTTCTGCAGAGCTTCGCAGTCGATGACGACTTTCAACTTGAAGATGAGAGCAGCTTCTCTGAAGGCGAGGAGGAGGAGGAGGAGGAGGAGGAGGAAGAGGAGGAGGAGGAGGAAGAGGTGAAGGAGACAATGCCGATCCATCTCCCACCCAACATGCCTTGCAGAATACCTGGTAGGCATAAACAGTCATTTCTGATTACAAACACGCCAACGTGAACAGAAACACAGACCCTTTCACACATGCGCACACACCTTTGTCTCTGCCCCCTTCCCCCTATTTTGCTTAATAATTCAACACACTCACCAATTATTCACATCCTCCCCTTTATCCTCTCCATCCATCCCTCTGCCACGCCTTTCGTTTGCAGCTCTGCCAAACTGCGTGTTGAGTAAAGAGATGTTGGTGGATGGACTCAAGATCCTGATCTCCAAGGAGGATGAGCTGCTCTACGCTGCCTGCGTGCAAACTCTGGATCTGCCTGACATGTAAGGGCCTGCACTTCAACCGCAGACCAAACTTCAACATTTACAAGCTCTTTCAGGGCAGAAGTGGGCCAGCTCATGTGAAGAACGAGCGGTATTGATTAACTGATAACCGATGTAGTTACTGAAATAACGCGCTGGAGAAAATATACTAATATAAATGTAGTCGTAACAGTTTGGCTGACAAACTGCCTGTTGGTTTGCGTTTGTTGCTAAAGATTCAGCGTTGTCATTGAGGGAGAACGAGGAAACCGGCCCAGGATCTACTCGTTGGAGCAACTTCTCACAGAAGCTGTAAGTTTCTTTTGTAAAGACGGCTTCTCCAGTCACTGGCCGTTGCTCTCCTCTGTATCGTCACTGGTTGGATTTGGACTTGTCTCAAACTGTGAACAGACGAGCGGTGTGTGATTTTTCAGGTGTTAGACGTCCGGCCCCAGACCGAAGCCATCCTGACTACGGGCACCCGTGTGTGTGCCTACTGGAGTGAGCGTTCTCGCTGCCTCTACCCCGGATACGTCCAGCGCGGTGAGCGTGGTGCTTTCACATCATTCTGTCCCCCTCTGCTCACCGGTCTCTGCACACTTGCAGCCTGGGTGCAGCTTTGCATCAAGCATGCTGTTTGTTGTGCTTTATTAAGGTCCAGGTGAGGAGGAAAAGGAGGATAGTGTGATGGTGGAGTTTGATGATGGAGACAGAGGAAGAATCTCCCTCGCAAACATCAGGCTTCTGCCCCCAGGATATCAAATCCACTGTCAGTATCAATGAAAAGCTAACAGGAAAATAAAAATAACAAAAGAAAATACACAGACGCTGATTCAGTAACTAAGCAGTGATCAAAAATCCTTTAGGTGCTGAACCCTCTCCAACGCTTCTCTTACCTGGTCGCCGTGGCAGACGAAGCTCCACCCAAGAAAAGAGAGATGCATTCGCGGATAAAGCAGCTGCTGAGGATCCAGCAGGGAGGCCACAAGAAAAGCGACCTGGTGAGATGTCCGACCCAGGATCTGCTCACCTTTGGGTTTCTAGCTTTGCGCTTGGCCTCTCTTCTCTCTTTGTTGTTGTTGTTTTGTTTGTGTGTTCGTGTTTGTGTTTGTGTGTTTGTGTGTGTGTGTGTGTGCGCTGACTTTAAAAATTATTTTGTAGTTAATTATAGGAAAGTCTATTATCCTTTAACCTTTGGAATCCAGAAAGATAAGATGACGTTATCATACCTGCAAACATTGCAAACTTTACTCTGAAATATGTTGCTTGGGAAGTTCTGGTCGTGTTAGTAAATCCGTTTGCATAGATACACACCCCCTCAGGCCATGGCAGAAGTCTTTAGAGTGGATTTCAGTTGCTGTTCCGACTGCCAGAGGCAATATTTAAACAGAAATTACACCAATTAAAATCTATTTTCTGAATAATTCTTGAGCAAAAAATCACTTTCTGAAAGGTGCTTAGATTGTGTTAGCAACAATTTTAAGCCATCACATGCGCATGAGGACAAAGAAGCTGAAAGAAGGGACAGGTTCAGCAGGTTTGTTGTGCTGTGATTAATGAATGCGTCTCAGCCCACCTGGCTGGAGAAGATGGCAGAGATATTGAGTTTCCCCCAAGTGCTTCGTTCTCTGAATAATCTCATTCTTTCTTTTAGACTTGTCAGTTTACTTTGGTTGTAACTCCTCTCTGTTACCTTCTCCTTTACAGTCGGCAGACCGAAGAAGATCCACTCAGTGCCTAAGACGACCAACATGCCCCCAACAGTAACAAAACCTGTAACCAAATGCAACAGCGCTATGATGAACTGGCCTGCGCCCAGGAAGAGACCGCCTGTGGACTTCTTTCTTTTCAACGGGATGTCCCGTAAGACGGCGAGGAGAATACGAGAGCGGGACATGGGCTTCTTTTCTCGGCCTGTCTCCCACTCTCTGGTACCCCAAATGCCCGTCAAAGGCATTTTTGGATCTCCTTTCGAAGGTGACTCGTTCAGCAGCATTGCCCATGGCTATTCCACCTTTGGAAACTCAGTTTCAGTGACACGACCAGCAACCGCAGTGGCATCCGTGGGGCTCCGGGACTCCCTGGCCTCTCCTTGCTCTTCTGCTGTCCCTGCAGCAATGGCGGCTAGCTACAAGAGACCGCTGAGTGAGCGAGATCGGAAACAGTTCCTGGTGAAGCTTGACCACGAAGGAGTGACTTCACCTAAAACAAAGAACGGGAAGGCCCTGCTTCGACTGGGAGGCAGTGGAGGAAGAGGAGGGAAGAATCTCATCTCTGCGGGAGCCCCGCTGCGATACATCCACCCTGGACTCTTGGTGAAGGATTGCAAGAAGGGCAGAGCAGAGAGGGATGCTACCGGATCCGGTTCTGAAGGTGTAACTCCTCTACCGTTGAGGAAGGATCGTTTGTCAGCGGGTCTCGGAGGTGGGGAATACACTTTGGAGTATCCGAGTGACTGCCCGAGCTCCTATTCTGAACTAGACGAGGATGATGAGAACGATGGGCAGGATCCTCAAGAGCGCCAGAGTGCAGGAATCGCATCCCACCGCGGTGGTCGTTTTCTTTCCCGTCCGTCCGTCTGCTTCTCATCATCTTCCTCTTCCTCTTCTTCCTCCGGCTCCATCTCCTCGTCATCCCTTTGCTCATCCGACAACGATTCTTCTTACTCCTCTGATGAAGAGTCCTCATCTGTGCTCCTTCGGCGTGCGCTTCTCCAGCAGGACAAACACAAGCACAGGCAGAACATGGTACACGACCTGCTGAGCCCCGACCCAACGACTTCCAACTCCTCTTCCTCCAATTCAGCCCCAGCACGTGGCTTTGTGGCCAAGGCCAAGATGGCAGTCTCAGGGTCAACAGCTGAGAGAGCGGAAGACAGGAAGGAGTTTATGTCAAAAGGCATTGTGGTAGCTAATAGTGCTGCAGCTAAGACCCAGGTGAAAAGGAAAGATGCTCCTCCGAGTAACCCCCACCAGAACCAAAGCAGTCCTGGGAGCCAGCAGTCAAAAGGTGCCTCTAAGGATGTCGGGATGGCAAAGAAGCAGAGAATGTCCTCCCCGGAGCCTCTGCCCAGCAAGTCGTCGCTTCTGCCTGGACGCCAGCTTTGGAAATGGTCCGGAAACCCCACACAGGTACCGTTGGACCTCACTAGGTTCATTTCATCCTATTATTGTTTCTGGTTGTTTCAACGTTCTCTTTCAGTTTAAAGTAATGAAATTGTACACTTGGTTGTTTGATATTGGCTCCATGTTCTGCTTTTTGGTGGCTTTTTAACAGATTGTGAACAGATTTGTGCTGATGGTTGATTTGATTCTTTGTCAGAATAATCTGGGCTGTGGATGTGGGAGCAAGCTCTGCCTATCTAATCTCAGAACTGATTATCTTGATTAATGTTCTGATTCTAAGAAAACCAAAAAAAACAAGTTGAGCCACTGTCAATTTCAGTTCAGTCGTGTTGTTTTGTTTGCAAATGTCAGCTGTTGAGGAAGCTTAAACATACAAAGGTAGAAAAATACAGGTGTGTGACCCAGATTATGGCTGCAACACATGCAACATTTGGCTAAGAGTGTGTTAGCGCTGAGACGGCAGCAGCATACTCCCATGGGAATTGCTCATTGAGAGACTATGTGGTAATTCCCAAATAAATATAGAAAACCCAGAGAAAAAGTCTGAAGGACCAATATTGACTGAGTGTGCTATATATTTTTTCTTCTCTCCCAACAGAGAAAAGGTCTGAAGGGTAAAGCCCGGAAGCTTTTCTACAAGGCCATTGTGCGGGGCAAGGAGACAGTGCGTGTCGGGGACTGTGCTGTCTTCTTGTCACCCGGCCGTCCACAGCTGCCCTACGTGGGCAGAGTGGAGAGCCTCTGGGAGTCGTGGAGCTCCAGCATGGTGGTCCGGGTCAAGTGGTTCTACCACCCAGAGGAGACGCGCCTGGGGAAGCGTCACCGTGACGGCAAGGTAAAGACACAGATAGGGTCACAGCCACGCTGCATGGTGTTTCTGTGGAAAGTTATGACCACCCTGTCCCTTTTTATTCCCTAGTAACATTTGATTTGAATGGAACTGTGAGCTACCTCATAGTTCATCAACTTGTTTGGTTTACTGTACTTTGGTTACAGTTTGACGTTTAATATCTTTTTCTCTCTTTGCAGAATGCCTTGTACCAGTCGAGTCATGAAGACGAGAATGACGTGCAGACCATCTCTCATCGCTGCCAGGTGGTCAGCAAGGCTGAGTACGATCACCTGACGCATGAACGTAAGCCTGGGAACAGCCTGAATGACTTGTTCTATCTAGCGGGAACCTATGAACCAACAACAGGACAGCTGATCGGTGTGGACGGCATGGCTATTGGGTCTTAGCACCCTGCAGCAGCTGAAGACCAGTCCTGTCCTAAACCCAGGAATTGCCTGCTGCCAGGATGGTGGTTCAGTACAGAACAGGGGTTGGATGCACACAAAGACAAAGAGCTTTGGCTCTGCATATTAATCTGTCCCGAGGAAGAGGAGGAGCTCGGCCACTGGGCGAAGCCCAACAATGCTGGCACTTAGAGGAGTCTGGTTCTGGGAAAAGTCAGAAGTGCATCAGATTTACCCTCCTTATCCAATGTGGACTGAGCGTCAAGACTTGACGAGACTTCAGTGTGGCTGAAATGGAGACAAGGCAGCAAAGAACAAAGGATAGCAGCACTTTGGAGTACAGTATCTTACATTTGGAAAGGTGGCAGACTTGGCCTTCAGGATCAGGAGAATCTATGTGAGAAGGAAAAGACTTACTGTAAACCACACTGGTTTGAAGGGTTTTTGTGTTCTTATACTGGTAATCTGACAATGACAATGTATTTGGGAGATCCCCATCAGGACCAAAAAACACTGTACTTTGGACTTTGTATAAATGTTTCTACGTGGATGCAGAGATGTGTGTGTGTGTGTGTGTGTGTGTGTGTGTGTGTGTGTGTGTGTGTGTGTACAGTGTGTGTGTGTGTCTGTATATACCCTCTTTTGGCATTTAATGAACTCTAAAGAAAGTGCTTCAGCACATGGTCGTGCACGCCTGTGCTTGTCAAGCGACCACAGTGTCATGATACACCAGTATCACTAACACTCTGCATATTAATATTAGTTAGTTTAGAACTTAACGTGCAGAAATAATATTTTTTTCTCCTGTAAAGCCATACACGTCAATACCTCTTTCTTGTATCAGGTGCAGAGACAGGTGTTTCATTCAACGGAGTATAGATGATTATGGTGACAAGGGTGTGTGTGCGTGTATGTGTGCGCTTTGTACAGCATTTATGCATAATATAACATGTAAATAGTGCACATACAGTACATGTGTCCCTTTTGTGTTTTTTTGCAGAGAAAATTATATTATTTACAATTGTTTCTTGTTTTTCTGCCGTTTAGAGGGGGGGGGTTAGGGAGTTTCCGAGAGAGAGAGAGAGAGGGAAGGTTTGCTTCGTTTCCTTCTCCTCAGATGCACTGAACTGATTGGAGTTTTAGATTTGACATCAAACTGTGCAAATGATGTGATGATATTGTAGTTACAAGCCCTACTTTAGGCACACGGGGGAAATGCTGAAAGGGAGTTTGGGTTTAAAAAAAAAAAATGAAGCTCTTTTTAAACATGTTTATATTTTCTTTACTTGTCTCTGCTGAGTGTAGAATGTGCAGACCAATTTCATGTTGGCCTTTTTTTTCTATAAAAATACTGGAAACGAAAGTTTGTGCTGTTGGCTGATCCGAAAAGATTGTGTTATTTCTTGTCTATTTTTGCCTGTAGTACAGTAAAAAAAAAAAAAAATGTAAATAATTATCTGGCATCAAAAAGAAGCATACCAAAGCACCTGTGAGGTTGTCGTTCACCACAGTAGATCAAAAATATTTTATGGAAAAAAAAAAATCAATCAACCTGAATCCGGGACCCCTGCAATCACCACCGTATTTTAAGTTCCTCTTGTTGTCTGCTCATGTTCATCTCTGTGTTGCTATGACAGCCTCTGCAAAATGTTGCAGCAACATTGTCTGCACACTGGCCAGCTAATGCACTTGAGGTCTCCATGACAACCAGGATGACATCACGTGACTGTGAAGGACAATCAGAGCTAATCAATGGGACAATGTCGAGAGACGGAAAAAGAAAAACAATATACAGATCAAATCACAAATTAAGCTTTTTGTCACTTTTATTCCTGCTTTGCCAAAAAAAATTGATTTTTTTTTTTTTTTTTACTTGTGTTTAGCCTGTTTTCATTGTTTACCATGGTCTTACTGTTTATGCAAGCCTGTGATGACTGTTGTTGTGTACAGGGTGTACTGTGGGGAGAGAACTAAATGCCTTTGTTATTTTTTATTACATTGACTAACTTTTCACAACTGTTTTCTCAGCTGTTACACTGCAAAGCAAAAGCTTTAAATGGAAATTAATGTGAAACTAAATTTTAAAATATTACTTTAATGGGTCTTTAATCCAATTTTTTGAGCTGTATTTTCTTCAAGGAAACACTGGATTCAGCTGTAACCATCACATTTTCATAAGTGACATCAT
>CAAE01014738.1:1271113-1370914 GCA_000180735.1 Tetraodon nigroviridis
GCCTCCTGCACATGATGTTGATTTCCAAACACAGTTAAATACAGTCTGTGTGTTTGTGGGTGCATGCGTGGCTAAATGAAAGTCAGAAAGGGGTTCTGCCTAGAGAGAGAGAGAGAGAGACTGTGTGTCTGCGTTAGTGTGTGTGTGTGTGTGTGTGTGTGTGTGCGTGAGAGATAGAGAGGGAGAATATAACAGGGGAGAGGGCCATGGTAGAGGTCCATGTAGCCAATGAGTCATGGTAGCCATGCTATGTACATTGTGGCATCAGATGGTCAGCCTACATAAATCAAGGATTTCTGGCAGTGTGGAAATGTCCCTGTTGTCCTGTATCACAACACAACAACCCTGTGGTGCTCTTTCTCTTTCAACTAATTTAGGATCCTTTTAAAATATTGTTGGTGCCAACAAATTATTTTAGGCAACTGTGTATTTTTTTACAAGACAGTCGTGTTTTTTTTAAATTTATGACTAATTGTTTGAGCATAATATTTTTTGTTGTATCTTAAAATTAAAATGAAATTTAAAAAAAAGGTAAAATAATTTAAAAATAAATGTGTATATGAATTCATTTTTACATTCATTCAAACAGAGGAGCTTGATACACTGAAAAAAAGAATTTTGAGATTCTCGGATTCAACAGATGAGGTACATTTAATCAAATAAATAGCTGGATTTTTTGTTTTTATGATTACAATTAGAAGCAGATGTAAATAATTATTATTCAAGTGTAAATTCAAGAAATTCCTTCTTTGTTTCTCAATACAAGAATATTATAAAAAGTGCTAATAAAAAAAACACTGATGATTTTCTGATGATTATTTTATATAATAGGAGAGTGCACAGAGTAAACACACACGCAAGCACTCACACACTCACACACACACAGAACATTACTCAGAATAGTCGTGGTGTTATCGCTGATGCTGTTATTTGATATTTGAAATAGTGGCGTCTGGCCGGCTTGAAGATGCCAGAATAGATCAGACATCCTGTAAAGTCTTCGTGGCCGCAGCAGCCAGAGCCGCAGCCACCTGATAGCAGTGATGTCGGTGGACGAATTTAAAGTATGATCTGGGTGCAGGTTGGAATTTATATGTGTGTTTTTTAGAGACACCTTGCCTGGACAGCTCTCATGTACAGTATTTATATATACTGAGAACACGAGCTGCAACGCCGCCCGCATTTACAAGGACGCAAGTCCTGGAAACAAATATTTTTGTAAACTAATTACCTCTTTACAGAATCATTTCTTCACAAAAAGCAAGTCTATCTTTTTTCACTCAGGAAAGCTCTAAAAGGCTGTTTTAAGCACACAATTTGTTGTTTTTAAATGTTTCTTTCATATGATTTTTATGTCATTTTGTTACAACAACAGAACAGTTCAGTAGCCAATTAAAGGATAAAGATTCTTTAGGATCACCCAGCGATTGTGTATGTGTGTGTGTGTGTGTGTGTGTGTGTGTGTGTGTGTGTGTGTGTGTCTGTTTGCGTGCAAGGGAGAGACAAATGAGAAGTTGGAGGATTATATGTGGATTAGGTGGTGTGTGTGAAAGAGTGTGAGGAAAACTTGTGCGAGTGTTCTCAGTGAAAGCATCAAAAAATGTGCTTTTCCTTTTGGGTGGGCGTGTGCATGTACGTGTGTGTGAGCCTTCTGTTCCCAGCCTGTTCATGCATGTGTGCTGCATATACATGCAGCGCCCAGGCCCTCGTCATGGGCCATGTCTCTCCCTCATTCTCTTTGTGTGTGTTTGTGTGTGTGTGTGTGCATGTGTATGTGTGTGTGTGTTGGCCTTCGCTAACTGATGACTCTTTTTTCCTTCATCTCATCAAGTGTTCATCAGTCTGTCCTTCATAACATTCCGTAGTGCGCTCATCAGACCGAGGGTACAGCTTTTAAAAAAGATGAGATCTCAGCTCTTTCTGACTGTACGTGCACACTTGTACACGTGCAATCACACACACGAGCACACCCACGGCACGAAATGTGATCACAGTTGGTTTTGATCACAGTTAGTTTTGACGGTATGCTTGCTGACACAGTGGGGGGGCCTCCCACGCAGCATCTACACATTCTCCCCCATAACACACACACCCCGTACACAACTTAGCTCACCAATCCTTGACATATACACACAGGCAGTTTCCATGGTGACAGATAGGCAGCCATGCAGAATGAGCGTGTAGTCCCTTGGGACGTCTCCTTTGTCCATCTTTCCTTTCGTGATGACAGGGTGTCTCCTCTCTGTCTCTTCTTCCCTTCGGCCTCTGTTCACTTTGCATAATGCGTGTGTTTAAATTCATAAGCTGAAATTCATCTGGCTCATCCGGTGCGTTGCTGCACAGAAAGCCTTTGTTCCCAAACTCTTCCTCCCAGATTTGCCCGCTGTAATGCCATAAACTCTGTTTCAACAAATGCAACTGAGACTTTAATCCCAGCTGAGCTGCCTTGTCCTGTAACCTCGCCAGTGTTGCAATAAGTGCAGCTCGCAGCGGTTTGAGTGACACCCCGGCGTTATGACACAGCCGTGTGGTATGGACAGAAGCGGGGTGGTGGGGAAGGGTGGGGGGACAACCCAACAGAGTCGTTGTTCCGTCAGAGATTGTGAAAAGACGCCGCGTCACGCTCCGCTTCAGATAAAGTGTCAGGATAAATTCTTGTGATTCACTTTCGACTGGCACGTTAGTTGAACTTTATTTTGGATTTTCCCTCGGCTAACACACATACACACACGTCTTGGCTAATATTTGTGATAAAAAGATGGCAGCATATAAAAACAAGCAGTCAGTGAGTTAAACATTGAAAAAAAAAAAAAGGTGCGCTGCAGTTGGTAACGCGCTATAAAACCATGCGGCCGCAGTCCCACTGTGTCATTTATGTCCAGCGTATGTTCCTGCATCTCTGTATGAAGAAAGTGATTGGATTTATTGAAGGTCAGTCAGCAGTTGTCTCCTAATGTCATGTTTGAAAATACCATGTGGTGCTGTGCACGCAGACTTCGCTGTGAGGAACAGACGCAGAATCAAAACAATGTCAACTCTGATATCTGCTGTGGAGCTGACAAATCGCTCGCTTACCATTACTGCTCGTATTTATAACTCCAGTTTAACCAGCAGTATTTATAGCATCTGTAAAAACATTTACTTTCGCTGCTCGTTTGGAAAAGCCTAAAGTCCTGCATCTATAAAATCACCCACCAGTAACACAAAATGGCAGTATCCGTCGTCAGAGCTCGGGTTTTATTTAGGGAAAGCTGTAATGATTAATACGCTTCTTTTTTTTTCTGGATTGACTGGCATTAAATGCAGCGTTTCAGGGTGACATATGCAACTTTGGTGAGCCCTAATGCAATAACTCGGCGGCTACAAGTGCCGTGTGTCTGGGTATTTTCTGAAACGTGTCACATTTGTGGACACATAAAGCCTGGACTGTTGGTCTTGATGTTATTAGTGCTCACAATATTTCAGCCAGAGCTGGTTGTGTGTACGTATCCGCCAGTCTTAAATCATCAGACGCTGAAAATTTGATTACACACTCGAAAGCATGAGAAATGTTAAGAAAACCTCATTTGGTTGCAGCTAAGCCCCGACCAGACCCCTAATAAATAAGACTACAAGACTACTTCTAGGTTTTACTTTTATTGTGTGTGTACGCACTGTACACGAGACCCCCCACTGACCTTTGGCACGTGGAACATTCTGCTCCGCTGTTTTTACAAGCCAGGCATTAAGCCGTCCATCAAATGCCAGCAAAACACCCCAGATCCTTTTCCCCTCCATCACACACACATGCACACGTAGATTAGATTAACCACAGATGCAATGGCTGCTTGTCTGCCAACTCTGTGAAACCCACCACTGCTCTCCAGAAAAGGCCTCTCTTATACGAGCTTTCTCCGCTTACCTCTCTCTGATGCATCCCCTCTCATTCATCTTCCTCCGTAACGCTCCTTAAATATCCCTCCTGTGTGGATACAGACTGTGGTGGGAAGGCAGCGACTGCTGACAAGATACAGCGCCACCCGGCCCACCTCGTCTGGCCTCGCCACCTTACACTGGCTTGTGGGAGACGTGCTTGTAAATGTAAAATACAGCTCGACACGGTGCAGGGTTCTCTATTACCGCTGCTTTTTATGGTCAAAAGAGTGGGCGCAAAGATTTTGTGTTCATTCAAAGAGTATCTTTTTTACACAAGTGAGCCAACAGGCTAATATCTTGTTGAAATTATCTTTATTAACTATTAAAGATAGCACGAAGCTCACGGCACAAGATATCCTTGTCCTTCTCTGAGCAGCCACGTGTGTTAAAGATTAACTTTTTAAAAGCCTCTCTAAAGGTTAGATGTATTTGCTATATATTTACCCATCTTTTTATTTTATTTAACAGCACTGGCCCAGTCCTGACTCCTATTGTGTATGTTTCTGTTGCTGGTGTTAATAGCAGGTCAGTACGTTTCATGTGTCCTGGCCAGTGGGGCTAACAGGGCGGATGCAGAGCAGGGCGGGGCGGCGCCCTGTGCAGCGTTATTCATCCTGACCTGTTTGACAGATAGTCGAGCGGGAATAAACATATATTTTGTGCGAATATTTTCAAATTATGGTGAAAAGGTCGGTCAAAGCAAAAATAACCCAAATTCTTACTGAAATCCTCTTTCAGCCTTCGCTCCAGTATAAACCAGTTATTTACGGAGCCGGGAGGCGAGTCTCACAGAAGCCTCTCGCCTTTACTAAAGTCCTGCTACTCTAAACAACATTTTCCTCTGAGGAAGACGAGTCCAAGCACTCACACAGCGCACGTTCACAAGTGATTTAGTGTCACTGATTACTCATTCAACATGGCTCACTGGTTTTTCCATTTTGTTGGGAAAAAACGAATAGCAACAGCAGAACACAAGACACGGCCTGTTATGCTTTCTGTTGGCACCCGCAGTCACGTAATAGGCACAGTCCTTAATATTGGTCCATATGTCAATCAAAATAAATAAATAAATAAATAAAATAAAATAAAAGATAGCTTTTTTTCTCCGCATGGTTGAACCTTTCATCAACAATGACATGTTTATTCTTCATTCTTTTTATAGATACTCTGTGCATGAGAGAAAGTATACCTGGGGAGAAAACACCATAGAGAACCTTTAACATATAAAAGGGGGGGAGACAAAGAGCTAAAAAGAAGAAAGGATCTCAGGGGCCAAGATGGAGAGAAAAACATCAATAGTGCATGCATTTAGAGGAAGTGACTGAGAGAGACAGGCAGCGAGAGAGAGAGAAAGTGGGGAAAGTCTAAATGAGATTATCTGAAAGACGTCAAAGGCGATGTAAGAGAAGCATTTGGAGAAACAAAACACGGGCTTGAAAATACTTCTGCCTTCCGAGCAGGAGAGAAAAACATTCAGCCTTCTCTGCTTTGTCAAGCTTTCACTTCTGCTTGTAGGGGAGTGGTTCCGGAGCCGTCATCAAAGACGATCAGCACCCTCATATTTTGTGTCATATTCATGGTGACAGAGCAAATGCTCATACATAAAGATGTCGCCCACAACAAAACCTCAACAAATAGGATTTCTTGAAAGACATTGGTAAAGACTGTTTTACTAAATAAAACAGACTGTGTGAGCTTCTTTGGGCGGCCATAAGTGAAACCGGAGATGGACACACTGATTGGAAATGAAACACTGGCATCTCCAAGGACCCACAGTGAACCCCAAGTAAAAACAAATGGCACTTTCTAGTGATGTTATTCCACTCCTCCAACAGCGCCTACTGTTACGGCTTTATTTTATATTTCTATGGAAACCAGGCTGCTGTGAGACTGACACACTTTGGACTCATCTGTGAACGTATGTTTTCATTCTGCAGTGTACCGGTCCCTCACTGGTTCAGCCACCTAACAAGTGTCTGTGCAGGGTGTGCCTGTGTATGTGTGAAAAAAAAAAAACACAAAACAAACAAACCACAACAAACACCAAACAAAACACCCCAAAAACACAAACACAAAAACCACCCACCACAAAAACAAAAACAAAAACAACACCCCCCCAAACAACCAAAACCACCCACAACCCCACAAACCCCACACCCAACACCCACAACACACCACACAAAACACCCACCCCAAAAAAAAAAAAAACACCACAAAAACAAACCACACCAAAACACACAGGAACCAGATCAACCGAACCCCCCCGCCCCCCACCTGCCAAAAAAACCTCATTAACTAATCACAGCTTGCCGTTTGTCACTAAGGGTGAAATAATGTTAATAGTAATCCATAGGATGTCCCAGATAACCAATTTAATTCACTTAAAACCCAAATTGTTGCGGTGAGTTGCAGCAGAGGCCACAGTGGCACTCAAAGCAAAGCGACGCAGAGGGCTGAACGGTGCGTTGTGTCTTCATTAACCGTGCAAGAGGGAACCGGAGACTCTGCACGCAATTAATGCAACATCACAGCGCTAACGTTTGTCACTCGCCCCCATAGACACACACACAGACGGTGCACTGCTCATTAACCCCTGCACAGGTCTGGTCTCCATGGTTGAGGGGATGTGATGGTGGCAGTGAGAGCAGCCTCCCCAGATAGTCACACACACACACACACACACACACACACACACACACATGCACACACACGTGCACACAGGGGGTTGGAGGGGGTGGGGAGTTGCTGTGTGTCTGAATGAGTCTGAGATAAAAGGCAGTGAATCAGAGGTTTCCCTCATCCTGATCCCCTATAGCAGCTGAAGCCTGGTGTGTATGTGTGTGTGTGCGTGTCATGTCTGTCATGCTCTCTCTTACTCTTACATCCACACACGCACGCACACACACACAGCGGAGCCACATCTTGATTAAGCAGCTTAGGTGGTCCTGGGGAAATACACTCATCTCTGTCTGTCTCTGCCTCCCCCTCTCTGGCATGTTGTTATCTCCAGGGTCCAAATGTTTGGAGATATCTTCACACACACCTGATGGCAAACAACTTCAGTTGTCTCCCCAGCCTGTCCTTCTAACAGGCCGCTGCAGCCTTGACCGGACCCACAGCCTGTTTACAAAGGGTCAGTGGCAGTGCTGTTGCGATTTAGCCCCGTTAGTCAGAGGGCAGGTACAGAAAGGCTAAAAACATGGGGCGAATTTGGCTCAGAATCCTTCTCTGGAAAATTGGATTCCTTACCAAAGGTGGAATTTCATTTGCATTTGTATGCGAAACTGTAATCTACAGAACAGAAGCGTTTTCTTCTTTTAAATATATATAGAAACTGACCTGAATTACCAAAGCTGCCTGTGGTGAATTTGCGTATTTTCATTTCATTCATATGCAGTTTCCTGATTTAGTGAAATCACTGAGCCCCGTGGTCCTTGAAAATGTTTGTGTAGCACCCGGATCTTATGGCTGAACTAAAGTAAAAACGTGCATTCTTTTTTTCCATTTACCATTACAGCATGGGGCGCCAACTAAAATGGATTTAGCTAAGCAGGATGAGTGTGTTTTCACATGAAGCGTTAATTAAACAACAGGTGCACCTCGTAATTGAGCAGAGCGTTCACGGTTGCTGGCGCAACCTTCAAAGGCAGGAGACCATAAACCTGTCAGATCGGTGCGGCTGGCTCCGCGGCGACGAAGCCCTCGTTCCCCCTTTATCGCTATCTAAAACAACAACAGAAACTTAGGTGCTGACAATGACACCCTGTTGATTATCCTGGATAGATAAACACACCCCGGCACTGAGAAGAGATTCTGCTCGTCAGTTATGGAGATAATAATCAGTTATAAACACACATGCAAAAGACTGGGGATTGGACGACTGACATTTGTGTTGCAGATAAGGGAGTGTTTGTGAAGGGAGGACTCTGCTTGATTAAAGGTATGTCAACTTTCTTACAGCTGTTGACTTTTGAACATCGCTGGAAAGGAAAAGGTCATGCGGACGTGTGATCTCCTCCTATCATTTCATCATTATTCACACTCCTCTTCGTCATGTTGCTGCTGCTGATCATCAGTGGTCAGCAGAATATGTGCAACGAATATAGTCAGTTACTGTAAAAATATTGTTAACTGGTTGTTTGTTTTTTCACCTATTTGGACCACATGAATTTAGTGTCCACATTTGGAATTTTCTTCAATAAGTAGAGTTTTTCTTGCTAACTGCATGATGAGGATGACGAGGAGGGTGATAAGTTGTTGGGTGTTGTTTGTGTGTTATGTTTTGTTAAACAGCTTTGCTTGTTTTCTGTCGGTAACTTTCTAAACCATGTCTGCAGATCTACAGAACACTTCCTTCTGAACCTTTTTCAACATGCTGAGAGGGAAACCAGAAGTATCAGACTCAACAATGCCTCCTCCTTTCGCAGGACATAGGAATGAACTCTTCACAAAGGAAAACTTCCTGTAGCAAACCCCCGAGATGATTGTAAGGACAGAATTTGCTCCTTCTACCTTTTACCCACACACACACACACACACACACACACACACACACGTGCGCGTGCCTCCAGCATGGCTGAGTGGGATCTTTTCAGAACCCAAAGACTGTGCTATGTGTTTTTCTGGGGTTGTTTTTTCTTTGCCGTTGAGTCATGCTCAGCTTCCCTCTGTGTGTGCGTGCATGTGCGTGTTGAAAAGCTCGCAGAGATCAAAATTTTCCCGTTCACAAAAACTGATGATGTGGTGTGATCAGTGACTGCTGCCAAAAGTCTTGCAGACAGGTTTCCGAAAGAGTGAGAGGAGGAGCTGTTCAATTTTTCATCTGACTGGTCGTTGAAAGCCTAAGCTGCCTGTTTAAATACACCAAAGCGCGCAGGCACGCTCGCATGCATGTGTGTAAACGCACAAGCAGAGCAGCAAAGGAAGATATGGATAAAAAGGCAAAATGAGAATTATTTATACCAAGTCGGTGTTTTCACAGACAACGTCATGGGGTAAATCATGAGCTGTGGGCCTGCAGAGGCGTTCTGTAATTGAAACCAGGGCTGAACAGTGTGAGAAAGTGACAGCCCAGAAAGATTATGGCAACTCAAACATTAACGCAATTAAGTGTGTGTGCGCTGGAGTATGTCGCAGCAATCTACACCGGTTAATAGTAACCCAACACGGAGAGTCACACACGTGGGGGAGAGGCGACGGCAGAACCATGTTTGAAACACCAGGATGTTGTGAAATCTTCTTTCACAGGGATAAAAACCGTTTTTGTCTTTCGTGGGGACCTTTTTCAATGCTCAGGACAAATGATTTACCATTCTGTGAGGAAATAATTCAACGTTCCCCTGGCGATTCTCCCGGTGATTCCACGCCTTAGCAACAGCCGCCACGTTGGCGAGGTGGAGGGCCACTCCTGATTTATCTAGAAGGCTACTCTCAGGTGCTGTTTTGTTAACAGGATTGTCGCCATTTATAACTGTGTTTCATTACTGTACTAAGAGCCGATAAGATGATGCGCTCACGCACACATACACACGCGTGTTCACACATGCAGAGGCGCTAATTCAATCTGCTGACAGGGAAACATGGCAAACAACATCCATTATGGCCTCAGAGCTAATTGGTAAAAGGGTGGAGGGGGGAAGGGGGGTGTGGGGGGGGAAGATTTCACAACGAGTCTACAATTTCTATCATAATTCACACATGCAGAGGCGCAAAATCAAAATGCTAAAAAAAAAAAATGGCAAACAAAAAAAATAAAACCAAAAAAAAAATTGAAAAAAAGGGTGGCCAGCCCCCCCCCCCCCACCCCCCCCCCGATTTCACAACGAGTCTACAATTTCTATCATTTTTCACCAGCCATTGTTTGTTATTAGACACCCCATCTGTCTTACCAGTTTTATATTTACTTAAGCATAAATATAAAACAATGTGTTTTTAAGGGGAAAGAAAAGGAGAAATCCTCCTTTTCATGAGACACAACCATGAAAAGGCCAGGAGGCAAAGTCGAGATGAGACTACCTGTCGATAAACCAAACACATCCACCCGACCGGCAGCAAAGAGTAGGTCCGAAACAAAGATGGCATCGCTGCCCCAGGTGGTATCAAAGTGCTGACATTTAATAATTCTCTCTCCTTCCAACCCTCCATCCCTCCCTCCCAGTTCACCTGATTCCCAACAATTAGAAATAAATCCTTTCCAATATGCAGAAAGGAAACAGTGGGAGGCTAAGGTGTTGATGAATTACCATCATTCATGCAAAGACAAGGGTTGTTTTTTTCATTATTTCTGGCTTTGGCTCTGTTAATTTATGCCCTCCATCACTCCACATCAGCAAAAGGGTGATGGTGGATGAACGGCTGAAAAGGCAAGGCGGATCGTCAGACAGATGGGGTTGAAGAAGGGAAATAATAACGCCAGCGGTGCTGTTTGAGAGGAGGAGAGGGAAGATGAGGGGGAATTTTACAACAAAGATCAAGGAGGGGGAAAGGAAAGAAAAGCGCAGCGGGGCAGGTTTTGACTGCCTGAGGAAGAGAGACGGATAAACAGCGGAGAGACAGAAGAGCCAGAGAAAGATGGTGATCAGATTTGGAGGGCAGGAGATAAGAGAAGTGATAAAAGCATGGAGGAAGAGAAGGGGGAGGAAGGCAGTGAGGGAGGCTAAAGCTGTGTCTGCATGCACATGTGAGCATGAGTGTGTTCAGCAGAAAACTTCTTCAATAAATGTGCGTGTGTGTGTTTCTGTTTTTGCCTGTGGGTGCTGATAGACACACACTATTTACCTGTTTACACACACAGCTGCGGCCATTCTAACTCGTTAATTCGATCTATTGACAGCAATGATATCGCTAAGAACAATCCAGACTGTTACAGATTAATGGATTTGCTTTTGCCCAAAAACAGGACCACGACCACGTTACCAGCGGCAAATTGAACTGTATAATATAAGACCAAATGCACACCTTATTAAAAAAAACAAAGTACTGATGATGTAATGTGCACAGTGTTTCAGGTAAAGCTAGCTTAACGAGGACACGTGAGCACCACTGGAGGGGATGTAAGCAGGCTTCCGCCGCTGGGTTTTCAGCAGCTGACAATTTGTGAGCTGGGTTCATGTGTCAGAGCGGGACCGGTGTGCTAGCCGGGCCTGGAGGTCCTTCCAGGACTTCAGGTTGACAGCAGATGAAGGGAAGGCATCTGCCACACGTTAGGATGATCGCTGAAAGAAGATACAACCGAATTTCTAAATCTAATCTACATTAGAGAACGCTCTAGATCACATGACAGAAAAATGAACCCACTTGCAGGTTCGCACACAGCTGTTGATCAATATGGAAGATCTTGTTATTTTTTTACATTGACAGAGATACCTTTTTAATTGAGCAGTTGCGGGTGAGGCTAGGAGAGCCTCAGGGACAGGAAAGTGCTGGTGCTGTCCAAGATGATTCAGCACACCTGATCCTGTCGCTGCTGAGCCAAAACCGGGAAATAAAACCAGTACACGAGGCTAAATGCAGCTCCTCTGCTATGGAAAATAGTCGTGCCCAGACCCAAGCTCGGCCCTGAGCCTGTGTGGAGCATCCTGCACTCTTTTCCTCAGTTTGCCTGTTTATTCGTGTTAACTTTTACAAATGTGCGATGTTCTGAAAAACCCTGTTGGGAGATTAATGTTCGTAAGGTTTTCAACAACAGCAAGGGTGAAGTGTGTTACCAGGATACGCTTAATCGCCTGATGGTGCAGCACTTTTTATCCCAAGGACACAGTCCTTCACGACATTCTTTTTTTTGCATTTCGTTTGGAAAAGAGTCTGCTGCAAAAAGTAGATTAAAGAACCTAAAGCCTGTTAAAATGAGAGAAAGATTTGAAACTCAATTTGGACAGATGAGATAAACTAAAAAATTAATTACATATTTGAACCAAAGTGGATTTAAATGCTTTTGATTGAAAGATGCAATCAGACTGGGGAAACTTTTAATTGTACAATACACACTCAATCTCAGCCAGCTAAAATACCGTTCACTATTTAGTGGAGGTTAGCTAACGGAGTGGACTGAAACTGAAGGATTTTAATCATTTTTCATTGTTTAAAAAGTCTCCACAAACACTCAGTTTTGCACTGAGCGGTGAGCGTCGATGGAAGGTGATTTTATTCTCGTGAAATCGCTCTTCGGTCCCTCCAGCACTGTGCATGCAGACATCATTGTCTCCAGAATATGGGGTAATGATGCTCTAAAATGGCCTCATATTCCTCCGCTGTTATAGAGGCACACAAAGGAAGCGCTGGACCCACTAGACTCTTATGACACTGTTAAGAGGGCTGTGAAGATGGCTCATTAGCTCGTTTCATCCGCGTCCTTTGCTCAGGGCTGCGCAGCTGTTGCACCAACCGTGACTCTGTTGTCTCCGTGTTGCTCTGGGATGCAGCTCGGTCAGGTGGGGGGGTTTTATTCATCTCTGTGGTCACTCTGGACACTATTCTTTCACGTATACTGACTCTTGTTTTTGTCCTCCAAAAGCTTGTGCCAGCCACTGAGCAATGACCTACAACCTCCAATGTTCATTCAATAAAAGACTTTGCGTTTATAGACTCTTCTACTTCCTGTCGCTTGCATCATTGTACCTGTGTAAATTGACATGTACGCGTGCATTTTGGTTTTGGTTTACACAGGTGCTGCAAGAGTGGATTACAGCTCCGCTGCTGCATTTAAAGCATAGAGCAGCATTACTTTGGGGAGGCACTGAAAGGGCGGACAGCGAAGGGGCCAGCTGCTGCTGATGGTCACGATGGCTTCCTGCCTTTCATGTGGCTCGGACACGTTTCAATTAATTATCTTGTTACTGACAGACATTAACCCACTGGCCAGAAAACAAACGTTCCTCTGCAAACAATCAAAACTGAGGATAAACCATTGAATTAATTCATTCTTCGGGCGATGGCAGAGCCAAGCCCATGAAAACAGACCGAAACACCGGCCATTATTCAGAGCAGAAGCCATCTGGTTCCAGTTTGCGTCTCTATGTGCATGTAATTTGTGCGGCAGTTGATCCAAGTAGAGTTTAAACACATTTTAATACACTGGGTGGAGAGAGGAGAGTATTAGGACAGAAACTTGGTAGCCTTCAGTTGCTTCCATCCTCTCCTCTCTGTTCTCCCTCTGATGCATCCGGGAATGTTCCACAAGAACGGTGCAGATGCAGAGACACTTTTCTGGAAAGCAAAATGGCTTCTGGACTTGTTGATGACATATTGATGATGGGAGACTGGGGGTGGGATGGGGGGGGGGGGTAAACCCTGAGAAGAATAGGAAACATATGACAACTTAGGTGAATGAGAGAGAGACGGAGAGAGTGAATCAACATCGAAGACATTGGCGTGTTGTTGGCGCCGCTTACCTGTTGGAGTTGAGGGAAGTGGTTGGGTTAACCCACGCATCTGTGTGATCCCAACGGCACCATATGGATCTCAGAACGCCGGATCTGACCATCAAGCTGACACTCAGCATGATGAGCTGTGGAAGCCGTCACGCTGACAGTCCTGTCATGTCTCATCCTCTCTCCCTGCTTTGCTTTCACTCCCTAAACTGGATCAAAAAGTTTACGCCCAAAATGTGTATTTTAGTGACACTCGGTTGTCATCCTAATTCATCCTCATTCACTCTCTTTTTCCTCTCTCTCTCTCTCTCTCTCTCTCTCTCTCTCTCGCTCACACACTCACTCTTTCCAAACTGTGTGTAGTTTAGCTTGTCTGTGGGGATCCTGGGGTCATTATTAATCTTGCTGGCTTTCATAGCTTCAGGCAAAAAAGTGTGTGTGTATGTGTGTGTGAGAGTGTGTATGTGTGTTACCTATTGGAGGCCGGTAGATCTCATGGGGATCACTACTTCCAGTTTACAGGTCATGCAAAAGTAATTCCTAGTAATTATGTTTAACCTGCCACAGAAGAGCGCTGGATGCTCACCTGTGGCAGCTCTCACAGTATCACAGCCAGAGTCATCCATGTCTTCTCCATCCAAATGAGTAAAGGTTAAAAAAAGACAAGCAAAGGCAGTAAAACGAGCAGCCTTCTCACACACACAGCAACATTTGACGTTTAGATGAGTCGTCCCCTGTTCGGCCTACTCTGTCCACAACTTATATCTTTAATACTACTAACAATAAAACAGGTATTAGGTTTGAAAACTAGCTGTTTCACTAAAAAGTATGAGGCCACCAGCTTAGCAGTGGCTTAAGCGTTGTTTTCTGGCCTGTGAAGAGGGCAGGTCTGCATCGTGGGAGCTGCTGGGCTGGTCGGCCTCTCCGCTCCGCACTTGTTCCTCAGAACAAGGACTGTGTTAATAAAAATGATTATATTACCCCCTAAGTTCCAGATCATTTGACAGTGGTGACACATACGTAACAGTGTACCTTTACCCCAGTATAGAACGCAGCCAACTCTTTAACCCTGTGAATATTATATACGTTTAACCACGTCTTTATATTTGATTAACATGACCCAGTATTTTGTTGGCACATCTTCTCAGCTTCAATTAGCTCTGGATTGTAGAGGCAGGTTTTCTAGCAAGATTGTAGCAAGTTTTTAAAAGTACTCCTCCCTCAGCAGCCGAAGCTACGCTCAAGCACAGGCTTCTGATCCACCTTCAGCAACTGATTATTCTAAAACAAAGATTGAACCCCAACCTGATGTGGTGTTTCTCCTGCAGACCTCACTGGTGGGTTACTAAATGACTTTCCTCCCTTGGTCTGTGTTATAAAGCGTGTATGAGGAAGAGCTCTGTAATCCCCCTTTCAATCGACTCTCGCGATGGAGCTTGAGCTTCTGAATAATATATTTTGAACAAATGAATGAGTATAGAAATACCAGTCTACTCTTAGTACTTGATGCTCGTCTAGTCCTTTGGAGGCATTCAGTTTTGTTCTCTTTTACGATGGTCGTTTACCTGACGGCAGGAATATCTCACAGCCATGCTGAGGTTTTCCTTTAGAAAACAAAAAGATTGCAGGAACGTCACAAATGACCTTTGTGCAGATGTATATTTCAGGTTCTTCTGTATGCATTTCGATTGAGTAGCCTGAAACTTGACCTTTAAATAGGCCGGGTCAGATAGGTCAGCTTTGAATGGTGATTTCGGGAAGATGGCCTGACCGTCCTTTAAATGTTAGTTAGTTAGTTAGCTGGAAATCCAACTTTGTCTGACTCTATTAAATCTCTCAAGATTCATTAGTCGCGTTGCGTGGAGGCCATTTACAGAACCTCTGTGAGCAGTGGCTCCAAGCACAGCAAAAATATTCATGCTCAGGTTGGTCTTTGCACGTATGTGGGGCCTTAACTTACGACTATCTTCAGGTCAGGGTTAGACTAGGGGTTTACATCAGGTTATTAATGAGAGATGAACTGAAGTTGCATGCAGCGGCCTTACAAAGGTCACTTCTGTGTGTGTGTGTGTGTGTGTGTGTACGGGGGGGAAAATGCATGCAAGTACATTTGTCCTGATGGATCAGGAGAGATTCACATTCTAAATGCACACTCATAGACAACCCTGAGAAATGAAAGGGGTGTGGGGGAGGGGGGGAAGAGAGCGAAAGAGGGAGAGAAAGAGAGGGATGTGTTGAGGAGAAGGAGTAATAAAGTAACAGAAAGAAGAAAGAGAGTAGGGAGAGTGCTGTTCCTCCTGAACTCATTAACCGTTGTCCTCTCCGCCCTCCCTCCTGCACTCCCACAATTCTGAGCTGGGGCGTGCATCAATAAAGCCGGTGACAGCACGAGGGGGACGGGTCAGACAAGCAACCGCCATCTCCCTGGCAACCACCACTACAGCTACCATTGCCACGACAACAATTGCTGAGCGCACACAGGGGGTATCCCCCTTCCCCGCTGGTCCAGCTCCCCTCCCACAGACGTGGCACAGCGAGGGCCGCCGTGCCCGCTGCTGCCGGATCACAAGCTAGCTAAATCCACAGCAGGGCTCCGGCATAGGATGAGGCCAGAAAAAGCTGAGTGATCGTGATTCTGAGGTGAACTGAATGGACAGCAGATTCAGTCCAAGCCGAGCGGAGAAAATGATTCAACAGTTCAAGAGGAAGAGGAGGGGAAATAGGTGGCACGAAGGTAGATGTCGGACAAAGACAGGGTGCGTGCAGCTGTTCCAGGCCATTTCTGGAGAAAAAGGCCATTAAATTTGGAAGATTGTAGTCATTTCTGTTGTCCTGACTTCATCCTTAGTGGTTTGTTTCCGCGCAAACAAGCCTAAACAAATAAAACGCATAAAATATAAGACAGCAAATATGTGGAGACCTTGACAAAAACCAACAGAAAGAGGTGTGTGAGTAAATCTAGGTTTTTTTTTTTAAAAAAAAAGGGTTTTTTTATTTTTTTATTTGATTTTTTTGAAAAAAAAAAAATAAAATTTTAAAAATTTTAAAAATTTTTTTTTTGGAAAAAAAAAAATAATTTTTTTTTTTTGGGGAAAAAAAAAAAAAAAAAAAAAAAAAAGAAAAAAAAAAAAAAAAAAAAAATTTTTTTTAATTTTTAAAAAAAAAAAAAAAAAAAGTTTTTTATATTAAAATTTTTAAAAAAAAAAAGAATTTAAAAAAAATTTTTTTTAAAGAAAATTTTTTGGGGGTTTTTAAAAAAAAAAAAAATTTTTTTTTTGTTTTTTTTAAAATTTTGCCCCCCCCCCCCCCCCCCCCCCACACACACGCACACACCCCTAAAAATTGTAATCTTCGTGCTATCAAAATGCATAGAATTGTCAAACTAATCTTTACCTGCAGACATGTTTTCATTCCATTTTAAAGAAGATTTGGGGTCTGCTGGTTTTGAATTTACATGTTTATTTGGACCAGCTTCATGTGATGTGCAGCAGTGATTTGGATGGTTGAGTCTATAGTAAATTAGGCTTCACATTTTGTGGTTAACTGTAGAAAATCTTCCAAACTTCCAAAACAAACTGTGAACCAACAATATGGCAAGGTTTGTCTCAACAAATATTTTAAAAATTACTTTTTTATTTTTTAAATGCTTACACTGCTTGTTGGTACATTATAGTAACTGGAGAACAATGATAAACCTCTCAGTAAATTTAAACGTGCCTCACACTCTTTCTGTCTCTTTTTATTTCTTCTTTATTTATTTATTTATGTATTTATTCACTCATTAATTTATTTATTTGCCTTTGACACATTTTGTCTTGATGTACTTTAGACATGCGGCTAATTACGTTTATATCTCAAGTCAATTTTATTTGTCAAACATAGTAAACATGGTCGACAAGCGGCATGAATTGTAATTTCAGTTCACCCGGACCCAGGGTGAAGCAAAATAATAAACAAATACAACTACAATACCTAAACTAAAAAAAACGACCTTTAAAACTACAATTAACAATATAAACAGTCATGAGGTGTGTGACACTGTTAGAGTGGAGTAGTGCGGAATAGTGCAAATGAGCAGATGTAAAGTGAAGCGTGCAGTCCGGAGATTGGTGTGTGTGTGTGTGTGTGTGTGTGTGTGTGTGTGTGTGTGCGTGGCGTGTTTTATTAGGTGTTGAAGTATGCAAAAAACTAACAAACATAATAAATAATTAATAAATGAAAAATGCATTAAAGTCTGTGTATAAAGCTCTGAAAGATGCACAAACTCTCGTGTGTGTGTGTGTGTGTGTGTGTGTGTGTGTGAGAGAGAGAGAGAGAGAGAGAGAGAGAGAGAGCGCGTGTTCGACACACTGGAGTAAAGCGGGTGACTGAAATGAAGAAACGTGGCAGAAATGGTGTTAAAACTGTACAAAGTGGAGCTCCTGGCGCCGAGACGCGGACGCTGTTTGAAACATTTCTTTGGTAAAAGCGTTTTGTGTGTCTGAGATTCGCTACGTGCAGGAAATAGTTGCGAAATGTCCGATCTAGGTTCGCGCGCCTGCAGCAAAGGCACGAGCACACCGTCTGCTGCCTGCGCGAGCCCACGGAGCTCGCGAGACGGATATTTCGCTTCCTCTCGACTGGAAAAACAAGGCGGGTGGATGGGGGCGGAGCCAGCGGCGGCAGTTGGGCCAATGACATAGGGAGTTGCCATGGGCTGGTCCTGTGAGGAGGGTCTCCTCCAATGAGAGCGCGACCGCGGCTGCTTGCCCCACGTGGGGTCTGAATTCCGAGCGGCAAGGCCAGGCCGCGGTCCAATCGCGCCCGCGAGAGATATTAATCTTGACGCGGATTGGCTGGCGGTTTTCCACCGCGGCCCCTCACTCATCAGGCTTAGCCCGTTGTTATTAACCCTTCTGCTACCGGACGGGAAAGGAGCTGCCCTGCTCATAAAACACACTCCCGCCATGTAATAGCCAAACGTGAATTAATGGATGATTAGGAGGCGGATTGTTTTTAGAAACGCGATACATCAGTTAATCCAGCCGGCTTCAAAGCCTCTTCTTTAACAAAGAAACTGCGTGTTGTAGAATGCCACGGGAGCCCGGGCAGCGCTGCGGCTGTTTAAGAGTGCGCGTCGCCCCGATCGTAATTAAATCAACATGCGAGAAGACCAATAAGCTCTAAAACGCACGAAAAAGGCATGCTCCGGAGTGAGGGATAACCCACATTCACACGTTCAGGGTCGGAAAGCAGTGGCGCAAATCTGCTCCTGTCGTGTCAGAGGAGCAGGCGCGTACACGGGGACAGGAGTGACTGCAACAGCCCCCGGTCGGTGCACATTCCACCGATCACCCATGTTATACATTTGGTGGGGCTGCAGCCTGCTGTAGACCTCTTTCGGTTTTCTTCTACCCCCCTAAAAAAGACACTAAAAGAATCCATTTGGAACAGCACTAGGGCTTCGCTCCTGCGCTGTGCAGTCACACAGGCACCAACTCCGTCGGAGCATCGATCTGCTGTCTCCCTCTGTCAAAGGCGGACAACAAGGCGCTCATTAGGGGCCCAGCAGCGGGGCGACACCGCCCCCTGGCGGCGGCGCGGGGGGTCGCAGCCTCGAGTGTTCGGGAGCTTTGTAGAGCAAAGGAGAATGAAACGGGATTTGTTCTGTCATCACAACAACATTTATAGTTCTTAGTTTGTGATGTTTGAAAACAGGCTGGATAGAACCAAAACACATTTTAAATAAAAACAAAAAAAGGGACGCCACGGAAAGAAAAATGTAAACCCTTGATGCAAATCAATATTCTGCAAGTCATCAGCACTTTGACCCTGGTGCAGGTCTGACATATTCTCATCAAATATACTGAAGCGATTAAACGCGCTACAAAGTGGATTTATTTATTTATTCCTTCCTATTTGAGCTACAAACTGTGTGACAGTGAGGCCGACTAACAAAGCAAAGTTGCGGCAAACACACCTACAGCCTCTGCGCTTGAACGCTGCTGCAGCAGGCTGGACTCAAAGGTTTGATCCAGCTGATCTCGCTTTCATTCACTCCACAACCTCTGGAGGTGAGCTGAAGAGCGGAGGGATGTGGGAGAGACTCACAGGGAGGATAAAGAAAGCAGGATGAGGAAACTGAGGGAAAGACGCAGAGTAGGACTGTGTGTGTGTGTGTGTGGAAACCGGGGGGGGGGGGGGGCACCCCCCAATTCCAAGGATTGGCGGATTAAAATTTAAAAAAGAAAAAAAAAAAAAAAAAAGTTAAGGTGAAGGGGGTTTTTTGGTTTTCTTTTTTTTTTTTTGGGTTTTTGGGTTTAGGTGGTTGATATGTTTTTGTGTTTTTTTGTATTTTTTTTATGTGTTTGTTGGGTTTGGTGTTTTTTTTTCGTGTGTTTGAGTTTGTGTGTGTGTGGGTGTTTTTGTGCGTTTTTGTATTTTTGGGGGGTTTTTTTTTTTTTTTTTGTTTTTTTTTTTTTTGGGGGTTTTTGGGGTGTGTGTGTTGTTTTTGGTTTTTTGGGGGGGTTTTTAAGCTGGAAAGTGTGTGTGTGTGGGGGGGGGGGGGGGGTAGCACCCCCTGCAGTTCCAAGGAATGGCAAAATAAAACTTAATAGGGTAAAAAAGGGCTGGGGGCTGTTAACGTGCAGGGTCATTTTAAATTCCCATTCTCTCTCATCCCGTCTTCCGCTTTCCCTGCTTCCTCCATCTTTATGTCATTTTCCAATTTCTCCCATGCTTCCTTCCCATTCCCCCTTCTTTTCACCTCCTTCACCTTGTTCCTCACCTGGTTGTCTTCCCCCCATCCTCCACTCTTGCCAGCGTCCATCCCTTCTTTCTCTGCTGTACCTCATCTCTCATCCCTTTCTCGCCTCCCTCCTCCTCCCTCTCTGTCTTCCTTGGAGGAGGTGTAATGATAGCTATTTGAGTGTCATCAGAGGACCGCTGTAATGGCTTCTGAAGCACCATCCCACGGTTGCCACGGTGAACCTGGCACAGCACAGCCATGGTCCCAGGGTAAGGGGCTGGGTGGGGGCTGGGTGGGGCATTCGGTTGCTGCTACTGACAGACGTCACTACTCAGACATCAGCACAGGATGACGAAGGAGCCCCAGGGGCCCCAGGGGCCCCAGCGTGAGCTAATGACGCGTGAGATAGGACACAGGAGGGGACGGGCAGTAATTGTGATCATATTGATAGAGACGAAAATAACATTACTGATAACAAAAACACAGGAGGACTTTTGATGTGGGAGCCATGTGACCATCTCCTCCTGTCTCTCTGCAGCATGCAAACACCCTGTGTGTGTGTGTGTCTGTGTGTGTGTGTGTGTGTGTGTCTGTGTGTGTGTGTGTGTGTAACAGTATGTCTGAGTTCATGTGTGGGTTTGTTGGTTATTTTGCCGTGAATACAAATGTGATCCATAAGAAAGATGAACTAATGTAAATAGGCATTTTTATTGGCTTTTTTTAAAAAAATTTAACTTGTTTATTTATTTTTTTGTTGTTGTTAATGTGACAGATTTGAAACTTGGCCTGATTCGTTTGAATGACTGAATGTGTGTGTGTGTGTGTGTGTGTGTGTGTGTATTTCTCACACATTGTGTGAAGCGCAGCGGTTTCATGTCTGGGTCAGGAGGAGTAAATCTTTGGGTGGGTGGTGTTTGCTATCCACTCTGGGACCCTTTGCTGACCTCTGCATGAGCATTTGTGTGTGTGTGTGATGTTGACATGTATGTTGCTGTGGGTCACTGAGTCTTTGTGTATTCTTGTAGCCAACATGCAGTGTTGTGTGTGTGTGTGTGTGTGTGTGTGTTGCCCATAGATTAGCCAGGTTAGGATAATTGGTTTGAGGATTAAATGGATTCTAGGACAGACATGTCTGTTTACTTTACAAAGAAGATTTATAGCTGATTGGTAAGGTTGATTACTCACACTCACACACACACACACAGACACACACACACACACACACACACACACACACACACACACACACACACTCTCTCACACACACACATACCCCACCTCCACACAGCTGAATTCAAAAAGCCCATATGTTGATTAGCTCACTGTTGTCCTCTTAAACAAACACGTCATCTCCGAAATTCAGCCCTAAAATCCGGCTCCCTCGGCCTGGACGAGACAGCTCCCATTAGAAGCTCCCAGAGACGTGCAATCAGAGAAGGTATGTAACTAAACACTCAGCATAGGCAAGTAAGCGGAGCCGCACTCGGGCAACCACCTCAAAGGCGCAGGTAGTGCTCCGGTTACCCAGCTTGTGTGTGTGTGTGTGAGCGTATTGTTTCTACGTACCTGTCTTTAAGTGTTGTACTACCAGGAAAAGAACAGAAGCTCAGAATAAGGCAGCGAAAGGCAAGTTTATACACACGGAGGGTCAGAGAGCAGCAGGGCAGGAGGAGAAGGATGGGAGGGAAAAGTAAGAGCGACAGGTTTAGGATGACAGAGGCGAGCGCCCTGTCGCCCAGGTCAGCTCTGACGGATGGCTTGTCTGCGCTGAAGGAGTGAAGGAGTCCTTCAGCCAGCCGCCGCAAAATCAGCAGGACCGCTGGGACGTTCTTCTTCTCCACTGATCAAAACTTTGACTGACAAACGGAGAGGTCGGACCCCGGAGGAAGGTGAGGAGGGAGGTTAGCGTCGTGGCGTGTGATTCAAAGGATGAGCGAGAGCTAAAGCCCCGAGGAGGGGTCAGACAGGGGGACGAGGTGGTGGAGCCTTCAGCGGTCGGAAGAAAGGAAAAGAGCGGAGAGAGGGAGGCTGTGGCACCGGTAACGAGTAGTCCAGATCCAAATTAGCCCGCAAAGAAAGGGGCTGGTGCCAGACCTGGGTCTGAAGAAAGATCAAGGTTGACTTGATTCTTTGCCGCCTCCGACGTGTTTCAGCGGACCGGGAGTGGTGGTGAGCGGAGAGACCCGGAGAACCAGCGGGTGGGGGGGGAGGCGAGGGGGGAGACGGAATCACAAGAGGACTCCTGGTGAAAGAAGCCTCCTAAGTCTGGGAGCTGGAATTAGAGGTGCGGAGGCTGCAGAGTGGAAGCCACAAAACCACAGTAAGTAAATTAGGAGCCTGGAGCTGGAAACATGTATAATGAAGCCACGGGTGGGGGAGGAATGTGTGGTCTGCTAGCACTTCGCCTGCTGCACCCTAAGAAATTGATTTCCTGTCTTGAAGACTTTCTCATTTCATCATTGTAAACGACTTCACGTCCGTCTCCATTCTCTCTGCTGAAAACATCATTCTTTCCGTAATTCCTGACTCACGCTCGGCCTGTTGACGCCTCCGTTTGTCTCCCCTGTGTTCTTCCCCTCGCTCCCCCACATTCCTGAATCCACAGCTGAGGATGCCGGCTAATGGAAACCATCCTCTGAAGCTCCAGTTTGGTCTGATCAACCACGAGGGGCGCTACCTCACAGCGGAAACCTTCGGCTTCAAAGTAAAGAAAATCCACTGCGAGTGAGACGCTAGCGGCCCTCTTGGCAGTCGTGGTAAAGTGGGAACACGTTCCTGTGTTTCAGGTGAACGCCTCTGCGTCCAGTCTAAAGAGGCGGCAGAGGTGGACTCTTGAGCAGGACCCCGAGGACTCGCAGGTGGTCTACCTGCGCAGCCACCTGGGACGGTACCTGGCCTCCGACAAGGACGGCAGGGTCACCTGCGAGGCCGACGCTCACAATTCCGACGCCCGCTTCCTGATCGTGGCTCAGTCGGACGGCCGCTGGGCCCTGCAGTCCGAACAGCACCTCCGCTTCTTCGGTGGGTCTCGAGACCACCTGTCCTGCTTCGCTCAGCTCATCACAGAGGCGGAGCTGTGGGCGGTACACCTGGCCCTGCACCCGCAGGCCAACCTGCTGTCCGTGGCCCGCAAGCGCTACGCCCAACTCTCCGCCGAGGACGGGGAAATCGCCGCGGACCTGAACATTCCCTGGGGGGTGTCGGCACTGCTGACCTTGGTCTACCTGGACGGGAAGTACTGCCTCAAGACCTGCGATGGCCGTTTCCTCGGCAACGACGGCAAGCTCCTGACGCAGAGCGGGGAGAGCACGGCGTACACGCTGGAGTTCAAGTGCGGGAAGCTGGCCTTCAAAGACTGCCAGGGGAAGTATTTGTCTCCGGTGGGGCCGACGGGCACGCTGAGGGCAGGCCGGTGCTCCAAGCCCGGCAAGGACGAGCTGTTCGACCTGGAGGAGAGCCACCCGCAGGTGGTTTTGATCGCAGCCAACGGCCGATACGTCTCCATACGACAAGGTAAGAGCGAGCACAAACGTCCCTCCTGTGGGATATTTTAGCGCCGCAAACCCCGGAAGTCTGACTCAGAGTCTGAAATATCACGTAAAAGAAAGAAAAATGAGGTTTTGTGCCACTGAGGACGGACGCGTGAGCCCTGGACTCACACACAACCGCCAGTGTTGTGGTCAGGAACGGCAGGATGGCCTTTTGCTGAATATTCATGCTGAGGGGATGATGGCGCGCTAATGACTGGCAGCTAGCTGCGCGGCGCACGGCAAAGTTGGGTCGCGTCGTCTGCACGTCAACACGCGCCCGTATCTGATTGGGCGACGGCTTCTGTCCAGGAAAACCGGGACAGCTGAGACTGACATCGGAGACTATCACTCTCATCAGGGACACCTGAGACAATCTGTTTGGCTGCTTGCGAGTGATTTAGCTTTGCAGCTCAAATAAACGAGTCGGTCAAACAACCTGTCTTGGGGAGGGGTGAACACAAACGGGCGTCATGGCAACAACGTGTAGCGAGTCCTCCTGTGCTGTCAGAGACGCTGCTGAGATGTTTTATGGAACGATGCAAAGATGACACAACCAGTTGCGAGTTGACTAAAGCCAAGGGGTTGTTTCCTGCCTTCTCCTTTCATTTGCTCTCAAATGCGCCTCCCAGCTTTGTGGAAATGTTAACACACCCCAGGCTCGCCGCAACAGCTGTTTAACCCAAACGGCCTGCCATAATATGTTGGTTCTGCATTATACAGCGTATTTATTCCCGTGTCAGGCCCGTGAGATGGGGGTCATCCGATCGGCATGTAAAGTGGCCATGACACAGAGCTCCCACTCATGGATTACCCCGCGTGGGCCTACAGTCCATGTGCAAACTATAAAAGAGTAACTGCGATGATCAGGTTTCAGCTAACCAGAAGAGCTCTCCAGCAACTCGCCAAGTGTCCAGTTGCTAATAGTTGGAATGGTTTGCTGATCTGATTTGAAATTGGAGTTTGGGTGGATTAGCATACGCCAACAGGCCTTGTTGGCGTTCTTGGCCGTGACACCCGTACGTAAGCTGCAGATTCTTGTCTGCGGGCTTGAGTTACTCCAGCCGCGGGTGCTGTAACTGAAGCACTCACACTTTGTCCTGGCTGGCTGTGGGAGCAGCAGGCCCAAGGAAAAAGAGATATCGCAAGATAAAACGCATACTATACATTATATAAAGTGCTTCCAAAGAACACCAACATGTATGGGCCGTCATGCTTCCTGCATACTTGTGTTGTTTTTTATTTTTTTCCCTCCATCCTACACTTGTAAAAGCTTTATCTTCCTCCAAATGCACTCGCCCACACAGCACCATACTGCCCTGCTGGGGCAAGTGCTGAGGTGTTTTGTTTTGAATTATTGATGAAGTTGAGCCCTGTTCCTGGAAGGCAAGGGTGTGTGTGTGTGTGTGTGTGTGTGTGTGTGTGTCGTGGGGGTCGGGGGGAGTGGGGCTTTCAGAAACCCAAGCTTCAGCTCACCTGGGGCCTAAGCTGCTGGTCCTCGTGGTCCCAAACGAGCTACGTAACGCTGACCTCTCTCACGGCTAATGAGCTACTGAATAAAATGAAGTTCACGCCGCATTTAGCCCAACTCATTTAGTATTTGAGCTTTTCATGAAAAGACAGGATAGAATACTTCCACCTTTTTATTGCTTCTGTGTTTGAATGAGGATTCTTTAGTAGGGCAGATCCCTCCAGGGTGGGGGGAGGCCTTTACAAGTAGACGTGTTTGTCTTCATCTAAAGCGCGCATGTGCGTTCCGGTGTGTTGGGCAGATGCCACATCGTGTCTCTCTTCACCTCCCTTTCCTCTGGTCGCTCTCTGCCCTGGAAGTAGCGAGTGAATCATCCGAAGAGCCAGCCGTCGCACCCTAACCCCGACCACGTGAACACAAACGTGGAAATGCACCAACGCATGTGGAGACACGCAGACCGGCGACGGATTAAAAGAGTGTATGAACTGAAAGCTTAAACAAAGAATACACAGAGATGCGGTTATAAAGCGATGGAGGGGTTGGGCGAAGGAGGAAAATGAGGGCGAGCGAGGCAGCGGTATAGTCTGACCATTAATAATAGATGCCGCCGGCCTCTGTGGCTGATGGGCCAGTTGGGTTTGCTCCACTTGGACACAGCAGGTAAGAAAGTGGAGCTGGGTGGAGGACGCAGCCAAAAGCGCCCAGCCTGGCGGCGCAGAGGTACAGGCGCTCCGCTCGCTTGGGTCAACCGCCGTGGCCAAGACGGACATCGGCGCAGCCGTCGCCGTCCCAAGCATGTCGGCTTGGATTTCACCATATCTAATCTTTGGCCCCCGCGTTCGCCAGTTCTTTCACTTCCTCCATCCCTCTCTCTTTCCCTCCCTGGCCTCCTTGCCTTTTATCTATCAGATAGCGCCCACGAGGTCCCAGCTGAGCCCCGTCGGAGGATCATTTCTGGGATGAATTAGTGTGAAATGGACACATGGAATAGGTAGACAAAGCGTGACATTGAGTCGAGATGAGAGAGAATGAGAGCGATGGGCCCCCAGGCGTAGGTGCCGAGTGGGGGGGCAGAAATGTATGCTTCAAATGCACTTAAGATCGATGATAATTTCACCAGATGTAAGACCTCATGATACCTAGTTTATCAGGTGTGTATAAAATATGATTAAAGTGTCCCGGTAGCTCAGTAACCATGACATCTTTATCGCATGTCATCCCCTCTTTTCATCCTCCAGTTTCTACGCTCAAATATCACATCAGGGGACGGCGCACCCAAAGAATACTCCAGTCTAAGACACGTGCACCTCCTTGCTTTTTCTGGAGGGTTGATCTGATTCTAAAGGGTGGGTGAAGTGGACGTTCTCTGTGGACGGTGTGTCATCACACAGCTCTGACGCCGCCTCTCCAGCTCGCCGCTGCGTTGGTGTGGGATGATGGAAATTCCCATTAAGTGCATGCATCCCAGTGGCCTCAGCAGCAGGAGTTTGCATATGTATCAGCTGGTGGATGATTTAACAGGAAAGTCTGACATCTGCCCTCCTCCCCAAGCATGTGGCATTTTCATCCATACCAACATTTTTTGCACTTATATTTGATAATTACCCAATATCAGCGGCCTAAATTGCTCAATAGTTTTCCATTCCAGTTTCACCTGAATATTTATGGTCCACAGAAGTGCAACATTCCCAGTGTGAGGTGCAGCCCACACACTGTCCATCCACTGGGAAGTCTGGATGTCGCCACAAATGGAAAATTGAGTGTTTTAAACGTTTTTAGAGAAATTATGTGGAAAAACCAAAGGAACAGCCCTGTTGCGACATCAATTCACTAAATTATTTTCTCCTCTTTTTTAAAATAAAATCCGTAGGTAGTTTTTTAATTCACATTTTTGCACGTTTTCATTCTTTAATGGGTGGTGTTCCGCCAGCCGGAGGGTCGGCGATCATTTGAAGGTCCTGCTAAGTGCGGATCCTAAAATCCTCTGGTCTTTTCCTGTTTTGGCTTCATTCTTTCATTGAAGGGATGGAGGGTTTGGACTGGTAGGCCTTGAAAGCTGATTAGATCAGATCCCCACTGTGCTGTGAGCGCATATGAGCCGGGCCGGAGGTGGCGGCGATGGCGGGGAGGGGGGGGGCGGCTTCGGGGGTAAAAGGGGCCAGGGAAGGAGGCAGGAGAGGATGACCAGAGAGGATATGGGGGTGGGGGAGGAGAGGCTCACAAATCTGTGTTGTTAAGGGATTAAGGATCTGAATTGGAGACATTCTGGGATGCATGTAATTTAGGTTTTAGTCCATCTTAGTCTGTTGTTCCATTGTTACCAACCAGCAACATCTCTGCTTGTTTCTAAATGTTTGATTCCAACATTTTGGCAGCCTGATGAAAGTTTACCATAGGTTTATTTATCTCTAGAGTCTATCGTGGTGCAAAGCTTGTGGAAAAATGCTTGTTTTTTTATTTCTGACCTGCATATTTAACCCAGGTACGCTCACTGTTCAATTGTGTGCAGACAAAATGTAGCTTAGTGGTTTCCCGGCAGTTTAAGGCAGAGCCACTTAGAAAAAGCCAAACAACCCCGGATCAGACGTGATTACCAGCTGATTCACGCTGGGTCAATCCAAACCTGACAATGCAGCCGGAGCAGCAAGCTGCCATGGTGCTTCCTGCAGCTGTCGCTCTCTGAACACAACACTGAGCCCCACAAATGTCAACCAGGCGTAACGACAACGTCAGCCAAAGGTTCATGCCAGGATGTGCCTGCCATGTCCCCCTCAGGGGTCGGCCTGGCAGCCAATCAGGAGGATGAGACCGACATGGAGACCTTTCAGATGGAGATCGACAAGGAAACCCGGAAGTGCTCCTTTCGCACCAGCCAAGGGAACTACTGGGCCTTGGTGGCCCATGGAGGCATCCAGAGCACAGCCACCGAAGTGTGAGTGGAGCCGCCTAGGCTTTCCCCCTGTGTGTGTGTGTGTGTGTGTGTGTGTGTGTGTGTGTGGATCTGAACCTTCTATAATGTGTCTTGTGCTGGGTGGTGTCATCTCTATGTTTACTAATATCATTACCAGTGTTGTAGTTGTTGATATTCATAGTGATGAATTAGTTTGAACAACTTTTTTGATTTTTCCTTCTGTGCCTTCCAAATCCAGGTCTGCAAGCACCATCTTTTCAATGGAGTGGATCCGCCACAAGGTGGCGCTCAAAGCCAACAATGGAAAATACGTCTGCACCAAGAAGAACGGCCAGCTGCTGGCGGTCAGTGACTCCCCAGGTATGACCCAGGCAGGGCGCAGTTCCCCTCCCAGGCCCTTTTTCTTCACCTAAACACCCCCCTCCCTGCCTTCTTGGCCAGGTGACGATGAGCTGCTCACGCTGAAGCTGATCAACAGACCCATGCTGATTCTCAGAGGCGAGCACGGGTTCATCTGCCACCACAGGAACTCCAACACGCTGGACGCCAACAGGTCCATCTACGACATCTTCACTCTGCAGTTCAGCAACGGGGCCTACCACATCAAAGGTCCGTTTCTATGCGCTCTTTTCCCGTTCTTTGGATTGAAACTGTCTCAAATTCCACTCAGGGCCTTTCTGGTGCGCAGCGGTCTAACTGTGTGACCTGTGAACTCCGTAGGGGTGAACGGTCGGTTCTGGTACGTCAGCAGTGCTGGGCTGGTGTGTTCTGATGGGGAGGTGCCCGAGAATTTCTCCCTGGAGCTGCAGGAACACGGCCGCCTCGCCATCCGTGGCAAAAACGGGAAGTATCTGCATGGAGATCCAGGCGGCACGTTGAAGGGAGATGGGCTCAGTCTGAGCAGCTCAGCTCTTTGGGAATACTAGAGCTGTTCCAAGCTTGCACTGGGACTGAAATAAAAAGAATTCCAGACTCTATTTTACCCATTCTCCCCACTCGCGCAGAACAAAGGCCCCGAGGAAGGTCGACTGATAGAAAGAAAACTTTTATTTTATTTATTAAATTACAATAAGTGGGTTTTGGGTTTGTTTGGGGGTTTTGTGTGTGTGTGTGTGTGTGTGTGAGGTTTTCAACATAAAACAGAATCTTAAATGTGAATCTATCTTAACAGTTTTCATGCTTCAGCAGACACATCCAGGACCACCGTTGGGAAGGCAGAGTAACAGAGTCAGTCAAACAATATCCACTTTTTCAACAGTTTGCCCTCTCTGACCTGTGTAAATAATGTGTAGTATTTTAACTATCCACAAGATGGTGGTCTTTCTACAGCTTCGAAGTAAAATTACAGCAACTATTCAAAGTCTATACAATTAAATCATCTCGCCAGCTCACACACTAACGGCTTCACTATTTCTTTGCTCACTTGTTTTTAACGGGTTTTTTGGCGGTGACAACATATTGTATGAGCAAACCTTCTGCAGCACTACTCGGAAAATTAGAATATCTGGGGGAAAAAATGCATGTTTTTCTGTAACTCAAGGTGAAATGTACATATTCTAAGACGAATAGTATGCAAATTCTTATATTTTGAGCTTCTGCTTTGATTTTTCTGTTTAGGACTTGCAGCTTCAGAAAACCTTCAATTCTAAAATATAGAAAATTAGAAGATTGCTTGAAATCAATAAAAATCATTCTCAGCAGAATGAAAACAAAAGGCTTCAGACATCTCACTTTGCATGTAGCGAGTCTCTGAAATGTCCCGGTTTCACCTTTTATGTCGAGCTGCCTGAGTAAAGCAAGTTTTACACGCTTTTCCAATTTTCCGAGTAGTCCAGCATGTCTGACTTCTTCAATGATGCTGCCTTTTTTAATAACAAGACTTGTTTGTTTCCTTTATTAAATTACCAGTCAGCAACTGTAATGTGATCATGAAAGAATCTGGATGGATCTCATGAAGTCCCAAAGTAAAAATTGAATAATTTCTTTAATATTTCTGCCTCAAACGGCTCATTCTCATTGAGCGCGTGTGTGTGCGCGCATGCGTGTGTGTGTGTGTGTGTGCTGCCACTTTCTATCGAAAGAGCTTACAAGGCAGCCTGAATGGACTCCAGGTTTAAGAGACACACCTCGCTCTTTCAAATATGCGTTACGACCCTTTTTTAACACTAAATCGTATTTCTGGGCCGGTTAAATGTAAATATGACAACTCTCTCAGCACCTTCATGCATGACTGTAACATGGTTGTCGGCCTGTTAACTGGAGGAGCAGCAGCCATCGGTGGAGTCAAGCCGCAGCGCTGACGGAAAATAATGAACCACTTGGGACTGAAAGACGTTTTTACAGTCATATGAAACACCGACAAGACACAACTGAGACGGTTTTTTTAATTAAAATGTAGAAAAGGCAGGTTGGGCAGCGGCAAAAGCCAAGGACGGCTAATAAATGTTGCCTGGAGAAAAATAAACCACTTCAATTACAGGACGAGAAGAGGATTTTCTCTAAGGTCTGAGTAAATGCTGTGAAGGGCACGGGTCGTCTGGGGGCCGGCCGCGCCAACGCTGAAGGCCCCCGAGAATCGATGGCGCTGAATCTGCTGGAGAAGATTCTGAAAAGACAGGAGGCCAGGAGAGGTGAGAGCTGAACAAAGGCAAACACTCCGATTCCTCTGGTGCTGCCATAGAACGAGTTCGGGGCTGATGAAAACCCTCCAACCACGCCTGCGCCTGAAGCCTTCCAGAGGCGACGTTACAGAAATAAAAGCTTCCACACAGACGAGGAGAGGCGCTACCTCCACCCGCAGCATCGCCTGGCGTAGTCGTAGACCGCGGACGCTCACTGGAGGAGGAGCCTCTGGCGCCGTCTGCAACAGGGCCTGTAAACCAGCCGACCACACACACACACACACACACACACACACACACACACTCTTCTCTGTGAAGACACACGTCTTCAGGACTATTCTGCTTCTAGCACTGAAAAGGTGTGTGCTCATCTGTGTGTGTTCACCTGGAGCCGACGCAGGACAGCGTGGTGCAGGCCACACACGGCAGCCATGAGGGAGCTGTCCACGTGGAGCAGCACCGCGGCCAGGCAGCCGTCCCTCCCCGTGCTCTCCTCGCCCACATTCACCTGGAAAACACGCGTTCTGTTGAGCGACAGCGGTTCCCGACCCATGAGCCACCCTCCTGTGAATCAGGCTTCACCTCTTTGGCCGTCAGTGTGACCGCGTGTCCGTCCAGCCCGGGCGCCTGGAGAACCGGGCTGCTGACGGGCTCTCGGGGGCCACCTCTGCTGACTCCTCCACAGCCTTCGGACAGCAGCCACTCCAGGAAGGAAGAGCACCGGGTGCCTCCTTGGCCCTCTGCGCCGGAGCCCTTCCAACCCGTCGCGCCGTCGATTAGCTGCGCCGACACCTGCACGCTGGCTGAATACCGGCGAGGGGCCCGAGCCGGCCCCCGACCCTCGGCCGCGCCTTCGCAGGCGAGCTGGTGGGACTTGATGAACGCCTGGATGGTTTCCGTCGTTGTGCTGCTTAAGCGAGCAGCGTCCTTTTGAGGAGAGGCCCCGGGGCCGCTCCACTGCAGGGCGTGCAACCAGTCCACGCACAGCGTGTTCAACGGCAGACTGATGCAGGAAGCCTGCAGACCGGGCGGGGCGGCCTCCTCCGCCGGCAGCAGGGCGGAGAGGGAGAAGATGAGCGAGCAGCTGACCACCAAGGGGAGGAAGAGGAAGGCCTCCGCTGCATCCGCCAGGGGCAGCGACACCTGCAGCCGTCCCCCAGGGGGGATATTCTGGAGAGGGAAGGAAAAGTTGGTGGACGAGCAGGTTCCTCCTTCGCTGGGGGGGGCGGAGAGAGGGGACACGCGGACGGACAACGTCCAGTCTTGGCTCCAAGGTGTACGGGCTGGAATTATCCAGGACACAGCTCAGGTTGAGGGAGTCCCGGCCCAGAGAGCTGCTCCACTCGGTCGCGGCGCCGCATCTGATGGGCTCTTCTGCCTCTGCACCTGCAGCCAGCAGGAAGCTGATGTTCATGACCTGGTTCAGCTGCTTCAGGACCTGGCCCCTGGCCCTGAGGGCCCCTTTCAGCACAGACGCTCTGAAGGGAGGATGGATGTGGTCGGTCACGTGAGAGCAAATAGATTCGCCATTGGTGGCTTTGTGTCAATGGGAATGGCTGCTGTACCTTTCACAAACGTCCCCGATAGCCGACAGGTGGTCTCTGACACCGCGGCCCACCTGTAGAGTGGGTCCAGGGGGGCCCGGGGGGCCCCTGGAGGAGTCTGCGCCCTCAGCCTGGCTCGGCACGGTGATGCTCCGCAGCTGCCCCCCCACAGAGAGCCCCAGCAGCCCGGCTTCACCTCCTGTCCCAGAACAACACGGTTACACAGGATGTTTTTCCAAAAGTCTTATGGCCAAACTCCCGTCAGGTTCCGTCAGAGCGGCGCCTACTAAAGAGAAAAGCAACAGAGAAGCAATTTCTGGAAGAATAGTTTATCATCTGCTAAATTACCTGCGGCAACAAATTAGAAATGAAGAAAATACAACCCCCCCACTGTGGGACACCAAATATTTGGTCATTTGCCTCCCGAGTGAAACCTAAAATCATCACCAGCTGCAGATTTAATCAGAAAAATCTAAGTTGTGTGAATTCTATTTCCTTTATAGTGACACCCAGAGTACTGTAAGACCCATAAAGTACTCATTTGTGTAAAATATCCCAAAATGAGTGTGAAATCATCTTCTTACCTGCAGCCTCGCGGCTGAGCTCCGCCACGGCGACGATGCCGCAGACGTTCAGGCTGGTCGGGCTTCGGTGCAGAGCTTCCGTCCTCCTGGACGCCTCCTCCTCCTCTCCGTTTTGGCCTCCCCCACCGTACGATCCCCTTGACAGGTCCAGTTTTAGGAAATCGGAGCCAACGCTGTAGTAAAGAGTGTTTTTACCAATGCAGCCGCACACCAAAGTCCCTGGCAAACACCTGTCGAGGAAACAAGCTGCAGGAGCCTCTTCTCCTCTCCTGGCTCTGATAAGCACCACTCGTCCTTGTTCGCCCATTGCCAGCAAACACTGAGCGTGTTGGGGGCCGCTCTCGTTGAAAGAAGACGCTCCGACAGCAATAACAGGCTGCTGGAGGCTGCACAGAGCTCTGGGTGCTCCCGGCGACCGCAGCGGGAGGAAATACAGGCATCCATCAGGCAGGCCGCACAGGACCACCGGCGAGCCTGCTAGCGCCGCCTCCACTCCAAACAGGAGCGTAAAGAGGAGCGGATCCACGCAGGAGCGGCCGTCGTTGGCCCTCTCAGGCCTCGAACCGCAGACCGACGAGGGTGTTTTGTCGCCATAATGGACACAAGTCAGCACAGGTCGCCTTTTCACCGCCGCCTCCTGCTTGCCGTCCAGGGCTAACGGCAGACTGAATGAAGTTAGCGTCTGGCATCTGTTTGTCCCCGTTTGCTCCTGCGAGCGGTACAGAGTCAGCCTCCAGTGGGAGTCCGTCCGGGACACCGTCAGCAGCTCAGAGCCGACCAGCAGCAGCGAACACACTCCTCCTTCTGGGACCACCAAAGACTCGGAGGAGACTTCCACCTCAACGGGCCTGGAAGATGGATCGGCACACTGCCCGCTACAAGATAAAAGACATTAGGAAAAGTTCAGGGTTCAGTCAATCCACACACACACACACACACACACACATACAAAAGAATGACATCAAAAGGGATCATACCTGGAAAGCAGCACTTGCAAATCAACACAATAAACTCCACAAGAACAGGCAATATAGAGATGATCTTTGTTCTGGCTGTGAACCAGGTCACTGACAGGACCAGGAACCTGGAGGACAACCTGCAAAAGAGCGCCGGCGTGATGGCATTCGCGTCCGACAATAGGCGTGGTTGCCGTGTCGTCTACTGTCTGATTTACTTGCCGTTATCTTTCTCTCTTTTGTACTGAAGACATAGATCTCGTCGCAGCCAGCGCAGAGGAACACTTCTGTCTGACTCCCACACACTAACTTGGCCGAGCAGGGCAGTTCTATGGGGCCAAAGTCAGCCAGAGTCTCCACCGAACACCGCTCCGAAGCCATGATAGCGCCAAAAGAGACAACCACGACACCCGTCTACTCACCTACCCACCGTTAACACATTCGGTAAAATGAAGGACACTACATAGTAAGGTGTTGGTCACTACGAACGTTAAAGTCTGCCACCGGGTGTTGTTATTAAATGACGGGTTTCGCGCGAAGTGGTCTGAATCTGTAACCATGAAGAACTACATTACCCACAATCCATGACAAACCCGGAAGTTGAACGCCACAAAATTGTGTGCTCAGAGGCAGACGGATACATTAATAAAAATGACCTCTTTCTGGTAACGGTGAATCAAACTGATATCTTTATTGTTTTTATTTCGTAAAAAGCTTGCTTCGCTCTTATTCCACTTTTGTTGCACCGCACCACGGCGCCACCCGTTTTGTCGCCCACCAAAAAGGAAGTACAGATGCACGTGATCTTCGCCGGCCAATCAGATCCATCAGACAGCCGTCGCCAAAATTTGAAAACGCCCTGTACTTTAGAGGCTTTATTTTGACTAGTTCGTGCTAAACTTCGCGACGTTCTAGTTTAAACGTCGATTACTATGAATCCGTACAACGACCAACATTTAAAAATGTATTTTTACGAAAACAGACTGAAAACCTTCGAGGGATGGCCGTTCGAAGAGGACTGTTTGTGCACTCCGGAAAATGTGAGGACGGGCTTAAAAACAGCCAACTTTAGCACGGTCGGCACATTTCAGAACGAAAACCCACATTTACTTAAAAAATGTAATATCAATAACAACGTCACAGCGGGCAAATTGTCGACAAAACGTTGAAACAACAACGTTATCATCCAGGTAGCTCTGCCACGCTCCTCAGCGAGAAGCTAACGAGCGGTGCGGTTTACGTCGTTGCTAACAGTAGAATGTTATTATTTATTTTTTTTATTTATTTGAGGAGATTATTATACTGGCTCACACGCAGCGCCTGCAGTTTGATCTTTTATTTTGTTCTTTACGGATGACAGGAAACGAAATATAATGTCTCAATATATAATATGTACAGTATATGCACATGTGTATGCAAATAGACAGCAGCGTATTAGATGCATCCCTCTGTGGCTTTATTATATAATAGATATTGGTTTTCAGAGACCAGTGGGCCCATTTAAGTCTCTGGAGCCATCATATTATTCAAGTGTTCTTATGCAAACAGCATAATATTACATGCTGGATCAGATAATTAGTTATCTGACTGTGGGCAATCAGGCTTTTTCTCCCCTTGGTACTCTGGTGTCTACCTGCACGTATTTTCTTCTTTTCCATGTTTTAAGAAAGTACAAAACATCGGAAACATACACAAAACGACTGTTTGTCCTCTGTTCAGATAGGAAAGGGTTCTGGTTGTCGTGGACCAGAAGAGCCGTACGAGAAATTCCTGGTTGTCTGATTGGAGAAGGACGAGTGTTTTATTGTCAAATATTAATTAGGTTTCGTGCTACAAAACCAAGTCTGCCTTTGCTTTGCCTCAGCTAGGAATGTGGCTTTGCGATGAGCAGATCCCTGCTTGTTGACGGGTCAGTGGAGTCTCTGGGTGTGTGTTTCTGCAGATGGCCAAGGCCGGCTTCGTACACACGCCGTCGGAGAACAGCCCAGACACGGCCATGTGTTTCTTCTGCCTCAAAGAGCTGGAAGGCTGGGAGCCGGACGACGAGCCCAAGTAAGGGCTCCGCTGCTGGAGGGTTAGCCACGCAGCTCCTCCGTCAAACGCCATTTAGTGACTTGAAATGTGATTTAACAAGTGATTTAATATCTTAAAAATGATCATATAAGTCAAGAACCACACGGAAACTTTGGTGTTTGTGCTTAACTTTGTTTTTTCATGCCAGGAAAGAGCACAAATCTCACTCTCCTTCCTGCCATTTCATCGCTCTGAAGAAGAAAGTGGAGGAGCTGAGCGTGGAGGAATTCGTCAAACTCCAGATGGAGAGACAAAAGTTCTTCATCGTACGTGCTTTCACTTGTTTAAGGTTTCCGACGTATTCCGCTGTAGATTCAGCACCTGTGGCAGTTCCAGCCCGTTGCAGCCGTTTTGTTCTCCCCTCATCTCTTCTCTGCTTCTATTACACCCGCATCCTCAGCAGGATTTCCTCTGAGAACGGGGCTGTGATTGTGGCATCATCTCTTATTCAGATTTCATTTCCTGTTTACAGAACAAATCCAATAAAGATGCCGTCACCAAGTTTAGGGAGGCAGGAAAATTGAGGAGAGCAGATATCAGCAAGACCGCCATGGGCGAAGAGTGAACCAGATGGCGGTGGCAGAGACGGAGTGTGCCACAAACACAGGCATTTCCTCCTTTCAAGCAAATGTTGTACAGCTGTGCTTTTTCTTCCTTTTCTGATCTGTATTAAACGTGTTCGAGGTGAACAGGTGTCTGTTGGTTGTGTTTCCTCCTTTAAACAGGTTACATTCACCAGTAGTCCCTCTTATAACACACACTCGGTGGGGATCTTCACTCCCACTGTGTCCTCATCGTTAAAAACACCATTTAGAGCAGAAATCATAATTGCGTCTCCACTAATTTCGTTCCAAAGGAGCTGATTACTCATTCGGCCGTGCGTAAAACTGCGCACATCTGCGCCCAAGCGGAGCTCCTCCCAGCCCGCTCCCATCCCGCGGGTCCGTCAGCGCATCCAGCCAATGGTGCGCGGCTCAGACGCGGTTTGAAACTCTCCGTCGGATGTTTTCGTGCGCGTCTTCTCATGCGCAGAGCCACGCCGGAGTCCGAGCGGAGCCCCGTGTGCAGGATGAAGGTGCGCCTGGGCTCGGCGGCGGCCGCGGCGGGCATCAGCGGGAGCCTCAGCTTCCTGCTGCTGGCCGCCTCTCTGGGCAGCGACTACTGGTACATCATCGAGGTGAACCCCGCCATGAACATGAGCGAGCTCAACTCGCACTCGGGACTGTGGAGCATCCACGAAGGTGCGACACGCCTCTCCTCCTCCACCAGGCACACACGCGTTTGCTTGTCTTCCTAATGGAGGTGTTTCCCCGGTGTCCAGGAGGGGAGACGCACACCGGCTCCATTGACTCCTTCACAGCGGACCCCTCCAGGTACACCGAGGCTGAGCTGCACATGCTGGGTGGGTACCTGCACCCCGGTCGGGCCAACGCACTCTGAACACGCCAATAACTCTGTGTGTGTGTGTGTGTGTGTGTGTGTGTGTGTGTGTGTGTGTGTGTGTGTGCGCGTGTGTGCGTGCGCAGCCATGCACAGAACCATCGTGGTGCTGCTGCCTCTCAGCCTGGTTCTGCTGCTGCTGGGAGGGATCTGTGGCCTGGTCAGCTCTCTGGCCCAGAGCCGGGCGCTCCTGACTGCAACGGCTTCTTTCTTCTTCATCTGCAGTGAGAACACACTCAGCATGCCCTCACAAGCTTGTGTGCGTCTGTGTGTGTGTGTGTGTGTGTGTGAGAGAGAGAGAAGTCATTACACAGATGACACTTTTCCCTCCAGGTGGAGCAGAAGGTGGGTATCTGTTCTGAACCCTAACCTCCTACTGTTTACTGTTATATCAAGTTTCATTTACACAATTAATCTTCTTCCTTTTTTAATTAGGTGCTGACCCTCTAACAGGGCGCTGGGGGTTCAGATACAGACATAAATACGATCCCGCCTCACTGGCTCCACTCTCATCAGAGCCAGCTGGTGCAGGGCCCAAAGCAGCCTTTGGGGTCCTCCATTAGGGGATCGTCCCCTGGTTGGCTTCAGCCTGGCCGGAGGGCAGACGGTGTGTGTGTGTGGCCGGAGGGCAGACGGTGTGTGTGTGGCCGCAGGGCAGACGGTGTGTGTGGCCGTCTCTGTAGGTGGCTGCTCGATCCTTACGTCAGATGTAAGAGAGACTTATTGCTCACTGGGTAAACATAATGGTGCACTGTTATTGCCTTGGAAACTGCTGAATTCTGAGTGGTGGTTTTATCACAAACACAGGAGGAGGAACAGGGAAAGGTGATTTTCTTTCTTCTTTTGCGTTCACACTGGGCACGTTTCCAATTATCTCATTATCAAGCATAATTCTTGCTTCCCAGGAGGGATGAGATTACCTTTACACCTGTAACAGCTCAGATAATCAGCGATGCGCATGGAGAAAGGTGTCTGTTCTGATGCCTTCGGTGCTATGGAAGCGCTGACGACGGGTCCTCCGTGATCTCTGAGCTTGTAAAAGACCTTTATAGCCTCCACCAAATCAGCAGCGCATGGCGATGTGTGGATCTAATAACGGCGTTAATTAAATTGCAGCCATCTTGTGAACCTGTTTACCGCTTCATCCCGTTTGACACGAGGCCGCAGGTCAACCTCTGGCCGCCTCTTTGTTTTAGGCTTTTTTCCTATGAACTATCCAGCAGCGCTTTGCAAACACTGCGGGTTTCTGCTCCCACTTGTGCCGCGGACACCAGCACAAAGGCTGTTCCATCCTCTCCCTCTGCACACTCGGAATTATCGCCCATAAATTCCCCATAGCAGGGAATCTACCGGTGAATGGCCCAGCGAGTGTTTCCCTGTGCTCCCTGCAGAGACGTTCTGCTGTTTTCTGCCAAAGAAGTGCTCTTTCACGCTGAGTCCTAGAACTGAGGGGGTGGCAGTCATGCGGGTATTGTTTTGTAAGTGACTTCTGTCTCTTTTGCTAAAGAGAGTGAAGTGGGGAGTAATTATTCCCTCCTCTCCAGGTCTCTTCACCCTGAGTGGGGTCAGCCTCTACATGGTCTACTCGTACCGGGCCCTGGCTGAGACCGAGAAGCTGGAAGGGACGGAGGGCCTGGCCTACATTCGCACCTCCTTTGGCTGGTCTCTAGCTCTTGCCTGGCTCTCCTTCGGCCTGGAGCTGCTCACAGGCGCGCTCCTGCTCGCCGCTGCTCGCCTGGCCGAGCTGCAGCACGTCACCGCCGCCTATAAACCCGGGAAATCCCCGCAGCAAGCTGAGCATGGGAACTGTTAAACCTGGCATTCTGTCAAAAAGAATTTGATTTTTTTTGTAAAAAACTGCTAAATTGTCTGCATATAAATATTGAAGTTTATTGCTGCTTGAGTTTATGCGCTGTAATGATTTGATTTGGGTAGTTGCGCCCCCTGGTGGCCGGCGATGGTCCTGTCTGTTAGTGTTAACCTGACGTCTCGGTAGGAGTGTGTGTGTTTCAGTTGTTACAGTTTAGGTTTTTTTATGTGCCAAATGGAACAGTTGAATGGTATTTGTCATCTCTACTGTTGGCTGAAGAAAAGACAAAGGAGATTCAAACATACTCTATGTTTCCACTCGTGTTGTGGATATTGGTGATTCCTGTTGCTGTACTGTACTTTCATTGCTGAGTGATTGTTATTTCATTAAGATGCATCAAGACTATATGACAGCTTAAATTTGCAATTTACTGCAGAAAAACTCCAAAACAAAATGGCAAATTTGTTTTGGCCCATGCATTTTACGTTTACTAATTAAAAAAAAACAAAAAAAAAAGCAGAGTCAATCTCCTATTTTTTAGTATTGGAACTTTTACAGTTACTTGTCAATGCAGGTGCAATAAAAAACAAATCTAAAAAACAAGTATGAACTCAAATCAACTAAATGAAACCATTCTAATAAAAACAATATGGTTTTAACAACAGTTATGCTGCTTTAAAATCACCACCTCTGCAGGCAGGACACAGCAGAGCGTCTCTTCCAGACGATCTATTCACACAGGTTAGGCTTCAGCTCCTGCTTTTGCCACCTCCATGCATGCACTCCTCCTGACCTCGTGTCTCCAGACTTTTACAATTACTTGATTAAATTCACATCAAGGACACTCCTGGAAAAATTAAGCCCTTTAATAGAAAATGCTTTCAATAATACAGCAGAAAACAAAAGAATGTGAACTCCGTGACGTTCCCAGGGATTCCGCAAAGAGGAGAATGTTTGTGGCAGGAACAGACTGTCCAGATTCCAACGAGCGGAGCCAGGCTGGGACAGCACCGCTGATAATCTCCCGTCTGACCGGGAGCGCCGGGTTCGTGCACGCTTCTGAGCCCCGGCTGTCGGCACCTGCTCCGCTCTCCATCCATCCCACCTGTGAACCAGGGTGAACAGCAGGCCTCCCACCCCCCATCATTGGTGTCAATCATCTTAAGCAGGCAGTAAGTGTCAGGCAGGCGTTCAGAAAAGCACTTTTACGCATTTGCTGCAGGAAAAACATAATTATGACAAACTTGAGAGTAACCAAGCACCAAGAAAAACGGTAGAAACGACACAGAGAAGCACCAAAGCACGGAGCAGTTCAGCAGGAAAACACAGTCGCTCATCCTGGAATGAAACACTTGCTGTAAACACACATGCACACATTTAAATGCACCACCCATCCACCCATCCATCCATCCGTCCATTTCCTCCCGCTGGACGATCTGTTCCAGCACATCTTGAGATTCACGTCGCTTTTCCTCGATAAAAACAAACCTGACTTGTTGTTTTTGAAAACTGGAACTGAGAAGCAAAACGTGTGTTAACTTCAGCACCAGGGCACAGGCCTGACCCTGCAGCCACCTGACGCAAGAGCTTCCTGGGGGACTTTACCGCCCACGCCCCGGTCGGAACCTGTGGAGCGCTCCTCTTCCAGGTGAGGAAGGGTACCCTCTCAAGGGGCCTAATTAAAGCCACACACTGGCTCCACTTCCTGCCTTCTGTTAATTTTTTACAGTTTTTTACAGTCACAATGTCCAATATTTTCAATATTAACTTTAAAACACCACAGAAAATAGAGATTTGGATGTTGGATAAATTTATTCCGTATTTTACATTAGCTACACAGTCAATGTGGACAGATGGCGACAGGACAGTGACGCGCAGGAGGCTGCATCACGTTAAAAAGATACTGATAAATAAGGTGGTGCTATGAAACACTTCAGAGGGGGGTGGTGATGTTTCTGTTTTTAAGCAAGGAAAGCAAATTCCTCTTTGCGATCCGCACAGGGCGACAGACTTTAGATCTCATCCAAAAAGGGTGTTTTGATCAGGTTACCACAGGACGCCATAGTCTTCTTTCCAGACACAAATTTCTTGGCAGCCTGGAGATGAAAAGAAAGTTTGTAGGAACTTGTTAATTACTGTTTTAAAAAGGGCTGTACACCAAACCCAGGTTGGGACCAAGTGTCTTACATTGGCCACGTCTGTCAAGGTCACGTTATCGATGCCTTTGCAGATCTCCTCAGGGGGGCAGTAGGATCCTTTGGCCAGAGCCTGAGTGCCCATTTCTTCAAGCAAACCCTCAGATGTCTCAAGGGACATCAGGAAGTGCCCCTTCAGCTGGGCCCTGTAGAGAAAACAAGGCCAGTGTCATCCTGAGCAGGAGTAGGAGGGCTGAGGTTTAGCCATCAAACTGACTGAGGCTCTTTGCTTTCCGAGGACTTCAACTGTGAATACAGAATGGATGGAAACCAAGCACATCGCATGTCACACTGTACATAAATAAAGGCATCGTATCAGGAGACTCTTACTTGGCCTGGGTGAGGTCAGCAGCTGTCACTCCTCCATCAGCGACAGCTGTAACCTGGGCCATCGCAGCTTTGACCACCTGGACAAAAAGGGCACCGTTACGTCCCCACTGCTCAGGTGCTGGTGAGCAGGTTCCTGTCACCACGAATGCACGCTTACATCAGTAACTGCTGCAGCCTGGGAAATGGTGTAGATTCCAAACAGTCCAGAGTCGGAATAATTGGCACTGAAAGCGCTGACCTGTTCAATGAGGAAAACATGAAATGGGGAAAATTAGAAGGATTTCAAATGCTGAACCAAATATCTCCAGGTGCTAACTGACTCCACTCACATCAAAGGGGTCAGCAGTTGCCTTGGCAACGCCCTGGACCAGTTTGTTGGTGGTGTTAGAGCCCCTCTTGACGCGTGGACCAGCTCCCAGCACGTGCTGCAGGACGCCGAAGACCAGTGCCTCGCTGGTGCCAGCTGCTGCTGACTGGCTCACCACAGCAGAGTGAACCAGACTGCTCGCGCTGCCCAGGCGAACCTCCCCTGGAGGACACAGCACGCAAGTCAAACTCAAAGTAGCACGGAAACAACGCGCAGAGCGTTCACACATGCGCCCGGCTCACCGCCGCGGTACTGGGCCTTGGCTCCCGTGGTGCCCGACCCGCTGCGGATGTTCAGGAACTGCTCTCCGACTTGTTTCAACACCGTGTGGTCCACTCCTGAATTAACAAATAAATAAACCATTTGAATGGAATAGCTAATGGACGCACAATAAACAATATACTGGTGAATGTATGAAGAAGAAAAGAGATGGACAAGTTTTAAAGACAAAAAACACTTGTTGACTGACCGAGTCCAACAAGAGCCATCCTTGCACTTGTAAAATTGTTCTGGACAAACTGGTGCAGCTGGAAAACATTTTTTTCAAAGGGATACTTAGTTAAATAATGAATCTAAGTACTAATGAATAAAACACTGAAACCGACTCACGTGTTCAGAGTGAATGTTGCCAACCATATGATCAGGACAGTACAGGGAGTTACAGAGAGCGTTCTTATAGGCAGCATCATGCAGACTTTCAACCACAGCTGGAAAACACACAGGCGGGAAAACAGAATCAAACCTCTGGTCAAAAATACTTCATATCCAAACGATTCTCTGTAAGTCAGGCCAGACCAACACCTCTGTTGCTCCTGATAGCTGCATTTCCACTCAGTAGTGGTTTAATCGGTTGTTGACACACTTATCCACGTATCCACTAGGTACGGATACCAAATAAGTATTCTCCACTGTGAAACACTGGTACAGAACACATGGCATACAGTCCTACATTGACTCAATAGGGTTCCGTCTATTTGTTCATCGGAAGAGAAATGAATTCTCACATAATTGAGTGTTCTGTGCTGCCAGGGCCTTGTCCACTTTCAGCCTGGGTGTGAGTTCTGACACCTCCCATGGCCGAAACTCCGGAGCCGTGGTCACGTTGATCAAATATTCCATCACTGTATCACTGCAGTCACGTTATATTGGGAAAAGGAAGGAAAAAGAAACAACATTTTGTCATGTTAAAACATGTCTCTATCAGCCTCTCGCGTATATGTGCCACTATAGGTTATAGACACACATTTTAAATATTATTTAATTGGTTTTCTTTCCAAATTGAAACAGGTAATAACTCTGAGGTGAGCGTCGTGTACTATAACTTACATGTCATCCCTCAAACAGTCAACGGTGTAGGTCATATTCTCTCTGGACGAAGTCACGCTGAGGCACAAACACAAAAATACCCAAGGAGGTTATTACCCAGGAAAATACCCCCAAAATGAGGTTACTGAAAGGCCTTTCGATAACGACTCCTATTGTAACCTGAAATCTACCACTGAAGCGTTTATGAGCAAATGTGCCCGTTTGATTTTTATGAGCTGAGTTAAAGTGATATACCTTGTAAAGGAAGTAAACGTTCAATTGTTTCCAAAACTATGAAACTTCACACCTTGAATAATATATATCAGTTATTATTATAGCTATTTTTTTGGTCTGAAATGGAATATGTGCACAAAGACGTAACACGACGAGCAGTGCTTCAAACGACCAGAATCTGTCAGGTTCACAGCTGTGCACACCAGATTTGCAGGGACGTTGGGTACCGACCTCAAGCTTCCGCCAACGGCCTCAACACCACGGCAAATCTTAAAGGCTGACGCTCCTTTGGTTGTCTAAAAGAGTCAAAGTTTCAGGTTAACTTCAAGTGAATCTCGACACGGCGCAGGTAAGCATGCGGCATCATACCAGGCTGGAGGCCAGGCGGAGGAGGTGGGTGACGCCCTGGTTGTCAGGAGTCTCATAACGACACCCGGCCTTAATGAACACTCCAATTTTTGATGCGGGGGAGTAGTTTTCCAGGGAGGCAATCACCAACCCACTGGGCAGTCTGGTCACCTGAGGACACAAATTTAACCAGAACCAACATTTTAAAAAATCAAAATGCTTTCCACTGATGCACAAAACTATGTCTTTAGACATAGAGCCAAAGGCAGACTCTTCCAAACATACGTGGCCATCCTGGAAGGAGTGAGCAGCCCCTGGGGGAGGTTTCAGACCGACCAGGGGCTGTGTAAGAGACTGACCAGACCTGGCAGCCGCGTAAAAGCGTCTCTGTGGGGAAGAACGACGGTCCACCAGCCACTGACCTGCACATCCTGAGGCGGAAACCTGACATGTTCTGCAGCCCCAGCAAACTCCACCTTACGGGCAGCCTTGGCCGCATAAAGTCTTGTCTGCAAAAAGAGGAAACATGGAAGCTGGGATATTATACACACATACAGCGGTGCTGTCATACCAAAACGGATGAGGGCAACAGAAGCAATGGGATGATAATCAGTCAGTTGCTTTGATTTAATAAGAATCTTTTCCTCAGTCAAATGGAGTAAATACAGCACAGCCGACTCTACCACGTCAACATGAGACATTATGGTGCTGCTAAAACCTGTCAACTGTAAGGTGCTTCTCTCCTAGACGCTCCAACCCAAGATTAAAAAGTCATGTGGATTTTAAATCCAAATGATTGTAAGTAAAGCGTTTTAACAGTGTAATGCCTTTCATAGTAAGTTGTTTCGATATTGGAAGGGCTTGTCAAGCGCCTCCCGACGTCCCTGTTCGCTTTACACCACATTCTAGCCGGTTCTAGTGATCAGCCAAACTAAAGCAGACGCCTCATATGTTTACGAGACATAAAAACACGCAAATGACTGCTAATTCCTTACTGATAGCTGACTGATTCCGCGAATCCCCTTCATATCCCCTCTCTCCTTCAGTCAGGACGACGGAGCAATATGGCGGACGCGAAAGTGTCCTACCCAGAATGCACTGCGCCAAGACGCGATAATGTTGGCGCGGGGAGTGTGCGCCCCCTATTGGCACGGAGGTGGATCATGGCCGACCTGACCCACATCCTTGACCAGGATTCTCTCTGTCCTGTCTGTCTATTCTTCTCCTTACCACTCAAGGACTGCCCAACTATGTGTTTTACAATCCATGTACAGTGTCTGTATATATGTTATTTCTGTTTTTATTGTATTATGTGTATATAGACTTCCTCCTCCTCCTGATTCCTCTGTTTCTATTCAGTTTCTTTTCTTATTTTCCTGCAATTATTTTCCAGATATTTATTGTTGTATTGCTGATGCTGGAGCACTGCAATTAAACAATTAAATAAAGATATTCTATTCTATTTTCTTCTTTTCCCCTGATTTCTGAGAAAGGAAAATATAGAATGACGCGTTTCCCGTCGCCGATCCAGTGCGCATGCGCAGCCTTATTTCAAACACGTGCCGAAAGCGGTCTGTCTGCAGCAACAGCAAATACGCAGCTCCCAAAGACATTAGCCGAAATATAAATATATATTTGGACTCGTCTTTCTTTCATTCGCAAGTAAAAGGAATAGTCCTCCGTGAAGCATTTCGCCGAGAGGGCCGAAATACCAGAAAACCTACAATGGTAAGTCTTAAGTTTTCGACGAACCAGTTAGCAGTGTAGCTAACTATTAGCAAGCTACAGCGCTTTGAATGTGAACCAGTATAATTAAAAAGCTACGTCTGGCTGATTATTCAGTCTATGTAATGCAGTCTCTGTGCCTCTTTGTTGTTGCGTATGGACTCCTATAGACCGAAGCGCAAGTGAACCCCAAGGCCTACCCGCTGGCGGACGCCACGCTGACCAAAACCATCCTGGACCTGGTGCAACAAGCCTCCAACTACAAGCAGCTGAGGAAGGGGGCGAACGAAGGTGAGGGCGAGCCCGGAGTTCTGGCCCACACGCTGGGCTTGGGGCTCCCACTGAAGCAGTAATGAACAATGAGGGCGATTCTGAGCTGGTAGAATTAAACCTAATGTTCATCATTTAATAAAACCCCTGCAAATGTTCAGACAGTAGGTTTAAGTGTAGTGATCCTGAAAAGGCTGCCTATTAGTTGTAATAATTTCTTAGAATACTTCTCTTTAATGTCAGTCTTTATTGACCTTTCATTACCTTAAAAGTTAATCTTCCAAGAGCTATTGAGAACCGTCAAATCTGTTAAAGATGCACCTAAATCAGTGAGTTTTGCTTGTGTCTGCAGCTACTAAAACCCTGAACCGAGGCATTGCAGAGTTCATTGTGATGGCTGCTGATGCCGAGCCCCTGGAGATCATCCTCCACCTGCCGCTTCTGTGTGAAGACAAGAACGTGCCATACGTGTTTGTCCGCTCCAAACAGGCTCTGGGCCGAGCCTGCGGCGTGTCGCGTCCCGTCATCGCTACCTCAGTCACCATAAAAGAGGGATCTCAGCTCAAACCCCAGATTCAGTCTGTCCAGATGTCGATTGAGAGACTCCTCGTGTGATTTTCGTTGCACCGATGCAGCTTCGTCTCTGTAACTAAATTGGAGTAATTCCATTTTAGAATTTGTTTTTTAAGTTTTTTTTTTTTAATTTTGTTTTTTAAAAATGATACCTGTGTGTCACTTTGCCATGGCATACATTTATTTCAAATAAATTTAATAGAAACGGGTGTGCCTAGCTGGATGGTTTGTGTTCTTTTATTTTTTCTCAATTATGTAACACTGGGAAACATTGTGGCTTGACAGAATAAATAACAAATCAGTGGTTATTGGTCTAAAAACATAAGGTTTGATAAATTGTGTTGTCCTGTATAATAAAGAAGCCACAAGCTAAAGATCAATTTAGGCATTTATAGAGTCTTATTTTTACCGACATCACGGCGACGGTGGGAATATCCGGTTTTTTGTTAATAAAGTTTTTTGGAAAAAAAGGAGGCGCGTGTGGAAGCTCCCTTGACTGGGTTAATGTTCGAGTGCGTCAGGAGGACTGTGGCCGACCTTAGTCGCAGCGACCATGTCGGGCCCCCCTGTAGTCATTTGGGCCCCTGCGGTGAAGCGTCTGTTGCGTTACAGCGACCTGGTCCCGTGTCTGGAAGAGGTTTTGGGTCAATTCTCCCACCGGGACAACGCCGAGGTGCTCCAGCCGGTCCGGACCGCGGTGCCGCTGCGCAAACACCACGGGTGGGCCTCGGAGCCGCCGTCGAGCGGAGCGCGCCTGGCGCCGGCTAACGCTGAGCCCCACCCGGGTACCTTGCAGGTTCATGCTGTCCATGCCCGCCTACATGGAGAACCGCGGGGTTCTGAGCACCAAACTGGTGTGTTTCTACCGGAGGGAGGAAGGGTCCCCGCTGCCGTCGACCCAGGCGACCCTGCTGCTGCTGGACCCGCGAGTTGGAAACGTGAAGGCGGTAAGACCTGAACCTGTGCACGAAGGACCCGGGGCCCAATTATTTATTTTGCTTTTGCCCTTTGTCATAAGGCAAAATATACATTTCTGAAACAGTTTTAGTAGTTTTGTGCAAAGGAAATCTCAGTTAAGCATTTTTACCGTAAAGCCGAGACAACCTGCGCAGTGGAAAAACCTGAAAAAGCCTTTTCCACTCTGCAGGTGATGGATGGAGACGTGATAACGCACATGAGAACCGCAGCAGTGTCGGCCATATCTGCCAAGGTACCTTTCTATCAGCACCCCCGTGGGTCTGGGTTTTCCCGAGATGACTCCAGTCTTTGTGCCCAGCTGCTGATGCGTCCTGAAGCACAAGTGCTGACCATCTTTGGAACTGGCCACCAGGCCCGGAGCCACTATGAAGTCTTCACGGAAATGTTTGCATTCAAAGAGGTAAACCCACCTTTTCCTAATCCAGGCGGGAATCGTTAGATTATGTCCTGGTCCTGTGTGAAGGTCCTCAGATCTGCAGGTGGTTCGGGCCCCAAACGCCGTCCTCCGGCATCCCCGGCCCCGCTTCGTCCACACGTCGTGTTCCATCTCCGCAGGTGCGCGTGTGGAGCCGCACGAGACAGAGAGCGGACGCCTTCTGCCAGTCGGTGCCGGGTCCCGTGAAGGCCTTCAGCTCGGCGGAGGAGGCGGCGAGGGGGGCGGACGTCATCGTCACGGTGACCAGAAGCACAGAACCGGTGCTGTTCAGGGCGTGGGTCAAGCCGGGAGCTCACGTGTCAGGTGAGGGGAAGCTCGTTCAGAGGATTCGTGTGTGTGTGTGTGTGTGTGTGTGTGTGTGTGTGTGTGTGTGTGAGACTCATGGACTCCTGCTGAGCAGCGGTAGGAGCTTGCAGGCCAGACTGGCGGGAACTTGACGACGTGCTGATGAAGGAGGCGGTGGTGTACGTGGACAGCAGGGAAGGAGCCGTGGCAGAGTCGGGCGACGTCGTCCTCTCAGGGGTCAGTCCGCCGTTGGACGGGAGCGTGCGTGCCTGCGTGTGTGTGTGTGTGACTTCCTCTTTATTTTCAGGCGGAGGTGTTTGCAGAACTCGGAGATGTGATAAACGGGGTGAAGCCAGCCCTCAGAGAGAAGACGACGGTGTTCAAATCGCTGGGTGAGTCCCTCAGGAAGGACGGCGGCTGCAGAACACGCCGCTCACGCTTGTTCCTGCAGGAATGGGCGTTCAGGACGCCGCGTCCGCTCAGCTGGTGTTCCAGCGGTGGGAAACCGAAGCTGGCCAACGCTGAAGCCAACATCTTCAATAAAATAAACAACAAACCACATTCAAGGAGTTTATTTGCTTAAAAAAAATCTATTTTAAAACGAGACTTTTACTTGACAGTAAGTGAAGTGTGCACATCCATTGCCATGGAAACAGACACTGGTGAAACCATTTGATCAAAAATCCTCGCGGTGCAATAAAGACAGAATCCGTTTTTTGATGTTTCTTCTTCGTAAACTAGCTTGAAAATGAAAAGAAAGGGGCCGATGGGAACAACTACAGCTACTCCAGGTGAAAACGGCCCACCTTCATCAGTCACAAGGGTTGCGCGTCTACCAGGGGCTGGTTGCCAGCCCGACCTGCGGTTGTGTTGCATCTAGGCAACCATTAACTGGAGCTTTTAAAGAACATCGTTTTAGTGTTGGATTCAGCCCCGTCAGTCATGTGACAGGCGTAGACACACCAGTCACTCTACCACAGATGAAGAGGCGGAGTAACAGTTTCTTGGAGGTTCAGGCTCCTCCAGGCAGCAGGATCTGTGTTTGGGGGGAACAATGAACCAAGACTACATCTGAACCATGAGCAATCTCCGACTTTTGGAAATGTGTTGTATTGCCCCCGGGGGGCCCTCCCCCCACTTCATTCCTAATCAGCTGAAAAGACCAAACAGACATTAAAACAACCAGATGTAACACAAAACTTCAGGAGTTGCTCGACGCTGTCAAGTTCTTCTACGTGGGGGTCTGATCAGAACTTCTATGCTTGTGAGGACACAGGTGTTGGGGGGGATCCAGACCTCCTGTGGTCCGCCTTTACAGTAACGTGCACTTCCTCTTCTTCTTCTTGACGGGCGGGGGGCAGAGGACTGCCCGGATGGCTTCGTCAAACACCGTCTTCAGGCCGCGCTGAGTTAAAGCCGAACACTCCAGATACTTGACGGCGCCTGGCGAGAAACGCACGAGGAGGGAAAATTAGGAAGGAAACCGCATCCAAAGGAAGGCCTGGCGCCAGCACTGACTTATTTCCTTTGCCATGGCTAGCCCCTGGGGGTAGATGATGGGGTTCAGCTTCTTCTCCTTCAGCTTTTCGATGGTGTCCTTGTCGTCTCTCAGGTCCAGCTTGGTGCCCACCAGGATGATGGGCGTGTTGGGGCAGTGGTGTCTCACCTCGGGGTACCACTGTGGGTCAAGAGCTCGGTCAGAAGTGGCCGTTCACGGTTGGCAAACACACCAGGAGGAGTGTGGTGTCGACACAGCGCTTAGACTTTTAAAAGAAACCTGGATTTACAGCTCCACCTGACGGGGGTTACCACCTGACGGGGGTTACCACCTGACGGGGGTTACCACCTGACGGGGGTTACCTTGGCACGGACGTTCTCAAAGGAGGCTGGGCTGACAAGCGAAAAGCAAATCAGGAAGACGTCCTGAGGAACACAAAGGACATAAAGGCGTTAACCGGCAGCGGCGGTGACGCTCCATGTGCCAGGGCCCGGCCGACCCGGGTTAAACACCCGGCGGAGCTCAGTTTCCCTCCCCGCGGGTCTTCGGCACAGAGGCCGGTTTGTTGCAAAGACAAAAGAGCCCAAACAAGAGCTCTTTCAGTCCAGGCAGCGTGTAGGTACTATGGATACGAGGCTCCGCTCAGTGAACACACTCCATCCGACCAATCAGAGGCAAGGAGAACGGCCTGTGTGTGAATGTACGCTTACCGTCTGTGGGTACGACAGAGGCCTGAGTCTGTCGTAGTCCTCCTGTCCCGCCGTGTCCCACAGGCCCAGGTTTACTGGTTTCCCGTCAACCATCACGTTGGCAGAGTAATTGTCAAAGCTGTAAAAGGAGCGTGCGGAGATTTCGCAATCATTTTTCCTTCCATGTTCCGTAAAGGGTGTGTTGGTGTGTGTGTGTGTGTGTGTGACTCACACTGTGGGGATGTACTCGCCGGGGAAGGCGTTGGTAGTGTAGCTGATAAGCAGGCATGTTTTACCCACAGCCCTGGGAAAGGGTTTCATTCAGAAAAGATTGGACACGGTTAGATATGACGCTGGCAGGCTGCTTTATGAGCACCACGGTGTCAATTATCGCGTTTTAGTTTAAATAAAACAACATTTAGAACATAGATACAGGATGTTTCATCTCCTCCGCCCAAACAAGCCCAGCTCCTGAGGCACTACCTGGATAAATATGTTATCTGGAACGGAAACTGATCAACTGACAGCTTGTAAAATAATGCAAACGTAGTCTAAATACAGAGTAATGCACACGGTTTGGACATCTTTGACAAGCTACTTCTACTAAATATATGCAGATATTTGTCCTGATCCATAGAATGAACTTTGTGGTAACTGGACTATTTTGTACATGGTTTTGCATCAGTATTTACAGGAATACAGCTATTTGCCCTCAATGTCAGAGCAGACCAATGCCGACTGGTGACCCACGGTCACATTTATCTACAGAATGCCGATCCATCTGTCGGGGCCAGCTGGAGCGCAGCAACAGCTGTGGGCATGTGGGGCTGCTCCGCCCTCCGGCCAACTGTTGCTAACTGGGTCACAGCAAAAACTACCAAACAATCACCCACCACTTTCTATACCGAACTAAGGTTCAGGGGGTCAAAACATAAGGAATTAATAGATAGATTTAACTTACCCGTCCCCAACTACCACGCACTTTATGGCCTGCATCCCCTGTTAATACTGTAGCAGCTCTAAACCGGTTAGCTTAGCAAGCTAATGGAGGCTAAAGCAGACCCGTCCCGGTGGTTAGAAAGTGAACTAAGTTGATGGGATACGAAAACGCTTCAAAAGTCCAAAAAGCTTTGGCGACAAAAGTTGCGCGGCTTGCCCGCACTTCCCGATGTCACCCGGTGAAAATCCAAAGTTGTAACTGAGGGAGACAACAACCAAGGAGGAAACTCTCGGGTCAGGAGTGCGGGAAAGAAACGACGCCCACAGCCGCAATCCTGCCCGGGATCCCGGCGAGTCACGTCCGGTCAGCGCGGGCCGGCCCGCGACGCCCTCCGCCGCGTTCTGTCAAACAGCGACCCCCGCTGGCCACCGCCCGCAACTGCACACGCATGTGTTTTATCGTTTCATCAGAAGAGTGCAAAGTTATTTATTTATTTATTTATTTATTTATTTATTTATTTATTTATTTATTTATTTATTTATTTATTTATTTATTTATTTACCTGTGAGCACATTCGATACATTTGTGTATATACTTGTAATGTAAATATCCAGTGCGGTCCTTTTAGGATGGAGTTCAATCTCAACACAATGAATGTGTCAGATTAAAAAAACTGCCCGTAGAACTAATAGAAGAAATTTATTAAAAATAAACCCCAAATAGAAACATTGTCCAAATTCTCATTAGAACAAAAGCACAAAAAATTCGGTGAAATTCTTCCCTCCTGCGTTTAAGTCCAGAACTGCAGATAGTTTTCGGTTTTGAATTTTGAGTTTTTAAATTCTCTCCTGTAAAAGCGCCTTTAAAAAATTCTAACGGAGAAAGATGTTTTTAAGTATTTTAAAATGCACATAGGTATTCACATGCTCACATTTCAGTTCCATCGTTCATTATTCACAAGTCATAGCTGGTTTTTTATATTAAAAAAATAACACAGAGCATCATTTCTCCACAGGGGACAGAAGTGCATTAGTAACTTCGACTTTGGATTATTTTGTTGGGGGATTTTCTCATAAAACAAGACATTAATAGGATAAACGTCACCATTAGTGAAGGGCTGGTCCCGTGGGGGGTAAATGCAGATTAATGAGGGATAAAAAGGCCTGTTGCTGCACATCAGGGAGGCTGTTAAACACGGAGACACACTGCAGGACGACACGAGCTCAAACCGAGAAAACATATTACCAGAAGAATGCATAATGAAAGGTTAATCTGAGAAACACGATGAGAATCTTAACCTGAAACAGTCTCAACGCAGATGAGAGAGTCCGATGGTGAGACGAGAACCTTCTCTTCATTGTTTCCATCTGAAGTACACACAGTTATTTATCTGATGTTTATCCTTTTTACAGGAAAAACTCAACATTAAAAAAGATCAAGCAAAGCAGATAATCTTTCAAATGTTCTCACTTCCCTGTGACACAGAAATCTTCCTGCAACCTGCAGCACAAACATGCATTTCAGCAGATCTCCACCTTTAACCGTTCACGTTCCAAAGAATCCTTGAGTTTTAATGAGCCCTGGTGTCGGCTCCCATGAGCCGGTGAGTTAGGAAGGCAGTGTGAAGAGTCAGAATCCAGAAACCAGAGCGTGCTGGATGAGTCCTGGATGAGTGGGAGTTTCACTGGTTCCCATACAAACGTGCGTCCGGCAACTGACACTGACACGCAGGCTGGAAAGATCTGGCAGCCGAGCCACAGGCTGATGCCGTGGAAGCCATGAGCACTTCCTGTCCCACATGTTTTCCTATTTTTTCAAGCTGTATCAGAAAGGAAATGTGCAGGTTTGTTTTATTTCTGCGTTCATTGGCAGGGATGTGTTGCAGTTTGCAGACAGGATTTAGAAATTAGCCCAGACACTCAGACGCCCTCCTGCGTGTGCTCTGTCCTCGTGTGCAGGTTGTTTCTCAGCCCTTCACCAGCTGCAGACTTTCTTCAGACACACAGAGAAAAGAAATTGGAGTTGATTGAACCAGCAGTCGGGGGACACAGAAAAACACTGGATAATCAGCATATCGTTTCAATAGATCCGACGATGTGAAATGACCCAAGTTCAACTGCTCAGCTGGGATCAGAAAGCTGCTTCCTCATTTGTCGACTGATTTTTGGTGTTAGTCTGACAAAAGTATGTGCTTGCTCCTCTGCTTCCCACCTTCTGGTCCTCTCATCTCACACGCAGGCTGCAGTGAGAATTTACCCCCGGTGACAACAGAGGAAACAGATAAGTGGCTTCTCACACATGCTGTTGCCATTAGAAACCAGCTTCCCAGTCAAATTAAATAGAAACAAGTTTGTAATTGTGTAAATACTTGAGAAAAAAAAAAGTTTCAAAGGAAAAAGTGATGCCAAATTTTTCCTGATGTTTTTGTTCATGTATCATTTTTATGAGTCATCAATAAACGTGTGTGTGTGTGTGTGTGTGTGTGTGTGTGTGTGTGTGTGTGTTGCTCATGTTTTTATTTGACTCTACAACATGAATTTTTTTCTCTGCAGGCCCGTTTTGATTAAAAATGCTGCAAACGAACGCAGGCGAACATGACGTCAGACTGAGCCCAAGTTTATAAATTAAAATTTCATCCAAACAGCAAAGAGGGTCTCTTGGATCTTCTGCCTTTTCTGCTCCTCTTTTAAATTCTCTTGCCGTGAGGGACGAGCCAGCCTCCATCTTTTCTCTCCTCCAGCAGGCTCAGGCCTGGTGACACAGAGCACATGGTGAACAGCAAACGAATCCTCCTTTATCGATTCAAGGGAAATAATTCAATTACAGACGTGCGGCCGCCTCGATGGACTCCACCCTTTGTGGTTCAGCTGAAACTGGGAGCGGATGCTTTTCCTGCACTGCTTTTGGTTTGGTTTCAAAAGTGACACCCTTCGGTCTCCAGACACAGATTTAAAATGTTAGATTTTAGGCTCAGAAACAGCGGATCCAAGCACAAGAGTGTGAAGGAGCCGTCATGTGAGACTTGATGGCTGCAGGCGCTTCTCTACGGCTCTGAGAGGAGCCATTTTATGCAAAGTTATCACTGCTGTGCATCTGGTTTTTGTTTATGCCTGGAGGTATTTGAGGGGGAATCTGTGACTGCTCATTTTCTCTTTTAGTGTGTTTTTCAGTAATAAGTAGACATCTTAAATAAGAATGCAATAGCCCACCAAAGAGTAAAACTTGTAACATGTGATCAAATCATGAGACTAATGAACTCTGACCCTGAACTAATTGGTTTGCAAAGACCCTCGTCTGACCTGTCACTGAACATCCGCCTCTAAAGAAGCCATGATTTACGAGGGAAAACCTGCAGATATTAGGAATGGAATCCCACGTCGCCCCTTTCACCCCAACTGTGAGTCAACCCAGTGGTCACGGGTGTCCCCAAGACAAACGTCCGGGACGTTTACGTCAGCGCTGCCAGCAGACAGTGACTCAGCAGCTTTAATGCCACACTGGTTTCCAGGCTGTGCTGGGATGGCCTGGCAAGGTCCAGGGTGCACCCCGCCTCTCGCCCCCCGACAGCTGGGATCAGCTCCAGCGGACCCCTGGGACCCAGGTGGAGCAGGTATAGAAAATGGATGGATGGCTTTTGCCCATGCAAATAAATAAATAAATAAAATAAAAACCTTTCAGCTGCTAACTCTAAAGCAGACAGTAGCCACACGTGAGTGTTTTAGGGTGTGTGTTTCTGCTGATGGCAGTGAGGTGAGGTGGAGGGGAGGCTGGTCCAGGGCCTCCCTTCCTCTGCTGAGCCATCAGAGGCATCAGCCAGCCCACCTCCCCGGATCCTGGGCCCGGGGGCCCGGGGGCCCACTCCCTCCCAGGGGGCCACAGTCAGGAACGAGCCCACCTGAGGACCCGGGGGCTTCTTTTTCAGCTCAGCAGGAACTTTATCATCGGGTTTTTATTAGACTTTAAACTATCTGAAAACCTGATTGGTGTCAAATCTTGATCATGTGCGTGTGCGTGTGTGCGTGCGTAGGTGTGTGTGTGTGAGGGGGTTGGGTGTCGTTGGGGGCGTGGCCTGTGACGTCGTTGCAGTGTAGCGGCTGTGCGCGCACACGGAGCCGCTGAGGATGGAGCCGAGCAGCGTCGCGGGTGGACCCCTGTGAAACGCGGCTCCGCTCAGTCCGGACCTGCTTCTCCATCGCGTCCATACAGGCTCGTTTCCCACCTTCCTCGTCGCTCACATCGACGCGCCCTCCTCCTCCTCCTCCTCCTCCTCCTCCTCCTCTGTCACCGGTGTGTGTGTCAGCTGCTCCCCGGCTCCTCTCTGGGATCGGTTTCACCCAGGTTGCAGCCGCGCACATCCCCTCCATCGGTCGGTATGGATGAGGACAATCACGGTAAGTGTTTTTTTTTCCTTTCTTGCTCCTCTCAGCTTTGCATCCCCCCACCTTCCTCCAACCCCCACCAGTCAGACTGGGATGTGTGCTGGATGCAGGGATGTTGTCAGTCAGGGGATACAGAGGTATCTGAGCAGCAGGAAGGTCTTTTTTCCTGCAGAAAAACCCAACCATTTAATTCCAGATGGAGGAGGAGGAGTTGTTCCACGATGAGATGAGGCGCAGGTCTGCACTTTCCTTCACACTGGACCTGCCAGATCCACCTGCAGACAAACAAAAAACCTACAAAAAAGCAAACGTTTGATCCATACAACAAATGGTGCATGTGTGAACGTACCCACAACGGTCCTGTGCACTCCTCAGGGGGGATAAAGACCTCGGGTTTTGAACGGTCAGGCATAAATGTGCAGGAACGCCGCGTTGGGCCAGGACAACGGTGGTGGACAAGCTGGACCCGGGACGTGTGTGTTTACGCGCGGAAGCTAACGGACCCGCAGACGCACACCCGCCGTGGATTACGGCTCACGTGACGGCTGCAGCTCAGAGCCTGGTGTCGGTTGTTACACGCCAGCGCTGATAATCCCAACTGCCTTGTGGTCTGAGGGTCTTCAAGCGGGTGGGGTGGAAACAGCCTGGTGACAGCCTGGTGACAGCCAGTCAGCTCAACTGTAAGAGAGCAGCAGAACCCCGAGAGGCCCTCCTGGAGGGTCCCAAGCCGGGCGGGCCTGTTTTTGGTGAGGAAACTATCAGAGAATGAGAGAGGCGACAACGGGACCGAGCTCCCGGTGACACCAGCACAACCAAGAGAGGCAAAACCTGGAAAAAGGGATTTCACATCACCGCCGGGGTGCAGAGCTGATGATTCACGAGCGCCAGAAGTTCAAACTTTAGGAGGAACTGTGAGGACAGGACATGATTAGGGTGTAAATGCACATTTGTCACCCTGTCACATGTTTAGGCCTCTGCCATCAGCCCACAACTGTGCAACAAGCTCACCGTGTGTGTGTGTGTGTGTGTGTGTGTGTGTGTGTGTGTGTGCACCAGAGGGAAGTGTGTGAGCTGCTCAGATAACATGCCGTGTTTAAAAAAATAACTCAGCTGCCGTGTCGCACGTTCGCCACTGTTCACCAGCCTGCAGACACCACTTAACATGGCTGGCATGCTAACCTCCACGTGCTCACATTTTTCCGGCCTTCACACTCTCCGACGGCAACGTTACACCTCTGGCATGTGTGAGTCTGCCGAACTCTGGTTCAGATGAAGGTGAATAAGTCCTAGGCGCGTTTTTTGGGAGCCTTCTGATCACCTCTGGAGTGATTCATGCACCCAGACCTGAGGTGTAACGTTTACAGTAGAGAGCAGGTGCCATGGAGGAGCCTGAAAAGTGTATTTTTAATGCCGTGATGCCAGGATTTGTGATTTTCCAGCAGCTGTTCACCAAATAGTTCAAATCTGCAGACACCAGGAAGAAAACTTGGAGGCGTCTCTCCCTGCAGGGGTATTAAACCTCCCTTAAGAGGCAGCTGAAATAATCACAGCCCCCGCACACAGCGAATAAAACTATTTGTTGGCCTGTGCAAAAATAGATGGAATTCATTAGAGCGTGTTTACAGCGTTCTCTAATCAGAGTTGGCGCTTCTCCGCTCGGTTGACAGACGGGGCCTGGCCTCCACACGGGCGAGGAATCTGGAGTCTCCAACTCTTCGGTGTTTGTCGTTAGCCGTGTGTCTGGTTTTAGCTTCACCGGTCCAGCCGGCAGACAGAGGTTCCGCCGGGGTGGGACGGACACTTGGCTCCCTCCTCTTTGTTATCAGGCTCAACACTTCCCTCACAGAAGCCAAACAGCTAATCCCATCTGCCTGTGTTGTTTCTTAAGGTTTTTTTTTCTTTCTAATCCTGCGTGTTATCTTCTGACCCACATCTTTCCTTTTATCTGCTGCATCTTTTGCAGTCGTCGCCTGCTCAGCTCTGCATCTTATTGCTGTTATTGTTTCATATCGCGCGCTCCTCCACCATGAAACTGAAGCCGGGGCGGCTTTTGGAAAACCTGCACAAACACTCGGCTGTAATTTCGCTAGTGATCTAGTAGGGAAGGCTGTTCGTTTGGAAGAAAAGAGGGATGTTGGTGTTTATTATGGCTGCGGGTGAGTGTGTGGGAGGACATCAGGCTGACCAGTTTTCTGTAAAACGCGTCCAGACGGTGCTTCTCTGCATCGTGTGTCGGTGTACTGATGCTGCCGAGAAACGGTCGTCACAACTTAGTGTATTTTATATAACTGTATTTTAAATGTAAAGATCATCTTTACATGTAACAACTGAACCTCAGCAACAGCAAATGTGGTTCCCAGAAGTATCTCTGTGACGGTACTGTATTGTATAGCAGACCACTACGTGCCGTTAATGCTAGTTAGACTAGCACACACACACACACACACACACACACACACAGAGAACAGTCTGCAGGTTCAAAATGAAGCGAAGCTAAATTTAAGTGCTAAGATCAAGGATTTTGTGCAACAACATTGTGTGATTAAATGAACAGTATACTGTACCGGTGAAGCAAATACACAAACAGACAGTGCTGGCACGTGTGTGTGTGTGTGTGTGTGTGTGTGTGTGTGTGTGTGTGTGTGTGTGTGTGTGTGTGTGCGGGGGGATTCTACCACACACCACTGTATGTGTGAAGAGAGATGTTCTACATATGGACCTGTATTAGTGGGAGTAGACTGCAGAATCTATCTTGATGTGGTCCCATACACCATGGAAGTGGTGGTGTGAGGGGCAGTTTGTCAGGAAGGCAACGTTTCTACGGTTGTGAGAAGAGCTATTGAGAGTGGAGAGTCCCTGTATATGTGGGCCAGAGGCCAGATGAGGAGACAAAAGGAGCAGCAAATCAAACTGAGTGGGAGCTGGGGAGGAACCCAGACAGATAAGTAAGGCCATCAGAGATGTGCTGCGAAAACAGAGAGCAGCTGACCATACAGACAGGATGGAGTCGGGATGGTGTTCCCAGACCAACCCAGTGTGTTTTTTGGCTCCCCCTCCGGTTCACTCGCACCTCCATTACGTGCTCCAGCTCCTTTCAATTTCATTCCTTGCGCTTTTTTCCAGGTTGGAGTTGTCTTCGGTTTCCTCCTGGCTCAGGGGCTGTTTGATCCAGCAGGTAGCCAGAGGACGGTTCCATAGTTAATATTTAGGATCCATTACCCAGGTTCTGCACTCAGCTGCGGGCCAGAGAGACGTTGTGGGTGGTTTGTGTTCCTTTGATCAGCCGTGACCTGTTTGTGCGTGTGAGGCCGTCCGCCAAAGTCGCTGTTTTTGCAGGCAGGCGCACGGTCGTCACAGGGATTTCCTGAGCCTCCGCAGGCTCGAAGCGGACTCAGAGCGGTAGGACCGAAACAGTTCTGCAACTAGGAAGCTTAAATGAATGAAAAGAACCGAGGATGCCGCCTGCCTCGGTAGCGGAGGTGTCTCGATAGCAGAGGACGCCTCCCGTTCATCTGTTCCCTGCCAATCACCTGACACCCACAGAAGGTCACCGCGGTGTCCAGATCTGTCAGGTCCACGTGCATCAAGTGTGGCGTCGCAAACACATCTGCGATAACCCCGTTTGTTGTCACTTTAGTCCCCTTTTTTGCAGTTTCTTCAGTAAAACCCTTCTTATTTCACCCAGATCGGACCATAAATGAGTGACCGGAGGCTACTTGGACAGGCCCCTGTGAAAGCAGCTCCCGCTGCTCGTGGATGGAGAGACTTCATCCGTCTACTCCCATCTCGGGCCAATCCCATCATAAGACCGTGGTTACTTTGGCCAGCAGCTCACTCAGCCGAAGCCCTGCAGATTCCGCTGGTGCTGTGTGTGCTAAGGTCGCGCTGATGCTCAGCAGATGTGTGATCTGAGGAGGCCCCGGTGATCAGACCACCTCCTATGCAGTTGTGCACAAATGCCCCCACAGCAGGGGTCTCCTCCCCCCGCTCCAAAAAGCCCTGCAGATTAACCAGAGCAATCAACGTGGACGCTCCTCAGCCCTCCGAGCCCCAGATTCTCCGTGCGACCCCAGCCGTGTTCAAAATCTAGAAGCCCTACTGACCACCCCCCCAAATCTCTTTTCTCACGCAAACGTCCGGAGCTGTTATGATTAAATTCTTCCTGAGCAGCCCACATCCCTGCGCCGCATGCTAACCTGCAATTTTTCAACCACAGATGCCACATGAATCAGTTAATCAGAAATTCTTCTAGTTTACTGGCTGTTGGTTACGTTCTGGTACACAGCCAGAATGCGTTTGTGTCGTCTTTAAGCTTGCAAATATTATCATTGGTCACAAGTCTTTTGTTCACTAAAATAATCTCATATCTGCATATTCTTTTTATATAAATGTCCTTGTTCTGACTAATACATGATGGTTGGAGGTTATCTTCCATGGTAACAGGAAATCTAATACCATGTATTTATTTGTTTCCTCCAGTAGTTTGGTTCTTTTTATGGTGTAAAAGCCTTATTACAACCTAAAAAGAGGACTTTGCTCAGAGGTTTTGTTTTGGTTTTTTTTTTCTCCCTCAGTAAAACCCAAAATAACACGAAGCCAGTGATAAAGCAAAACTAGAAATCAGGGCAAAACACACTGCGTCAAGGGTGAAGGGAAACAAAACGAACCTTGTCTGGACAAACAGGCTGGAGCTGTGTTGTGTTTGTCTTTCTCTTCTTGGAGGAGGCCTGGCCTGAAATCACAAGACTGCCGAACCGTGGCCTCGCTCCAGACAGCAGGCAGACACGCCGGGCAAAGGTTCAGGTCGTTGGCCAACCCTCAGCGTGTCCAAGTCCTGGGTGCCCTTTGACCCTGTGCATCAAAAGCCTTGTTTTCCTGCTGCTGCAGGCTCTGCTGTTCGCTCGTTCATCAGCGTCACAGAGGAGAAAGAGGCCAAAGGCACTCGGGCAACATCTGGCGCTCTCGTGCTCGGAGAGACTCGCGTTGGGCTCCCAGTGCAGGGGCCACGGCCGGCGTGTGGGGTTATTGCCAGCCGGCCTCAGTGCCAATGTGCTCATGTGAAGTTCCGTCTGCCCGTCCGTCCGCCTGCCCGTCTGTCGTGGTGCTCGACCCAGACTGCAGAGTGCGTCCTCCTCAGTCAGATAGATTGGGAGCGGCGTGCTTTCGATTACAGCTGTGATCTGGAGGAAGTCACCCCCCCCCCCCCCCAATTCTTCCTGAGTTCCTCTTTGCTGCAGGGAAAAACGGGTAACGAGGTTATAATTTTTAAAAAAAAAAAAGCTCACTGCAAGCTCACCCACTGCAAAAAACATGGGGGCACCAAAGTCGCTAGTTTAAAGCTAAGCTGGTAGATCTGGACAAACAAGATCCTGCTCCTCCTCTCATGAACCAGTGAAATCTGGGGCTGCAACCGGCGGTAAGCGAGGGTGGGATTTCCCTGAGTGCCATCATGCACTCTCAGGACTCCGCTCTTCATCCCACACAGCTGCTTTCCACGCAGGCAACACACAAGTTGTGTAAACGGAGCAGATTGCATGAAACTGCTTCACGCGCGCAAGATATGAAACGGAAAGTTGGTGTGGAGTTTACGCGATAAAGCCCCCAAATGTTGGTCTTAATGCCGTCTTAGCCTCGGCTTTCGGGGACAGTTGTTGCTTTTGGGTGTGAAGAGCAGGAGCGGATTTACTGCTGAAAGTAGATTTTGAGGGATTTTGGGTTTAGGGGTGAAATGAGTGGAGCCTCTTGTTCTCCCTGAAACGGGCTGGACTTTAAACCGCTGGATGCTTTCAGCCCTTCATCAGATACGGAACCATCTGAGCTCTAATGCTGCATAGCCTCTTTTAAAAAGCGCAGAGGTTAACACGCCTTCTGTGTGGGTTTTTCAATATCCGTACAGAAATTAAAAGCAATGTCTGTCTCATGGCAACCCTGGAACTAGACGACAAGGCCCTTGAAGATTTATTGTTTTTTTCCTTCAGCATGAAGCAATGACTCACTTCTCCAATCAGTTAAACTCAGTCTAATTGATTTTACAGGATTATCTTCGAAACATGGGGGGGATCCGGTAACGAGGCCAGCGAGGCAACGCTCGGCTTTGTCCCCATGTGCTCGTCGAAAACACTAAACTTATTTCCTGAATGAGTCATGGAAGGTCACAGGGGAAGTGTGTTAATAATATAATTGGAGGAGCACCTCCACGGAGGAGCCCCCGACCACTAAACAAGATTAGAGGGGGGAGCAGCCGTCGGGGGGGTTTTAGCCTCGAAGAATCAGGGTCTGAAACGCAGCGCGTCCAGTCGAAGAGACGCAGATTTAAAGAGGAAGAAACCCCTCGCTAATAATGGTGTTTGGCCTTTATTGAAAGTGTGCATCTTCTGGTTTTATTAGATTTGTAATGAATGAAGATGGCAATCTCGCTGCCAGTGGACGTCTCCATTAGCTAATGGCTCCGGCCCAAAACACGACGCTGTTTGTGCCTCTGAGCGACCAAAACCTGACGCGAGTTGGCGCAAAGCACCCGATCTGTGAACGCTAACAACAGCCTTGCTCCAGAAAGGCATTAGGAAAAAAAAAAAAAAGGCTCATTTATGATGGAAGCCTCGTGAAACTCTACAGAAAAGACTGAGGAGGAAGTTTCCTCTTGTTCAGTTAAAACACGTGAAGGCAGGATAAACCGGAAAAAAATACAAGAAGCCGGATTAAAACAAAGGCAGAAACACTTTGCTCCGTGGAGCCTCTGCTGCTGAAATGTGCCCGTCGCCTAGGTGAAATCCTTGGACATTTTGAAGCTGATGGCGTGAGAGCGGAGGACATTTGCTGATAGTCGCTTGTGGATCAAGGCTGCGGCCACGGTGTAAACGAAATAGGGCTTTATGGAGTATCAGGGGAGGATGAACAAACCATTCAAATTTAGAGGAACTGGCCGTGTGTAGTCCTGGTTTTGCTCCGTTTGAACGGTCCAACAACTGGGTTGGGAAGCCCTGAATAGCATCGCTGCCTTGAACACAGCCTTGAAACGCTGGATCATAACTAGGCTGAATACATCCTCCTCAACACAGTGACCTTATTTTTGCTTTAATTGGCGCTGCTTCCTGGCTGCCAGGGGGGAGAGAACAACATCCCATGTTTGCATCTCCACATGTAGGCAAAAAGCTGGGCAAAGATGAAGAACAAGTGCGAAATAAAGTGCGTGTGGGTGCAAGCGAAACGAGATAGGAAGCTGAAAAGAGGTAAAACATAAAAGGGTGATAAAAACCCTCTTGGCCTGGGGATTGGGTTGGAGTGGATGTTCAATTACCAAACCCGCTGTATGAAAATGTAATCTGAATTGGCTTCATTAATAGAAATTCCCCAAAGCCAACTGGAGGACGAAGGAGCGGGCCAGATAATTAAGACCCCTGCATTCTTCCTCTGGTTAATTACCACCAGTGTGCCGGCTGTTTGGTTAGCGTCACCGCAGCCGTGCGGGCTGAGATCCGACCGCAGCAGCAGCAGCAGCAGCAGCAGCAGCGTTTTCCGGTCGGATGAGGCTGGAGATGCGAGCGGAGGAGCTGTTTCTGCTCCTCTGGCTCCACCTTCAGAGGCTGTTGGCGCTTGGTTGGATTTGTGAGCTACTTTCTCCATTTCAGTTCCCGAGGACCTGTCCCTGGAGGAGAGAGACGAGCTGTCAAACATCCGGCGCAGGAAGAGAGAGCTTCTCGATGATATTGAGGTGTGTGTGTGTGTTTTTGTGTGTGTTTGCAGCTATATATTAAATTGGCACTCTATTTCAAGTAATGTGCACAGTGAGGAGTAGAATATTTCAGGGTTTTTGGGTCTCCTCCTTGTCTGAAACCTGCCATGCTCTTCTTTCAGAGGTTGAAGTTTGAAATAGCTGAGGTCATGACGGAGATCGAGCAGCTGACGTGCATTGGAGACAGGTAAAGTCCTCCAGCTGGACTTTGTGGCCCCTTACAAACACAGTTTGCAATCAAACATCAGAGGTTTCTATGATTTTACTGGCTAAAATGTTTTATAAATACAATCCTGATAGCAGATTAGCAATCCTACCTTGTTTCTATAGACAAAACCCAATATGCCGCATGTTTGACCAACGGTTCCTGTCACCTTTGTGTTGACTCTATTGTATACAGTGGTTGGGCTCGGCGGTGTGTGTTCCCCATCCAGCATCTGTGTTAAACAAACACTGACGCTGGATAAGCAGCACACTGTGTGTGCCGCATAAATCCATCAGCCACACTCTCCATACGCGTCTGTCACTAAGGTCACGTCTGCTTTCTCCTCTCATCTGTCACCTGTGTCTCACACACACACACACACACGTGCACACACACATATAAAATCGGTAAATATAGAACAGATGTAGCAGGAGGTCATGTTCTTAGGTGTAGATGGAGCGTATTTTTGAGAATATTGAATTAGCATGTAGGATATTCCTAATTAGAAGATTAATTTGTGTTCTCGGGTGTTTAAATCTCAGCCCTCGTGATTCTGTGTTGCAGTAAAACATCCCAGAGAAACAAGCAGATCGCCATGGGCAGGAAGAAATTCAATATGGATCCAAAGAAGGTGGGCCACACCCCCTCCTGGTTTCAATCAGACCAAATCAGCCAGGCCTGTCAGCAGGGGAACCCAAACAGACGTCCTTGGTTGCTCCTTCTCCTCTCCAGGGAATCCAGTTCCTGCTGGAAAACGACCTCCTCCAGCAAACCCCCGAGGACATCGCCCAGTTCCTGTACAAGGGCGAGGGCCTCAACAAGACGGTCATCGGAGACTACCTGGGCGAGCGGTGAGACGCCGCGGGCTGCCGGGGAGCGTAAAAGAAAGGAAAGAAGGGAACGGTGGCTCCTTGGTGGAGGAGGATGAAAGCCTGGATCTCGGCGCCGGCGTTGCCGGGCTGTTGCCGGGCTGTTGCCGGGCTGTTGCCGGGCTGTTGCCGTCTGCCCGTGGGAACCTGTCAGGCAGTTAGAGGGCAGGTCCAGGTGCTCACAGGCCGACTGATAACCAAGGGAAACGACCGTCCTGCAGCTGCTCAGATGGGTAGCGTTATCTGGGGGAGAGATTAGACGCGTGAAACACGAGAGAAAGGAGGAACTCCGGCAAAACTGCCTGATTCAACACCCGGGCTCACTTGACCTCATCCCAAAAACACCAGACTGCAGTTTTGTGACGTCGGGGTTACGATTATGATGACTTTTCAAAAGAAGTAGACAGCTGATAGCTTGAACAGTACTTTTTTAGAGCTCAAAACAACTTTAAACAACATTTTCAGTGTGTTGTAGCAGAAACCCACTGTTGAGATTGAAAAAATTAAAAAAAAGATGAGGCATGACAGGTTTCTGTGACAGGCAGCTGATGCTTGAGCAACGACATCAGACAGTGATCAGCTTCAGAGATATCAGCAGAGGAAATGTCAGAGATAATCAGAAGCTCTGACAGAGGCGCCGCTGAAGGCTTCATGTACCGTTCAGCCTGGTCAAAGACAGTGGAGCACACTAACGGCCCCGTTCACTGGACACACACTCAGGACAGGCTGGGAGTATCCGCCCAGTCGTTAGCACTGACAGAGCTGGTGCAAGGAGCTGCAACCCGCCGCTGGGGCGGGGGGATGCAGGGAGGACAACAGGGAGCGGAAGGAAGAGCTGGTGAGAAAGATTGTGATGGATTAGACTTTTCATCATATCTGCGTTACTCAGCTTTGTTTGTGAGGGACAATCCGCCTCCTAGCTGCCGGGAATGCGCACAATTTCATTTCTACCCAAGCCGGCAGCCCGCTGATGTAATAAATGTGCGGGTTTTTACATGTGAGTCAACCCCTCGCCAGCACAGGGCTACGATAATAAACATCAATCACACCTCTTTGCCTCCGAACCAGAAAATCCTCGCTTTCATTTGGGCGTTCCAGAGCAGAGAGGGAAAGCACCAGCCCAGCCCGTCCAGCCGTCCACTCGCCTGGTGAAAATGCTCCCAAATGGCCCAAAAGATCTTGCTTTTAGATGTTTTCCCCTCAGTCAGACCACCACTCGCACCCACCCGGCCCCTCTGGGGTGCAGAAACAACCAGCAGCGGCCAGCTGTCCAAACCGCCTCCAGACGCGGATCTCAGGAAGGTCCAGAGGGTTCAGAGAGACTCCGCTTGGCTGGAGGAGAGATGGCTTCGCATCTCCGCTCATGACGTCCTTTTTCCTCCCGCAGCGACGACTTCAACATCAAGGTGCTGCAGGCTTTCGTGGAACTGCACGAGTTTGCGGACCTGAACCTGGTCCAAGCCCTCCGGTGAGCAGGGGGACGGCGGGCGGGCGGGCGTGGAGCCCGGCCCCTGGCCCCTGGCATCGGACGTCACGGCTCTTCCTCTCCGTTTGCAGGCAGTTTCTGTGGAGCTTCCGTTTGCCGGGCGAAGCCCAGAAGATCGACCGCATGATGGAGGCGTTTGCCTCGCGGTACTGCCAGTGCAACCCCGGAGTCTTCCAGTCCACAGGTTGGGCCCGATGCTTCTCTCTGCTCTCATCACACAACCACTCCTTCATCACCTGAAATAGTCATCAAACCGTTTCAGAAACGCTCTTTGATTAGCTTAGTTAGATAATGACTCCACTTGTTGCTCTTTTACTTCATTTCTGTTTCTTCGTTTCCACTTTTTGAAACAAAAAGTTCCACGTTACCTGTTTAACTCACCTCAGTGCAGATGCCCTATTCTCACTATTGGTTGATTTCAGTCACGTAAAACTACCTTTTAGCATACGTGAGCCCAATAGTACAAACTTTACACGTGTAAAGTGAGAGCTGATATGTGGCTCAAAATCAGCAAAAGGCTAAACTAGTGTACTAATGTGCTTTTTTTTCTTTTTTAATGCATTGTAATCGTCAATCTAAAAGAGTTTCTGTACCTACAGATCAGTGGGGATTATCAGATTACAGTAGCTCCGTGTCACAGTTGACATGCAGGAGGTAAAGTGAGAAAAGACGACACCAGACAAACGAGCAGCGTTCATTATTCATTAGACTCGATGTGGTCGAGTGGTTCACCAACTAAAACAAAGCTTTTAACTACAACTAATAGTGAATTATTGAAGACGTAGGCGTCACCTTGAATAGGTGAAGGTGCATGTGACCACACGGTGGGACCTGATCAACTATATTCTGAAGATATACAACCTTTTAAAATATTTTAATCCATTATTGGAATCTGCAAACTCCTTTTCTCCTTTTTTAATTTCTCTTGTTTTTTTTCCAATTCCAAGCGCCAGTTCTCCTCTCTGCAGTTATTTTAGTGAAGAACGTCTGTTATCGGGCAGACAATAGAGGCCCAAAGTGTGTCGCAGAGGAGATAGACAGAGGCAAATGAATGATTCATCCACAGGCAGCCAGTGTGTGTGCGTGTGCGTGTGTGTGTGTGTGTGTGTGTGTGTGTGTGTGTGTGTTAAATTACCCCCCTCCTCCCCAATTCTATAACGTTATCAAATTAAAGGAATAAAGGTTTTATTTCTCGTTTTCTCAGCACTTTGTGAGTTTTGGGGTTCAATCAGGGGACGAGGTAAAACCCCTAAAATGTGTTTTGGATCAGACTATATTTGATTCATTAGGCCGCTCTGGCCCCCAGAGTAAAGTCCACACAGCTCAGGATGAATCTCTCCCACTCCCACGAATAAAAGGAATGTGAGGAATTTCATTTTTTTCCTCTGGTCCTGCTTTCGCATCAACTCGGGATGCGTTTGCGCCATCGAGCCGCCATTTCACATCATTCTTTTCCCTGTAAATACAGCACCCATTGTTGTTTTTAACGCTGTGGCTGTGTGAACTAAATCCTGCAGAGAGTATTTAGACTATCTAAATACATGTAGCACCCAAATCTGTTCTCAGTGGCAGGAAATAACCCCTTTGATCCCTCGTTGACGCCCTCAGATACCTGCTACGTGCTGTCGTTTGCTATCATCATGCTCAACACCAGCCTGCACAACCCCAACGTCAGGGACAAGCCCCCCGTGGAGCGGTTTATCTCCATGAACAGAGGCATCAACGAGGGAGGAGATCTGCCAGAGGAGCTTCTCAGGGTGAGGTTTGGACCGTGACGATGATGACGATGAGGCAGCCGCTGCCGCACAAAGGCACCACTTCCTTTTATTTATGTCTCTCCCCTCCCGCAGAACCTTTATGACAGCATCAAAAACGAGCCTTTCAAAATCCCAGAGGACGACGGCAACGACCTGACGCACACGTTCTTCAACCCTGACAGAGAAGGCTGGCTTTTAAAGCTCGGTACGTGCATTCGAGGTCTCTCCGTCAGTGATAACAGCAAAGTCCGACATCTAAAATGTGGCATTTAGGGCATCTTACAATGGCATGTAGCTACAGTAGCGATTTTTACAAATATAAAACCACTAGCACTGGTACTGTTCATGCTAACATGCAGAACAGGTTTTTTTTAAACAATTTTTTTTAACAATTTCAGTTAGCATCAGCCACCAGACAGTGTTTAGGAAGAGTTTGAGCTTCATTAAATGACTCCAACCTGCAGGAACCACCACTGAAAGCAAATGAAAGGTTCTGGACTGCGTAGATCTGTGACTTCAAGCCAGCCGCTGCCTATTTATAGCCTCTCCGCTCTTTCAGCAAGCCTCCTTTAGCTCTTTTTCCTTTCTCTCTTGGATCGAAGTGATTTGTGGGATACTTCTGTGGCGACTCTTCCTTCTTTATCAGGAGGGAGGGAACCCTCCACGCCCCTCCTGAGTGCCCACCTGCGGGCTTCGGCTGCCGTGATTCCTCAGCCCAAGTCCCTGAGCGAGATAACTGCATCATTTCATTGGTTCGTGGCGTCAAAGCAGCCAGTAAATCAGACAGGCTGTGTGTGTATCTGGGTCATCTTAGTTTGCGTTATCATAAAGATAAAAGCAAACTACGGTGCTTTCCAGCGAAACGCCTCCAGTTTCAGTTAGAACGCAATAATAATGTCTTCATCGCTGGTGCATCAAACCTTTTGCTGTACTTGCTGTAGCCCCTAAAAGGGGTTCCTGCAGACGCTGGGAACCCCCAAGGCCCAGCTCACGTCCTTCTGTTTATACCAGCTGTCAGCAGCCAGTTATCCGCTGGAGCGGCTGAGTAGACGCGGAAGTGCAGCCGACCTCTGAGGCTCAGTAAGCGGCCTCGGCTGCTTCTCCAGAGGCTCCAGGTCTGCTGGGATGGGACTGGTTTCGCTGGAGAAGCGGCTCCAGCTCTGGTCCTGTGGCGCTCTGACCTCTCCCTGACTGGGGTCAGCTGATCAGGTCATTACAGAACAGGCCCCCTTTGGCTCCGCTGCTGTTTCTCTTCTAGCCGTCCCTCACCTCGCTGCTTCCCGTCTTCCGCTCTGCATCTTTCGCCCTTCATTCCGCCAGCTTGACTTGCCACATGGTTTTAGTTCCAATGCTTCCCGGTGGTGATTTCCAGGCTAACTTTAGCTTCATCTTCAGCTTAATCAAGCATTCAGCTGCTCTGTTACACACTTTTGTGTGAAATATACCGAAACAAAGCGCCGGAGCCTCAGAATCTCTTCCTGGCATGCTGGCTGCTATAAAATCACGTCACACCACCAACAAATATTCCAGAACCAAGTTTACACTCTTGTTATTTAATGTGTGACTTTGATTCGGGGCACGTGAACATAAACTCATACATAATAAAGACAGAAAATCTGGGTCAGAAGCGCGTTGCCGGTTGTAAACACATCTGCAGCGGTAAAGTGTGTGTCACGCCTAATCTGTTAAGTCAGGAAAGACGCTGTTATGGCAGCCATATTGCAGAGTGTACGTTGACATGGATCAGGTTGTGTTCTTTTGATGACATAGTGGAACCCCTCGTTGCATCACTTGTAGTGTAATCACCAGAAAATCCAGTAATCCTGGTAATCTGCTTCTTATGGGCCGGCTGGCAGATGGAGAGATGCTGTCTTCAGGAGGAGAAGTCGCTCTTTTATTCTATATATTGTACTCGCGTGTGTCTTTGCTAACGGTTTTTCCGCCCCACCCTCCCCATCCGTCTCCCCAGACGAGCGGGGGGGAGGGGGTTGCCGGGAGGGGCGTTTGCGGCCTGTGATTGAGGCTAATAAAGCAGAGAGCCGACAACCAGGACCAGATGTGGCGCGTGGAGCTGAGGGTTAGCGCGTGGCTCACCTGGAGTCACGTGTGCGTGTGTGTGTGGTTTTTCCGCACAGGTGGGCGGGTGAAGACGTGGAAGCGGCGCTGGGTTCATCCTGACCGACAACTGCCTCTATTACTTTGAATACACAACAGTGAGTATGCACACACACACACACACACACACACTTCAGAGGTCTCTTTAACAGATGTATCCCCTCTGACCTAAATCGACATCCTCATTCCAGCAGTTACCATGAGGCATCATGGGAAACATCTGCAGCGTCTGCGGCACACATCTGGCACCACTAAGCCCCAGAGCCACGTGCAGCCCCGACCTGCTGCCCGTCCACCCCTGTTCCTCCCAGAATCCTGAGTTTTAAGAACACCCCCCACACACAATCATGAAATGATAAACGAACACTCACCACCGAAGGGACACACACACACACACACACACACACACAGCTGTGGGCAGCCGTCTCAGAACACCCCCCCCCCCCCTTCCCTCCACCACACCTCCTCATTAGTCTGAGGACGACGAGCAGGACACAGAGCGGTTCCTTAAGGTCCCCCACCCCTCCCCGACACCCACCCAACATCGCTCCCTGGTAAACGGCGGGTGTAGTGTTACTTCTCCCTTGGGTGCTGTCCTCTACATGACCATCATTTTTTTTTAAAAAAAGAACTCTGGTTCCTTCTTTTTGCCAGCTCAGCGTTTCAGTTGAAATCTCTGCAGAATAAACTGGACGTTCGCGCTGGCGAGCCTCTAGCTTCGCGGCTCCTGCATCCGTTTTCGTGGTGGATCACGATCAAACCTGAGCAACGATGCATCCGTGTTGATGTTCCTTCTGTGTTTTTTTTTCAGGATAAGGAACCTCGTGGGATTATTCCTCTGGAGAACCTCAGCATCAGGGAGGTGGACGAGCCCAGGAAGCCCGTAAGGAGCAACACACACAAATGTAATAAAAGACACAGACACACTTCCTGCTTTTGCTCATGTGATGTTTCACCAGAACTGCTTTGAGCTCTACAACCCGAACCACAAAGGTCAGGTGATCAAGGCCTGCAAGACAGAGGCGGACGGACGGGTTGTCGAGGGCAACCATGTCGTGTACAGAATATCAGCCCCCACACCCGAGGAGAAAGAGGAGTGGATCAAATCCATCAAGTAAGTAATGCTTCAATTGCGCGGATCCATTTACACTGAGAGGGCACTTAGCCAACGCTGAGCTGCTCCCAGGTGGCGCTTTCTCATGCCTGACCTTGGCTGCGAGACACACACACGCACACACACACACACACATTCACACAGAGCTGTGAGCTCAATCGCAATTCTGCGGACGAGTGCAAACGCACTCTCGCGCTCCCTCGCACAAACGCCGGCGACTAAATATGTCTCCGTTTCTCACACGTCCTCGCTGAAAGCTCAGCTGTGGTCTCACACACACACACACACACACACACACGTAGGGCAAGGCCCGAACGCGGCCCTGCTAACCCGAGGAGAGGGTTGGTAACAGAGCCTGTGAAGGTGTGAGTTTCTTCTGGTCCCTGCAGGACAGCTCACAGATCACACCCCGCCGTCAGCAGCCAGTCAACAGATTTACAGACACACACACACACACACACACACACACACACACACACTCCGTGCATCCACGGCCTCCTCACTCACCCGTCAGAGAGTACAAAAGCTCCTGTAGTAACCACAGTGTGGACACTTCGTTGGACTGGTGGGCTCAGCACGTTTGATTGTTCAGCTGCTGGGAAGCCAGCGGGTTACTCAGCACCCACCCCACCCGCCCCCACCCGCCCACGCGCCTCCATGTGTCTTTTAGGTTTTGATACGAAGCCATGTGGAGCAAGCTGATCTGCATATTACCGATATTATGATGAACTTATCGTGTGGTTTCTCCTTCGGGTGCCTTCCTGCAGAGCAAGCATCAGCAGGGACCCCTTCTATGACATGTTGGCCACCAGGAAGAGAAGGATAGCCAATAAGAAATGATAATCATCCACCATCAGGTTGCACCAGGAAGTCCTCGTGTGTGTTTGTGCGTGTTGAGGTCACCATGAAGACTTCAGACATCTGTCCTTTGAGGGCTGGAGGACAGCAGACTCAGGTGGGACTCTATCAGACTGACGTGTGTTTGTTCCTAAAGGCCATCTGCAGTTTCCAGATGAAGGTTTTCTCGTTTGTGGCATCTGGAGGACTTTTAATGGACAAGAAGACAAGAGAACCTTCTCTACGCGGTAATACCGCCCCCTGCTGGGTTATGGAAAACATTCACATGAACGTTGAAATAGGGGTTTTTTTTATTTTATTTTATTTTTTTTATCAAGAATGATTGACCTGGTTTTTTTCTGTGTGTGGGCGAGACTCACGTGTTCCCTGAATGTTCATCTTCTCATAAAATTCCTTTCTGGAGCGTTTCGCTAACCCAGTGTCATGCATCAGCTGGTCTGATATTAGTCCAAAAAGTGAGCATAAGACAGATTTGTGGTAGAAACTGATACTTTGTTGTTGTTTTTTTACTCTTTTGTTTGTGAAACAACTTAAATTCTAAATTGAAAGCAATGAATTAAACAGGACAGGTAATAATGTTAATTTCAAACTATCGTCAATTCATTGAGCAGTTATTTTTATTATTATTAATAATATTTATCCTCTTTGTTTAACAAAAACAGTCCTCAATTTACACAATTTATGTAGTATATAATGTACATATAATTATTTTTGTGTGTTTATGTAGCATGTAAATCACGATGGTTGTAGCGTTGACCCATTCTTTATTTTTCTGTTAACAGTTAACAGAGGTTCTTGACAAAAGTCCCCATTTTGTAATTAATGAAGAGCAGTTGACACAATTATTGGTACTGGAAAGAAAAATTCACGTTAAAAAGGTTTTATGTACCTTTGAATTCTTTGTGAAATCTCTTTTTTTTGCAGTTTTATAAAAGCAGACTAAGATGTTGTTGTGAAATAGGATGAGATGTTGCTGCATACTTTGATGAAGACCTTCAAAATTAAAAAAAATAATAATCATATGATAACCACATACCAAGATTTTGTGTGGTAAAACTTATTAAGTGTCCATTGATGACAAACATCACATCAGCATGTCAGAGTTGGAGGTGTAACTGAGGTTTTATTAGGTCTAACTGACAGACATCAGTTAAAACACCTGGACGAGCAACACACAAACACACACACAGATCGAGACATTATACCAACACTGCTGCAAGTTGTCCTGACAGGTGAAGACACATTTGAAGTCGTCCTGTCTTCTGTTTTTGCATGATGACCCTGAAAGGTGCTACTTAATGTTAGTATTTATTTTTTAAGCAGCATCTAATTAGATGATTAGATGAATTGGTGTTCCAAACCGAGGGCTTTTCTGGCCGTGTGTGTGACGCTCTCCGTGCACTAATCCACGTCCGCGCGCCCACTCCCTGGGTAGACGGGTTCAGGGAAAAGCAGTGGAACACAGATGGATGGAGACCATGATCTGATTGCTTGCACACAGTGAAAAAAAAAGTCAGTATAATTCATTTGTGTTTCACATTTGAAGCCAAAAGTATTTACAGTCGGGGGCCACACGGTGGTCCGGCGGTTAGTGCGCGTGGGTTCCCACCGGGTACTCCGGCTTCCTCCCACAGTCCAAAAACATGCTAGGTTCATTGGAAACTCTAAATTGTCCAGGGAGGATCCCTGCCTTCGCCCTAAGAGAGCTGGAGATAGGCAGCAGAGCCCCGCGACACCACAGGGTAGAAAGCAGGTAGGATGATGGATGGATGGATGGAGATTACAAATGAGTGTGGAACGTCGTTCAGTCGACTGCCAGTTTTCCCTCATTTACTTTCTTTAGGGTCCAGACTGGTTTTCTTCCTTCAGCCGAACTCAATGAACTCTGTTGTCACCATTTCCTGTTTTTCATCTCAGTGTCCTCAGGCCAGCTCTCTCTCCCCCTGGCCTATACTGATTGGCAGATGGCTTCCTTGGAATTTTCTTAGGTAACATGGGTTTCCTCCTCCGATACGCCTGGTAGGAAAAAACATTTGGGTTCTGGTCTTGGAAGTTGTTGTTGTACACCTTGGTGGACGAGACGGTCCGCTCCTTTCAGGGGTCCCAGCACCTGTCCCCGTAGCTGCTCCTGTGGCTCGGGTCACTCATTTCCGGGACATCAGTGGTCCTGGAGACACCCAAAAAAGTGCAAATTACAGTTGCGGAGTGATATATGGGAGATTTCTTGCTAGCGTGCACAGATGTGCACAGATGTGTTGGTGGTAACTCTTTTCTGGGTATTAAATATGGTTGTAAAAATGCTTTTGCTTACTTGATGTAGAAGAGGACGTAAGCCTGCTTAGCCAGGACCGACTGGATGTCGGTGATGATCACGGAGTTGTCATTCATTCGGTACCACTGGCCATCGCTCGCCTGTGGAACACAACAACACAGGTTTAAACCTCTCTTCTGCTGTGTGTGTGTGAGTGAGTGATGTGACTAATGAAAATCCACACACAAATACCTTGATGTAGCAGAAATAATGGCCCGAGTGGCTGCTGCGTCCATAGTGGACTAAAACAGCGTAGAGTCTGTACACCAGTGGCTTTTCCTGGGTTTCACTCATGAAGGGATACAGGTCCAAGTACTCTGGATATCTGACGTCCTGGAGAGCCAACAAACAGCGGAATAATGTCGCATTGTGTCCTAAAACACAAGTGTTTTCTCTGATGAAGATGCTCGTACCTTGTTGATCTTTTCACCGGCGCAGATGTCAAAGCGCTTCAGGACGAGGGTGAGGACGTTGGTGCTGCGGTGGATGGTCAGGCTCTTTATGGCTGTGACCATTTTTTTACAGCTAGGGTGGACAAAAATTCGGACATTAAGAATAAAACACCGGCTCCTCATTTTGGTGTCGGCTGAGTAGTTTTGGTCACCCAAATGATGACCTGCTGCAGCTGTAGGCGTCGGGTCCGCCCAGGATTTCTGGTCTCACGAACTGTTCCAGGGCTGTTGAAACATCAGAAACAGTCTGCAAGGGAAGAAAAAGCTACTGAGCCGATGGATTTTTAAGAGGGGTGTTAAAAACGGTAAAAACACTCACCTTGATCTCTAGTAGGATGTTGAGAAATGTCTCAAACGTGTCCGAGACTGCCTGACAGTTTAAACATTTGACTGAAAAAAGAAAAACCAGAGTTTCATTGAAGACATCAGCAAAGGTGTGCAAAGACAACGACAGATTAACTGCAACTTGATGTGCTGCTTCAGACTACTAACTTCTAGATCTCAGCTGGCCACCAAAGACCTGATGAATAAACGTCGTCTCCTGCGTTTCTCTGTCAAATCTGTCACAAAGTGAAGATGAGCAGACGTAAACAGACACAAGAGGCTATAATCCAGCTCAGATAACGCGACACTGTGGCCGGGCCCGGTTTGTCCGGTTCTGGAAGGGAAGAGTTCCTACTTTGACTCAGCCAAGCAGGACTCTTGCATGGCTTCCAGGGTGCACTGGAGGAACTCGTGAGCGTCCTCTTGGCGTCCGTGATGAAAGTGATTTGCAATCACTGCGAGTTGGGAAGCAAAACTTGTCAGAGGTTGGCCAACATCGTCCGCTGTCGTCTGAATCAGGAGGAGATCTGCTGGGAACGAGGACCTGCGCTTGTACTTACGGTTGAGGACAGCGAGAACCTCCACGGGTGAGATGGTATCCCCGGACCTTTTAAACACCTTACTGATGTGAGCTTGCATGGTGCACATCATGCAGAACCCAAGTTTCTTACCTTCAACATGCACACATTCAATCAGATCCTGATGTCATACACATATTGTAAAGCAACATAAGGTGAAAAATGGTTACATGTTGCCGAGTGCTCCTGACTCAGCATGTAGTTGGCAAACGGGGGGGTGTAGGTGAGGCACTGGAGGGCTGAGTTGAGGTAACAGGTGTTGCCCACATTCTCCAGACCCGCGCCAACTTTGAACTGCTGGGTCCAGTTGAGGTGGATCCTCTCTGGAGGGAAGAGGACGGTTTGAGGCAGCCTGACGCCACTCTGGAGTCCTGAAAACACAGACTGGGCTTCAGGATCGGGCCTAATTCATGCATCCGTTTATTCTACACGGTTAGACACGTCGTACAAAGACGTCAGACAAAATTGTGCCTGCGCTGTGCGACTGCAGGCTCCCCACAACTCAGACCTGAACAAATGACGTCCATTGATATGTTGTGTTCATTTGTCGTATTCGCTTGCGAAAAAAAAACTTCTTTTTTGTACGAGCAGAAGCTATTGCACTCTTTAAGAGCTTATGGGACTGGAAGATCTAGGTTTTATGTCATTGAAGTGCATTTGATGTTGCAAATCAAAGGAAACGCCTTGATGTCACATTAAAAAATGGTCTTTGATCAAAGAAGAGTCTTTGATTTCACAAATGTCACAAAAACCAGTGTTTAGTTTTTTCCCCCTGAATAATATGGAAAGTGTTGCGTGTACAGTGAGCCCTCGCTATAACGAAACCTTCTGCACCGGCAAAGGCGCCCGAGAACGCGCCCAAAAGGAAGAGAAAGATGCTAAATATTGCAGAAAAAGACAAACTTCTGGACATGTTCCATAAGAAGGTGGTCTTTGGTTTCATCGTGTAGTTCAGTATGGTATAATACCTGTAAAAAATAAACAAAACAATTCCACAGAGTTTGTGTGTCTCTGGCTGTTTTTGTAGTTGTACTACTTAGAAGTGGTTGAAGTTAATGTGGTGTGAAGCCGACAAAATCTGTCTTTTATAATTTAATTCAAGCGCTTCTACCACCCACAGTCACGTGACTCTCCCTTAGCAGGTGATGCCCCTAGTGGACAAGTGTAGAAGTACACGTAAAACGTTTTAAAAAAAAACACACACTCACACTCACACTCACACTCACACTCACACTCCCCCCCTCTCCCTCTCTCTCTCTCACACACACACACAAATGACATCTGACTCTGTTTGTTAATCAGGGGCCTGAAGTACACTCGTGCCGTTAATGGTGTATGTAGGAGCTCATCAGTCATCTGCAGATTGTAAACAAAGCCACAGACCAAGATCTAATTTCTCACATTAACAAATGTATTTTAAGGCTTTTACCCTATACAATGCGTAGATCTTCACATGCTAAACTTAAAAAATAACTGTATTATTTCAATCTAAAGTTATTTAAGCAAAACAACAAATCATACCATTACAGACTTTTCTTCAGACAATGCAGTCAAAAAACAAAAACATCTTTTTCTAAAAACGAGGTAAAACAACAGAACATCTACCAAACCCTGATACAGGATTTCATGTATAAAAATAACTGATAGTACAGTTCAAATTAAATTCACAGTATGTTTGATACTAGAAGACACAAACTTTTTTTTTCCTTTAAAATAGTTCTGCCATTATAACAAATCTTTGTTCTCCTCAATAAAATGTTTCAAAAGTAATCAAGAATGTAAGAGTAAAGGAAGTACTCAATCCAAGAAATCAATTGCTTGGGTGAAAAAGATTAAAAGGTACGGAGTTTAAATTTGTGGATAAAAGAAGTGAGAAATGTCCTCAAGTGTGTCCAGGGAGAAAGTGGAGGTATCCGTCAGTGAAGCCTTCTTCCCACCAAAGCACTCCAGCGGCCAGGTCTTGCCCTGTTAGTTTCAGTGTAACCGGTGAACAAAGTGAAACGATTCTGCAGCTCCACGGATATGCTGACATCTCAAACCCGCAGGCCAAACAACGGCTCTTGCTCTTCTTCTCTTTGGGAACGTTTCCTGTTTGTTCATTCTTCTCAAAGCAGGTGGATCTCAGTGAAGGATGTTAATAAGGTTTCAAGTCCTGAGTTCAACTGAGCAGCAGTTGAGATGTTTAAGCTCCAGGCTCTGTGTTCGTACAAGTTTAGATATATTAAATGTATTAAATGTTTTACAGGTGAATAATAGCTAGATTTACTGCAAATTGTCCAATGCCTCAAATAGACAACGTCCCAGTATTTAAAACACTTTTCTAATTGCTGTAAAAATACATTATATTCCCAACAAAGAAGCACCATGTTGAAGTTGCTGATGTCTTTCGGGTGACATCATTAAAGGGGCGCCAACTCACAGGGCCAGTGTAGCTTTGGAAGCGTGGGAGTCACCGTTGGTTTGGCAGTAGCCATTTCCTGGGGATGAGAGGGGACATTTAACGAACAAGCTGCTACGGTAGCAGAAGATGGGTTGGAATGCAGTGAGGTGATTTACCCATGAATCCGTTGCAGTGGCGATGGGTTGAACCATTTGGTTGTGGGGTGTGGTTGGATGGCAGAAGATGGTCCTTTCTGTCGTCTTTCCCCTCCGAACGCCAATGTTTCTCTGGATTAAATCCATTGTTGTATTTACTTCCCTTTGTGGTATATTTTGGCTTGTGGTTCTCTCTCTCATTTTCGCTTCTGTTTTGCAACTCTGAGTTATTATCACTGTCATGGCGTCTTCTTTTCTTCTTCTTCTTCTTTTTTCTCTCTGTGGCTCGATCGGAATCCCTGTCCGAGCTCCTGGAAGAAAATAAAATATTAGCATTATTCCATCGCTATAAAGCAAAGTCAACGGGTGTCTTCACTGACCATAACAGAGCATCCCAACGAGAATTTAAAATTAACATGAAATACAAAGTAAATAAATGTAAAAATCTGCCAGACAAAACAATATAAAAAGCTTTAGGGATGAAATGTTTCCTCAGAGGTTTTAACTTCTACTTTTAATGCAGCACAACAAGCACCTAAACAGGCTAAGGAGGAGAAAGGAGGAGCAGCAGGAGCCAGCTGGTCGTTCATATGAATACCGCAGCCCCGAACCTGGTTTTTCTAACTAAAACATAACGACCACAGTGTCAGACATCAATAAATGATTTCAATATTAATTCAGTTCAAACAAGAATTACCATAAAACAAAGGATGTCGTTTACTCACCCACTGTCTCGGTGTCGCTCTCTGTCCTTCAGCTTCTTTTTTTTGCTCCTTTTGTGTTTCTTAGCGTGATGGGCATCATGGCTGCTCTCTCTCTCCATGCTGAAATGGTCGGGCGTCCTCTTACAGTTGGGATTCTTCCTGTCTGAAGCAGGCTCTGACGTGGCCAAGGAGGTGTGCGCAGGCGAACCCTTCGAGTGAGTGAACGTTTCAGACACCGCGGTGGTCGAGGCAGTCTGATTCTTTGACGAGTGGTCATACGTCTCCTTGCCACTGGCCTTTTCCTTCATCACCCGGAAGTCTCTGTGCTTCTCCTTCCGCTTCCAATGACCCTGAGAGCCTCCGTTGTGGGGATAATCGTGGCCCCTCCACTCACGGCCCCATTCCTCCCTGGACCAGTGGCGGTGGTGGTGGGAATACTTGTCACGGTCCCGGTTCCTGGGGTAGTGGACAGTCCGCTCTCGATGATAACCCGACTCCCAGTCCCGGTGTGAGCGACTGTGAGGAGAGCGCTCTCTGTAGGAGCGGGAATAGTGGTAATACTGATAGTCCCGCCTGTACTGGCGGCGATCACCATCACGCTCCTGACTCTTGTCCCTGTAGTGTCTTTCCTTGTCTCTCCTCCTGTCAGAATATAACCTGTCCTTCTCCTTGTCTCTGGAAGACTGTCCTTCTTCGTTTCCCAGACAGGATTTGGACTGGTAAGACTCCTGGCCGTCTGGGCACCCTTCAGCCCCCGCCGATAGACCGCTGGTCTGTGGGGTAACCGAGACTTCACTCCCACCTCCGTTCACCTTCTCTGGACCTGCAGATGCCCCACTTGTCCTTTGGGAATAGTCTGGCGGGCTGGGTAAGGCCACACCGTTCACTCCGTGATGAGCAGGAGAGGAGGCGGAGTCGTCACATGTGACAGGATGGTCGCTGGCAGCAGAGTGTGAGGGTGGGGGGCCGCCGGCAGAGGTTGGGGTGTGCAGAGGCAGAGGTTCAGACGTCTTGGTAGCCCTTGTGTCAGTGTCAGAGAGGTGCTGCTTCTCACTGGCGGCAGGACAGGGACTTTGAGAAGAGCCGTTTTGAGGGGCAGCAGTGTTATGTCGCTCGTTGCTGTAAACATAGAAATTACTTATCTATTAGACCTTGACGTTCACAGTAAATGAAAATTTAAAACATCATCTTACTTGGCTCGAATGTGGTCATTGTCTGGTCCATTAGCAGCAACGGGGGACGGAGAGGACAGACTTTCCTGATAAGCGTCAGCGTTCTGAAAGGACAAAAAAAAAAACCCAACCCCAATTGTTTATTAATCAATGAGTTATCAGTAGATATGAAGACCACAAAAACACAGAGCATGTAAATACCTCATTGGTGGCGTCGTGTCCATTCACTTTGTGGTGGTTATTCTGATTGGATTTCATTGGCCCACTGGCTGACCCATTTGTCCTGTGACCGTTGTGGAAAGCTCCTGACTCCCCATTAGTAACCTGAGGAGATTTTTCCTGCACCTCTCCCATTTTCTCGTTTCCATTAAGGTGGGACTTGTCGAAGTCAGTGTCCTGTGTGCCAGAGTTGTCCTGGTCTGATTCCTCTGAGGATTCTTGACTGTATGGCACCAAAAACGATGCTCCGTTTCCACCAGTGTGACTGTCCCCGTTACTGCAAGGTTTTCCGTTAACGTGGTTAAGATGACGGACTAAAGGAATGTCCGAATACACGCCTGAGGTAGAGTGAGGAGAGGACAAAGAACTGGAGGAAGAGCTGCTACTGGCAGAGGACGGTTGGCTGTAAGAGGAGGAGGAGGAGGAGAAGGAAGATACACGGCTATGCTTGCCATTGCCGATGTAGAACGAAAGTTTCTGCCGTTTATTTTGGTCTGGGATCGTTGTGGGCCGACTGATTGAGTGGGAAATGGATGAGGAAGCAACTCCATGGTTTGGGGTTCCCACAACACTGCTGCTGGGCTTTGAGCTAGCGGAATACTCTCTCCCAGACCCATTCCCATTAATGTGCAGGGTACTCTATGGAGAAATGACATTTCACAGATTGAGTGTCTCCTGGTCAAACCTGTGCGTGTCACATCCATAACCATTATCTTCGATTCAGTACCTTGGTCATATGTGGAGGCAGCTGAGGACCTATAAAGCCGACGCTGTTATGGTGGATGGCGGTGTTGATTCGTGGGATCACCGTGGGTCGTGGAGATGACTGACCAGGGATGCCTGGATTATGGCTCATGTGGCTATAGTCCCCTGTTTTCTTCATATCGCTGGACCTATCCATGCGTAAGAATCACGAGTGAATGAAAAACAGACGACACTGTTGTTAATTTTCAGGTGTTTTTGAAGGTTGAACCTTCTAAATTATCTTTGGTTGTGTTTTTATATGTAGTTGGCGCGTCACATCTCAAACTACAAACGAGTGATATGAGACACTGAGGCTAACTATTTAGTCTGTTAATCTCGCAGATAGCATTACATTACAGAAAGATGTTTTTGATATCATGTGAACGCTTCCCCTTCTCCACCCCATCATATTAGTGCTCATGTTCCTAAATCTAAAATCGTGTTTTACTTACTTAATGTAGAAAAGGACATATGCCTGCTGGCTGAGAACAGACCTGATGTCACTAATGGACACAGAGGAATCATTCATCTGATACCACTGCCCATTGCTTGCCTGTGAGACACAACACAGTAGGTTGAGCTTAAGTCATAATTAAATAATCTCATTTTACCAATGAGATCAAGGAAAAATGAAAGCATGTGTATTTGGCAACAGTGTTAAGGAGTACCTTTATATAGCAGAAATAATGCCCTGCATGACAGCTGAATCCAGAGTGGACCAGAACGGCATACAGTCCATAGACCTGAGGTTCTCCTTGGGACTGAGACATGAAGGGGCGCAGGTCCAAGTATTCTGGATATTTCACATCCTGGAGACCAAAAAAGCTACTGGTTAATATAAATCTTAAGTTGAACTGCTGGTTAAACAAAACCGGGCCCATACTTGTCGGAGTGTGTCATGGTACCTTTGTTATTTTGCCTCCACTGAAGTTTGCAAAACGCTTGAGTGCGAGAGTGAGCACGTTGGCGCTGCGGTGAATGGTAAATCTCTTTGAGGCTGTGACCATTTTTTTACACCTGGAGTAACAAATATTAAGTAAGTTACCAGCCAACCAAATTATACTAACACTTTCCTGATTTGTTGCGACTCTGTATTATAACTCACTTGGTGCATTTGTAGGCATTCTCTCCATCCAGCTGTTCTGGCTTTACAAACTGTTCCAGAGCCTTCGAGACACTGGGAGCAGTCTACATGCAAAAAAGGCAAAGATTCTGCTTATATATATTTGAAATATGGGAATAAATTGTTTTGCCACACCAGAGAGGCCAAAAAAAAATTCCTCATCCCTAAATGGTACTATGAATAATACAACAAGACTGTTGAAATAACTAACTAATCAGAGATTTTGACTTTCACCTTTACTTTTACAATTACCTTAATTTCAAGGGGAATATCCAGGAATGGGTCAAATGTATCCGAGACTGCTTTGCAGTTTAAACATTTCACTTAAGAAAAGGACAAACGACAAAAATCAACTTATTAGCTATTAAACTGCAAATAATTATGTTAATATAGTGATTGTAAGTCATACAAATGGCTAAGAACTTACCTCTGGACCTTAGATAGCCTCCGAAAACTTGATGGATGAATGTGGTTGCCTGTGTTTGCCGGTCCAATCTGTCACAACACAATCGAGATTTGTTTAAAAATTTAGACAAAGTGAAGAAAAAAACTCTCAATGCCGACAGAAAATTCACTTATATCTTATGCTGGAAATAAAATGTTCTAAATAAGAAAGACTGAAAGAATTTAGCACACAGACTACATGAATTCTTTTTAAAGAAGGGTTCTTCGCAGAGTATTTAATCATAGATTGAATACAGCAACATTTTCAATGTCAACAATAACCCAAACTAAAAGTGGATCCCCACCAGATTTGGAAACGGATGAAACTCACTTTGTTCCAGGTAAACAGGACTTTTGCATAGCATCCACTGTGTAGCGCAGAAACTCATGAGCATCCTCTTGGCTTCCATATCGGAAGTGTTTTGCAATTCCTGTTTGGGAGGAAAAAAACAATGATTTAAGTATATTTAAATATCAATGACTCATACATTTAAAGAAACATGCCACTGTGAAAACACCCTTTTGAGTTTGAGATACACGTTCACCCAGTAGGGAAATAGTACCAAAACACAAAAAAGTTGCTGGCTGTACTTACTTTTGAGCTCATTGAGGACGCCAATGGGCTTAATGACATTACCAGTGTTGGCAAAAACCTGAATGATGTGGTTTTGCATGGTGCACATCATGCAGAACCCAGGCTCATGACCTGCATGGATAACGTGATGAGTTCACTGAATTATTAAACACTCTTGTAGCTTATAAATAACTTAACCATTTAGAACTCATGGAAAAATTTCTCTTAGCTGGGAAGGCAATGCTACAACAACACTACAACACTAAGCCTTGAGGCCCACTGATGACATAAAATTAACCCTAATTTAATCATATAATTGAGTGATGTCATTTTCAATATAGTTATAGATATAAAGTAAATATGAGCTCACATGTTTTGGAGTGTTCTCGTGTCAACATATAGTTGGCAAATGGAGCCGTGTAGGTCAGGCATTGCAGAGCTGAATTGAGGAAACAGGTGTTCCCCATGTTCTGCAGCCCTGAACCTATGCGATGAACCTGGGTCCACTTCAGGTTAATCCGTTCTGGGGGGAAGAGGACCTTCTGGGGCATTTCAATGCCATCACCACTGATTAGCACTGGAGACACAGAGAGAACATTATTAGTAAAAACTGCACCTAATGAATTCTATATTAAAGGGTATTCTATGATAAGATTTCATGAACATCGTAACTGGAAGTCTGTTGTTATAGATGTTTTTAGAACTTGTTTTTCACATTATGTAATTGGGACTCTTAAAATAGAATGAGTGTATGAAAAAAAACACAACCCACAGAAAATAAATCATGCTTTAGAAACACCAAAATGTTTTGCTGATGGTCTACGCCTGCATGCAACGCTGGTCAGTGAGTCCGTTTCCGTGTGTGTATTAGGGTGACAAAACGCAGGAGTGACTTGGTCACCTTGCTCCTTGGGGCGGTCCACGGAGGAGGGTGTAGTGTTGAAGACTGCTGCTCCAGATGCTGAGCCCAGACAACCCGGAGCTTTCACCCTTAGAGTGTCACTGGGCTTAGTGGGACCCACCGTCCAGCTGCTAGAACAGCTGCTGTCCATTCTTACGTCTCCACTTGAAAAGGGAGATTGCTTGCACCCGACTGACTCGTGGTCAGACTTTTCAGTAGATCTGTCAACTATGGTCATCGTTCATTGCTGTAAGAGACAAGGAAAAGGTCGTCTGAATATGTTGTTGAAAATCTATACTTGAAAAGAAAAAAAGATTATTGCTCACGATATGTTAAATGTAATATCACATAACACACAAAACTTCACATTAAAGCAGTTGTGCAGTAATACAGCCAGAATGTTGCCTCGGGGCTAAAGGTCACTGGGTTCGATTCCTGTGAGGACCGTTTTTACGTGGGTTCTGGCCAAGTATTCTAGTAGAGACCGACTGGGAAATTTTAACCATGGCTTAGGTGGACAGGCGACCTGTCTGGTGTATTTCTTCCTCTTCTGATCTTTTTAAATGCCCTCCAGACTTCCACTACCTTATTTCAGTATTTCCTAATTTAAAATTAAGATTTCGCATTGCAACTAAGTAATTAAATAAATATATATATATATAAAAATACTGCTTACTTTCATAAATCCTAATCAACGTGCAAATTAAGACCCGAAGGAGCCACTTTAGTTGGCAAACCATGCCATCGCCGACAGGGGGGGGGGCTCCTGGTCGGAAGCGCGCTAGGCGCCGGTTCCCACCCACCGCTCGAGCAGCCCCAGCAGCAGACTGGCTCACGTTTCCTGACGGACGGCCGCAAGGCCTTTAGCACGCACCGCCTCTGTGTTAGCGTGAATTTAAAAAAAAAAAACGGCTGTTCGTGAGAAAAAGTGGAGTACTGATGAAAGTCCTCGCCAACAACTGGAATGCTGACAAAAATGACCACGAATTTTAACGGGAGAAGGCCGTAACAGTGAAAGCGACGGACCCAGCACATAGTTACCGAACGGAGGAAACGTTACGTCCGATGCTAACGCTGCTAGCTAGGTAGCTTAGCAAGACGAAACCCGAAAGAAATAGCGGTTGTTAACGTATCAATTGACCGTTAGCACTCCAAGAACCTCTTGTTTTAACTGCGAACTCGATTTAGTGCAGAAGGGTGAGACCGAGTGTCTGGGCGTCCTGTTAATCAGACAAGAGGCTCGACCCGGCGGCAGTGCGCGTTCACTGCGCCGTTCTCTCCGACATGGCAGAGAACCGGTCTAAGGCTACTACAACGGATCAGCGGCTGTGGCGTGTCTGGATGTAACAGAAGCACAATTTCAGTGCCACTTTATTATAGAAACAACACCGCACTCACCTGTAATCTATTACGATTGTGTAAATATCAGTTGTAAATCCATTCCTTATTTCCAGTGGGTGTCCGGCGGTGAACAATGACGTAGCTAATTGCCCACGGGTACATCCGGGTACCTTCAAAGAAACGAGGCTCCTGATTGGCTCATTCAGACTTTTTATTCATGAGGAACGTGCTCGTGAAGCTCCTCCGCATGCAGGCTCCCTTAATGTTGTGATATTTTTACATCTTTAAGTCCGTCAAAAGAACAGCTTGAGTAGCGTTTCACAGATAATTCTTTGCCAAATCAGTAACACACGAGATGAAATGTACAGTAAAGCATATTATCAATAATCAAAATCTAAGATTCGGTATGGTATTGAACAACTGAATGAAGATAAATAGTAGCATCCTTACATCCAGAGTTATACGACATTTGTGGTTCAGCCACACGCTCAAAAGAAAAAAACAACACTTTGTTATCTTGTGCAATAGTGGTAAAAATAGATACGGTAAGGCTGACAAAAGTTTTTCAAGGCTGAGAGAAAATTAACTGACTTGTGACCCCTGAAGCTGGCTTATCTGTCTTCTTAGCTGTACGATTACTTCCTCTTGCTCTTCAATTCTTTTCTGCAAGCCATGGATCACCTGCAAAGAAAAAAAGTTTATATTTCAAAATGTCACATTTTTAAGATGTAAAATCTTTCACGATGATGCATACTATATCTTTGTTGCAGAAGAGCTCGCTTTGAAGAAGCTGGCTGGCTGTTGGGCGAACGCTTGGATCTTGATTTGTTAGTTTTACGATGTACTTGGTTAGGACTGGCCATCTCTGAGAGAATGAGTCTGGAATTTTCCCGTCTCTCAAGCTCTCGAGGGTACAGGCCCGCTCCATTTCTGTTCCAAAGGGCTGAAACAGCTCGAGAGCCAGAACTCCGATGCTGTACATGTCTGACTGAAAACACGATGATGATGATGTCAACAATGTTTTTAAAAGTTATTTAAAAAATTACAAGGATGCTGAACAGGAACCTTGCAAGTCTGTGGTGTTTTTTTGTAGTCTCCATCACAACCCTGCTACAATATTACAGCTTACCTTTGAATCATAACGGGAACCTTTTAGTTGTTCTGGTGAAGCATAAACAAATGTACCAACACCTGTGGTATGAGAGGATGCTGCAAAATAAAGAAAAGCAAAAGAACCATTTAGTTGTACTGAGCCATGAAAATCAACAAGCTTTCATGTGCAGCATTACCACTGCTACTTGAGGTGGTGTTGTTTTGACCCTCCATTAATATATCCTTGCAGGCCAAGCCAAAGTCCCCAATTCGTACATAGCAGTCCTGTCCGTGGAGAAAAATGTTCCTTGGCTGCAGGGGGAAAACAAAAGAATTGGCATGAGCAGCTCCTTCTACAAAAGATGGAAGGTGTGCAGGTAGCAGGGGAGGTGCTGATACAGCTTTAGAGTACTATGATCTACCTATGAGCAAGGCACCAACCCTCCAAATGCTCAAATAGGGCTGTACGATGAGTTAGCGACTCAACCAGGGGTGTACTCTGTCCCACCCATGTGCAGCTGAATTAGGCTCCTGCCTCCCGTCTTAACCCCCCAAGGAATGAATCAGTGTGGAAAAAAAAATCTTCAGTTGAAATCAAGAAGTTAGTATTTCACGTGAAATGCACTGGCTAAAATGTGAGCAATGCAAGTTGCTTTACGAAAGAAACAAAAGCAAAAAAAAAAAAAAAATGCAACAAGGTGTACCAAAAAAAAAAAGACATCACACCCTTGAACTGGCCCCCGAGCACACACACGCACACAAGTTATCAGCGAGGGCAGGAAGAGCGCACGCCGAACTCTAAAACACCAGATTCAGATGCCACAGATGCTATTGCAGAAAATAATAATGAAGACATTTTTTTTAGATTTATGCTAATGCAGGCGTTGAATTAACTGACGACATCCTAAAATTGCAGGCGTTCATATGTGAACCGGCTGAACTAGTTTTAGAAAGCCACAGTGCTCAGAAGGTAAACGAAGGCAGACGGTACAGCGGCAGTCTGTGGGTAAGTCGGAACTAAGCAAATATCCCCAGAATGAAGACATTTTACAACCATGAATTCTATACTGCGATAATGGATGAAGATTTGGGACGTATAAAAGAATTAACCAAAAAGCATGGAAGCAACTTTTCCATCCTCGTAAAGGACACGGCACATGGAAACTTAAGAAAGGTAAAATTAAAAAAAAAAAAAAGTTTCACTGCCTTTAACAAATGTCATATGGTCAGAAAAAGTGTCAATTTTTCTCTTAAAAGAAGATTATGACTGCAAAAAAAAAAAATCAGAGAAAAAGAATGGGTTTGAGAGCAACATTTCTAGTATTCCAGTCAGCCTTGTTTTCTCATGTCTTGCCTTAGGGGCTTGCCGTCACTCCTCTCCATCTCGCTGCTTCTAACACAAGAGTAAAGAGCATTCAGAGCCTGCTATCAGCGGGAGCAGACCCTGAAATAAGGTCTTGACAAACACATTCCTATGCGCGCTCACACACGCTCACACACGCACACACACACAATATGAACAACAAACCAATGACTGTTCAAACCTACACAGAAGTTCATTTGCAAGATATTGTACTTACGTCGCATTGAAATAGTGGTTCATACACTGAGAAGCAAATTTTAGCAACTTCCTTAAACCATTTCCTGTTTTTTGCATCGCTCTCTGCCAGGGACCTGCTGGGCCAAACGGCTCTGCACTTGGTTATAAGTAGTTGGCCACGCGCCCTGCCTGCTAATCACAAATCAACTTCCAACCTCAAGACCATCAAAGATGGCGAGTGTTCAGAGGCAATGGACTGTCTACAAATCCTTTGTGTGCACGGCATAGACGTCAACGCACAGGTGAGTAGACGTTCCTACAAAAAAAACACTTTGCCTATTTTTGTACATACGACACAGTACAGCTTCTACAACGTGTCGCTAGGTGGAAGGAGGGAGCCGGCACACCGCTCTGCACCTCTCGGTGCACCACAGGGCTCTGTCCACTGTACACGCGCTGGCTAGCCACGGCGCTAATGTCAATGCTGTCAACAACAGTGGGATGACACCGCTGCACATGGCCGCTGGAATCCTGCACGAAGACCTCCTCGCCGGCTTGATCAAAGAGGGGGCCGACGTCAACTCGGTTTGTGTTGCAGGTTTAATTCCAGGTTAAAGTAGAAGCGCTCAGCTTAATAACAATAAAAAAGAAAAGAAAAGAAAAACAAAAGTTCTTGATCGTCAACCACGTCTGCCCTACGCTTATTCATATTCTCTCCGTTTCAAGGTGGTCCAGGCCTCTGGAAACACTCCTCTGCACATGGCAGTGGTAGCACTTGCAATGAAGACGGCTAAAACCCAGACCCAAGGCCAGGGCTGCATTAAAGAGTTGCTTAAAGCCGGGGCCGCCATCGACGCGGAGAACAAAGCCGGGATAACGCCTTTACACGAGGCGTGCACAATGGCCAGCGAGGAGCTGGTGGATCTGCTGCTGAGTTACGGCGCTGACGTCAACAAGTCAAACGGAGCAGGGGAGAACTGTCTCTTTCTGTTCCTGAACCACCCTCTGAATGTGAAGAACCAGTCTTTGCTGGTGAAACTGCTCCATCTGACATCCCCACTCACAGTTTACAACCATGAAGGGCAATTACCCTCAACCTTGACGCTGCCTTGCTTCACGAAACAGAGAGAGCAGCTACTAAAACTCCTTCAGCAGCCGAGGAAGCTTCAAGACATTTGCAAAAGGGTCATTTATGCATCGTATGTCCACCACAAGAGAGAAATCAGGAGCATCCTGCCTCAAAGTCTATACGACTTGGTATTTAACCACTGGGACATTTCCTTTGCGACAGATTGGGAACATGACCTCCTTAATGACACTCTTCAAAACATTTCAGCTTAACAACTGCAGAGCTGCGAGCTAAAAAGTCATCTGGAGGTGCAACTCACCTTCAGGTCTCTGTGCATTATTCCTCGGGAATGAAAGTATTCCACTCCTTCCACTATCTGTTTCAGCAGTTTGAGTGTCTGCTCAGAATCCACACGTTCATACGGACCTAAATGTGAAAACATGATGGATTTTTTTAACTTCAACACCAGGATAAACTGCTTTATGGTTTTCTTGACAGAAAAATAGTGCACGCGTGTCTCCCGTACATTTTGACGCGGCCTCCTCTTTGGGTTTCATGTTTCTTTCAGAGATCCAGTCCTTTAGCGAGCGCTCACATAGCTGCATCTGAATATAGAGCATCAAGTGGAGGTGAACCTGCAGGACGAGTGAAACAAAGAGGAATTATTCACGGTCTCATTAGGCTTCACGGCTACCGTTGCTTTTCACAAATAAGCCCGCGCACCTCTTTGGAGGGCTTTGGTAAGGTGACCTCAGACCACTGCTGAAGCTCCGTGTTGCGGCAGGAGTTGTTCATCTCGATGCTGCTCCTGCTGGAAAGCTCGTCCAGCTGTGCTACCCTGTCCCAGTCTGTGGCAGGACATTTGGAGCTCTTGATCGCTTCTTGTTGACCCAGGAAAACACACGGGACGTAGTTCCTGGGGATGCAGCGCATCGTCTTGGGACACACGACCTGGCCCGTCTCCTGGGCTGGAGCTACAGCTTTGAGGGCTTGGGTCTCGCTCTGGGGGACTTTAGGATCTGCTGGTGCTGCACTGAGGCTCTGAAAGACTATCGAGGAGCTACTGCTGTCGGGGTTCTCATCGGAACTGAGAAAGGAGAAGACACAGAAGGAACTTAGAATAATTACAGTTTATAGAACAATCCTTAACAAAATAAAAATGAGCACTTGTGCGATAGTCCATCTCATTATATTTGTAACTGTATGAATTAAAAAATGGGTAAATCATTAATAAATATTATAAAAATCAAGTTCTACCGCTGTAAAAATAGAATAAATGAAACTTCAAAATAAAAGCAATACCAGGATCAAACCCAGCACTGGATCCTACCTGTCCTGTTCTCCAGGTAAATCCAGAGCCGGCAACAGAGGATCTAGTTCTGCAACGGGAACGTTGCTCACATCGGGAATGTGTGATGACAACAACAGCCGGTGTGCAGCAGCTGAATACTCACTTGCCGCAGGCTGAACATGCTCCATCCAGGCAGTGTGATAACCCACAACACTGACATGCTGCAGACTGGATAACACTTTCACCTCCCTGAGGACCTAAATCAACCAATCAAACCATTATTAGAGTCTGTGGATACACCTCATTAGAAAAAAACACCTGAGCCTCACCTTCATGCAGTCGTCCTTTGAGACTTTTTTGATGAGGATTTTCTTCACAGCATATTTCTGTCCATCCAGCTTATTCTTTACCTACGAGACGATAACACACATGGCTGTATTCAGCAATTCAACCGTATACAAATGTTTCTTTAAAAGTATAAACTTAAAACAAACAGCTTAAAAACCTTAAAAACATTTCCATATGATCCTTTTCCAAGCCTACATATTTCTTCGAATTCGCTGAGGTACCGGGATATCTGCCCATGAAACAAGCCCTCCTTTTGTCTGTAAAGATAAGGACACAGATGTATATTTTCTAAATCTTATATACAATCTGAAATAAAAATCTCAATATTTAACCCACCTTAATGTAGGATTGTGCATGTTTAAGCCAAGACACTGTTGTCCCTGCATATGTGAAAAATAAAAAAAGATATGCTGAGTCCGTAGTGTAAACGAGGCCCTGGGCGCTACTGGGGGTTTCTCCATGTACCTGCGGATACACCGAGGAACTGGCAGCATGTAGCAGCTCCGAGAAGGCCCGGTTGTGCTGGAATCTGACAGTGCTGAACTCATCACTGATGGCCAAAGGTGACAACAGGTTCATGGCAGCCAAACGTTGGCCAATAACTGGCGAAAAGAACAGAGAGTCACTTCTAATTGATATTAATATCAAGTATCGATACTGACGAAGGCAGAAGACGTAACAACTACAATCAAATAACTGTCATGTCCCTAAAACTATAACACCTCCTGTATGTACCTTTGAAAAGCATGCGGGATCGCGTTGGATTGCTCTCATAAACGAAACACAGATGCTCCAGCAGTGATCCCAGGAGAAGGTGGTTGGGGATGGCTGAGGCAAACTCGTGGATGGAATGGTAATTTCTCCCAGCCATCAGCACCTCTTGGTTATCATCCGTGTCTGAAGCTGAGCATACGACATTGAAAAGCAAAACATTACAAAATGTATTAGGAAAAGACAATAGCAAATAATTCTTTTCATTGTCTTACCTTCTTCAATAACCTTTGCAATTATTTCAACAATATTTTTGTCTCTAAGGTCCATTTTCTGTATGGAAACACATCTGTTCTGCTCACGTTCAAAGCCAGAACTGAGCCGCTCTTGTTTATCCATGAAGGGGTGTGCACGGCAGTAGTGCTTATCTGCCTCCTCCAGCAGACGCAAGCCTCCTCCACCTAACCGTGTTCAGTAGGAGCGCATGATCAAACTTACACGCTGGGTCAGTGTCCCAGAACACAATGAGGGCAGAGGAGTGGTTATTTCACGCAGCAAAGACATGCCAGGCGTGCATACACCCCGTTTGGAGGCAGTGCGTCAGTGGAGAGATGCTTGATTGGTTTAATACCAGAGAAACCTTCAATGAAGATGCATCATGTGACTGTCGACATGGATTTGCACATCTGCTGCCTTTATGACAAACATCCCCCTTGTAATATTTTATTTGCCAACCATGTATGACTCTTATGTAATAATAGACTGCTGCATTACCTTCTGTCCCAATTGTCTGCGTATAAAATTGTGTGCTCATTGTTTACAAACCATGTGTTATACCGTCCCAATAGATAAATCAGGATCAACTGAGTGGCATACACTAAACTTAGGCAATGAACTTAATCAGACAGTCAGACGCAAAGAAAAACGCTGCTTACTGTCAAACAGGACTTCATCATCCTCTTCACTGGCAAAGGTCATGAGGCTGACCTCTGGCTTCTTGGTCCGCCGCTGGAGCAAAACATTCATGCTGCTGCTACCAGAACAATCCGCCGACATCAGGAGTTCGTTACTTGCTGAATTAAACATGTTCAAACGACTCAAAGCATTGTTCGTTTTCATAAATAAAAAGGAGAATCAGAACAGTTATCCCATATCAGCGGAAAAGTATTGTAAAATTCAGTTGACAGCTTGACGAAATACCGCATATGCGTTCTATCAATAGTTGAAGCTATTACTTTCAAGTCACATTAGTCCAGCTACCATGATGACCCACGAAGAAGAAATAATCATGGCACCGTCTGAAAATATACGCACTTGTAATGTAACGTTAAAACGATTGTAGAGTAACATTTTTAGATAAAGCTGTTTGTATAAATATTATTTAATATATCACCATAATTATAAATTATCAGAAACAATTCTGACACGAAATATAATTGTTTTTCGTTAAGTTTAATACAAAATTTTTTACACGCTCTTAAACTACCCAAGGTGACGTATTTCCGGCCGGCTTACGTCGATGATGAAATACTATATTTTGTTAAGGAAATACGTTTTAGCTAACATACCGTGTGTTCGGCTTTTTTGACATTTTATACGTTTTAATTTCATTTCTAAAACGAGAACGCACATATTTTCCTTACATGTTTATTTCTAAAAGTCGAAATGCGCAGAGTTGCGCAGGGGTGGCGCTCGTGAACAGTGCGGAATAGCGCGGCACATGGGTCACATTTGTGTTTACAGCACGATGCAAATGTGTTCAAAAGGCATTTTATCAGTAGAAATGAAACACAAACTGCAAACTACACAAACGGTTACCTGTGGCGAATAATTAGCCTTTCTCTCAGTATATTGCCGTTTTTGCAGATGTCGTTGCACCTGCTGAGGTTTTATAGCTCTTGGCGATGTCCAACACTTGGTAAGTTATTTATTTTTCCTCATTTAATTAACCAAGCCTGCATATATCGATGCGTATACACTTTGCACAACCGCGAAATTCGCATATTTGAATGTAGGAGTTGTAGTATATTGTTGTAGTTGTGGTGTTTATCATTTTTTTACATTCACCCATGCTGGTGCATGAACGTCGCCTTCTCCATCCCTCAGCAACGACATGTCAGCTGGATCAATAAAGGCCATAGACAAGCACTCGGTGCACCAGATCTGCTCTGGCCAGGTGGTGCTGACTTTGGCTACTGCTGTCAAAGAGCTGGTGGAAAACAGCATCGACGCAGGGGCCACCAATATTGGCAAGTACTCATATTTGCTGCTTTTCAGACAGGCTGCATTCACACCACAGCTGTTTCAATGGGTCAATAATAAAGGTTGTGTATATAACCGTCCTCAGACGTCCGGCTGAAGGATTGTGGCGCTGACCTAGTGGAAGTATCAGACAATGGCAAAGGAGTAGAAGAAGCCAACTTTGAAGGACTGAGTGAGTGTTGGCTTTACTTTTCTTTCACCATCGACGAACGTCTTGTTTGTGCTTAAAAACCCCGCCTTGTTGCCCTCCATAGCGTTAAAGCATCACACGTCAAAGCTCAGAGACTTTACTGATCTGATCCATGTGGAGACATTTGGATTCAGAGGTGAAGCCCTCAGCTCTTTATGTGCCCTCAGGTAAATGGATTCTACAGCTGATTTTGTCGTCTTAGCTGTCATTTCAAGAGAACATTTCCACCTGACCTTCCCTTTTCCAGCCATCTGAGTGTGGTGACCTGCCACGGGTCCAGCCAGGTGGGGACCAAGCTGGTGTTTGACCACAAAGGCCACCTGGTGCTGCGGTCCCCCCACCCCCGACAGCAAGGCACCACAGTGAGCCTGCAGCAGCTCTTCTGCACGCTGCCCGTCCGACACAAGGAGTTTCAGCGCAATATTAAAAAGGTTTTTCTCTTTTCGCACATGGTCTTCAGTGCAGCCATTGTTATCAAATATGGTGCTGTGCACGTCTTCCCAGGAATACGCCAAGATGATCCACATCCTGCAGTCCTACTGTATCATCTCTACCGGGGTGCGTATTACCTGCTCCAACCAAAACGGGCAGGGGAAGCGGAGCACAGTTCTCAGCACCAGTGGCAGCCAGAGCATCAGAGACAATATTGGAGCTATATTTGGACCAAAACAGGTTTTTCCTCTTTCCAGTCTCTATTTGCATTGTCAACAGTTTGACAAGATTATTATTTTATTATGACAATAGTGCAGGATTTAAGTGTCCCAGATCGTATTTGGTTCACTAACAGCTTCATCTCGGATCCTGTCCCGTGTTCTTCAGCTGCAGAGTCTTCTGCCTTTCCAGCAAGCGTGCCCCACCGAGAATGTTATTGAAGAATTTGGACTGAGCGGTGCCGATCTTCCCAAGCAGCTGTTCTGGTGAGTCCTACCGTTTTGGGGGGAAGTCCTCGATAAAGTGTGTCGTCTCTAAAACTCTGACTTGTATTGGTAGCATCACGGGGTTTGTGTCGCGGGGAGACCACGGTGCTGGGAGGAGCGCCTCAGACAGGCAGTTCTATTTCATTAACAATCGCCCCTGCGACCCCGTCAAGGTACATGCAGGCCAAACGACATCATTAGGCCTTACAGACTGTTTGTACCGGTGGTGAAAAAGGAAGACTTAAACGCTCCAATGGCTTTCTGCCTTTTTGCCACCTGCAGGTAATGAAGCTTGTGAACGAGGTGTATCACATGTACAACAGGCACCAGTATCCATTTGTTGCCTTGAACATCTCCGTGGCCTCCGGTAAGCAGGCCGCCAGTCTCCGCGTTGCAAAACGTGCTGCAGGCTCACTGTTTTTAAGCGTTTCCTCTCTTTATCTTTCCTCTCCCGTCTCTTCAGAGTGTGTGGATGTGAATGTAACCCCTGACAAACGCCAGGTTTTCCTTCAGGAGGAGAAGCTGCTTCTGGCTGCTCTGAAGAGCTCCCTGATCCACACCTACGAGGCCGGCGTCAACAAGATCAGCCTGAACTTTTCTTCCCTCCCCAGCGCCAGTAAGATCCCATCATCACATTTAACGTTCAAATTCCTACATCTTCCGAGCGACTGCTTCGCTTTCTCTCCTTTCTAGTCACATCGGCATCTGAAATCGGTCAACCTGCCCCGTTTCGGGACAGCAGGACGGAACCCAGTGCGGAACCGGAGCCCGGGAGCCCAAGAATCTCCCTAAACTTGGCGGGCTTTAAAGCTGCCTTTGCTAATCAGCCTGGCTCAAGTCATGGGAACAAATCAAACGTGGCAAAGGTTTCCAACAGCGGCCCAACACAGAAGACACTACCGTCCTTCCTCAAAGCAGCAGCCAGCCCCGGGGTGGCACCAGCCCCAAAGACCGACTGTTCTCCAGCGGGGAAGTCGGCGCTAGCTAGGTTCAGGTACGGGAGCTCGTTCAGTGATACCGATGCCGAGGAGGACAGCAAGTGTGCCGTAACCATGGCAACGCCACGTCCTTTCGCTCCGGAACCGAGCTCTTTAGAACCTGATGCCTACAGAGCCGATGTCAAAGAAGAAATCACAGAAGAAGTGACCAGCTGCAGTCGTTCTGAAGGAGCAGAGCCACAGACTGAGCAGAGTTCTGTCCACCAGGAGTCTAACATGGTCCCAGAGGCCAAGAGGGCAAGGATAGGGGATTTCCCTGTGAAGCCAGAGTCCAGCGTCTCCTCCAACCCTTCAGACAAATCCACCCTGGCAGTGGATTCTCCAGCCTGCCTACAGAGGAGGATGGTGCCTCTCCAGTTCTCCTTGCGGGAGCTGGCTGGGAAAATGAAGAGGTTGCTGGACCAGCAGGCACACAGGGCCAAGGAGGATCTGTGCTATCGGCGATTCAGGGCCAAAATCAGCCCTGGAGAAAACCAGAGCGCCGAGGCCGAGCTCAAAAAAGAGATCCGGTAGGTTTCTGACCCCAGAAGTGCTCCCAGCAAAGCTCGGCAATAATGCCGGGAATGTTCCTTTGCAGTGAACGATGTCATCTTCCTCCACAGCAAAGACATGTTTAAAGACATGGAGATCATCGGCCAGTTTAACCTGGGCTTCATCATCGCCAAGCTCAACTCTGACGTCTTTATCATCGACCAGCACGCCACAGATGAGAAGTACAACTTTGAGATGCTGCAGCAGCACACGGTTCTTCAAGGCCAGAAGCTCATAGCGTAAGAGTCCGATCCAGCAGATCCACGTTTCCCCCACCTGTGCCCGTCGCTGACGTGTTTGCGTCACGTTTGCAGCCCTCAGAAGCTTCACCTCACCGCCGTCAGTGAAAATATACTCATGGAAAACATTGACATTTTCAGGAAGAATGGCTTTGAATTCCAGGTCGACGAGGACGGTACGGAGCCTTTTTCATGTGATACCAGTTGCTTTGAATGATTAATATTCAAATTATTTTTTTATTTGTTGTGAATGAAGCTCAGGCGATGGAGAGGGTGAAACTGACGTCCCTGCCGACCAGTAAGAACTGGACGTTTGGACCTGCCGACATCGAAGAGCTGATCTTCATGCTGAGTGACAGCCCAGGGGTCATGTGTAGACCCTCCCGCGTTAGGCAGATGTTTGCCTCCCGGGCATGTCGCAAATCTGTGAGTAGCAGTGTTCAGATGTTGTAATCAAACACCCTGGTTGCGTTTGCACCATTTCGCCACGTTCAAAGTTGACAAAAAAATTAAATAGGTCATAACATGTTGGCATCTGGAGTAACGGAAAGCGCTTCTGTCTGAAGGTGATGATCGGCACAGCTCTGAGCCTCACCGAGATGAAGAAGCTCCTGGTCCACATGGGGGAGATGGAGCACCCGTGGAACTGTCCTCATGGCAGGCCCACCATGAGACACCTCATCAACCTGGACATCGTCTCACAGGACTGACCACATGAATGCCACATCTGCCATGTAAACTTAGTTTTTGTACTATTTTGTTAATACAATAAACATGTTTTCTAAACACTTTATTTTTGCTGCAATTTTGTACATATTTCACATTAGTGAACATTTCCCCAAACTCTCCTTCTATCCGTGGTGTGTATGGGAGCAGCTAGAGCTGGCCACGCACACAGGTTTAGATCTTTGCTCAGTAAATAACTCTGCCTCTTAATGTCACAAAAAGAACACATCCTCTCGTAGGGATTACAAATAGGAAGTGACTGAAAGCGGGGTCATGGGAGGTCAAATGGGAGCTGCGATCAGTCATCAGCATCAGAACACAGACGTCTGCACATGATGTAACCTGGGAGAAAGACCGTAACCACGACAACAGCTCTACATTGATGGTGCGTGGTTCTACAAAACACACAACTGGATATTAAATATTATCATCCTAAGAAACAAAACCAAATAAAACCCAGAGGGAAGACAGGGGTACAGAGACATATCTTCCCCTCAACCAAAAAAATCTGACTGTATTTTGTTTGATTTATTTCTTGATTTATGTTGTTCTATAGCTGCTGACTGATTAATCAACAACAGCAGTATAGCTGCAGTTACATGTGCCATAGCTGTAATGTAATATGTTGCTTTGAATTAAAGTTAATTTGATCCTTGACAAATGAATTGTCAAACATTTTTTGATCCTTTGAACCTGGTGTGTTTTGCTATCTTGGTGTATTTTCCTGCACCGTTTTAGGAGCGTTTATATCGCCTGTGTCTGTTAACTTCATTATAGGTAATTATGAAAAGAAATGCAGAAGACAATGAAGGTAAAAGACTGACGTTCCTGCCTCCTTTATTCTGAGAAGAATATTTAAAACCAGACTGAATTTACTGCACTAACATAAACATGTTACGGTCAACCGTTTCAATGACTTTTGACCCATTTAGGCTTCCGTAAACAGCGTCGTTACCATGGAGACGCGTTGAGCTCGTGGTGTAAACAAAAAATACACGGAAATTTAGTTTAAGAAATTGAGATAAGAACAGCGGACCAAACAGATTTGATGCAGATGCCATGACGTCGGTGACCTGTCCTGACTCCGCAGACGAGGACTCGGTGGAAGCGAAGCTGACAAAAGTGGGTGGAAGCGACCGTCAGCCCGACGAGGTCGAGGCTCTGGAACTCTACACGCTCACCTGTTTAACCGTGCAGAGGTAACATTTGTGGAATAAGATCCTGTGTTTGTTGGTCAACCACAGATAGTGTTAGCATGGCTACTTGGCAGGTATGAGGGGGAGACGTGTGAAGGCCGGTTTCACGGAGAAGGACTCGCCTACTTTGAAGGAGGCCACATGTACAAGGTACACGTTGAACCAGGGTTTTGACCTGTATTTAATTTAAGCAGTGTTCTGTTGTTTGCAAATATATTTGAATTGAAAGGCCTGCAAAAGCTATTCAAAAAGAACTTTTCAATGATATTTTTTGGTATACTTTTAAATCAACAAACAGCTGCCCTGTGTTGCCTTTCCAGGGGTGGTTTTCCAAGGGTCTCATGGATGGATGTGGTGTCTTCACACACGCTGATGGATTCAAATATGAGGTTTGCGCCCCCGAGGACACTAATAACCCTCTGTTGCGTGGAGTACAGACGCTTGAGCGTGCGTCACGTCCAACCTTCATGCCGTGAATCGATCCAACAGGGAGAATTTGTGTGCAACCTGCCCATGGGCCAGGGCAGCTACACCTGGCCTAACGGCTGCACCTATGACGGGGAGGTGTATAACTGCTTACGTCATGGGATGGGAACCTACAAAAGTTTAAAGAACAGCGTGGAGTACACCGGAGAGTGGAGCCTGGGAAAGAGACACGGAAAGGTGGGATTGAGCAGTGAGCCTCCGGCCGGTACTTCGGCTGTCTTTGAACGATTTGTCTCTTTTTAATTTAGGGAGCCATCTATTACAACCAGGAAAAGACCTCCTGGTACAAGGGAGACTGGGTGAGGAACCGGAAAGAAGGGTGGGGAGTGAGATGGTACGCGCCGACCTTTGACCTCTCGGTACCGCGTCTGTATCTGACCCGTCTGGAGGTGACGCCCGTCTGTTAACAGCTACCCCTCAGGGAACATTTACTCTGGGGAGTGGAGGAACAACCTGAGACACGGAGAAGGCACAATGAGGTGGACGAACCTCCGGCAGCAGTACGTGGGCGCGTGGCAGGGCGGAGTCCAGGTGTGACGGAAGCCCCGGAGATTCCCGTCCTTAAACGATCCGTTTGGCGTCACGGGCTGCCTTCTTTTCCTGCAGCATGGCCGAGGAACTCACTTCTGGAACATAAGCCAGGGGGACGAGCTGCATTTCTTCCTCAACAGTCATCACACGGGAGAGTTTGTGCAGGGCCAGAGACACGGCCGAGGCCGCGTCTGCTTCGCCAGCGGCGCCAGCTATGAGGCGGAGTGGCACAACAACCGGAGCCTTTCCCAGGTACGGGAACCGCCGGCAGGCGGGGGAACCCTGCTGTCACCTCCTGCTGACAGCGTCTCTGTCACGCAGGGGAAGTTCACCAGTGCAGACGGGCGCGTGTTTGAAGGGGACCTGGTGTACGACCTGATGATGGCGCACTGCCTGAAGTCGAGCAGAGAGCTCAACCCTCTGAGTGGTAAACCCCTGCAGGCCTGTCAAAGTGCTCAGCCTGGGCACCCCGTCACACACTCCTAACTCAGAGGTCCCCCTGTGTGTGTGTGTGTGCACCAGACATGACTCTGAACATCGGACACCTGCTGGCCGTGATCCCCGCCGAGGAGCGCGACAGCGAGTACGAGCAGGTCAGGCTGGGCTGCGGAAACGTC
>CAAE01014738.1:1371661-1384807 GCA_000180735.1 Tetraodon nigroviridis
TGTGTAAAAGGTACGACCAGCATTCTACTTTACTATATCACAACAAAACAAGCTAATGTTACTCTTAGTTACAGCGCAATACACAAAAACAGCAGTTTAAGTAGAGATAGTAGGATGCACGACACACACACACACACACACACACACACACACACACACACACAGAGTAATGCACAAAACCAAGTACAATAATAATAGTAAAATAATAATAGAAACTGCTTTTTTGATTCAGGTTTTTTGTTTAGGCAGCCAGACTTCACTACGCTTGCAGTAAATCACTTACACAAGTTCTGGAAAATGTATAAAAACTACTGTAAACGCAAAGGTGACCAAACCATGACCTGCCGTGACCTGCTGTGCCTATTTAAGGTGTGTTACCTGGATTTTTTTTATTATTAAAAAAGGTATAGTAACCTAAGTAGTAGTAAGAAATATCCAATTTTTTAAAAAATATGACAACTAAATTCATGTGGTTTTCTTTTCTCTGCCAGGATCTAAACCTACTGGACCATGATCTGACCACGTCCAGACTAATGAAGGTCATCGCTGCAGAGAGGCTCGACCCCACCAATCTGACCTCCTGTCTGGATGAGGAGGTGCTCCTGCGTCCAGGGCGGCTCTTTGTCCCTGCTCACTCACCTAAATACCGTCTCTGTCTCACTTCCTGGGGCGTAGATTACGTTCCTGGAATTTTTGGAAGTACTCTTCGGGTGTGCTGAGCTGTTCCTGCAGCTGTCTGACGCTCCTGACGGACGTCCACCGTCCAGCCCTGGTGCTGAGGTCAGGGATGTTCACATGTTACTGATGTTGCACCAGTTCGTTTTTATATGACCGTATTTATATTTTTGTAATTACAGGCAGAGATTTCAAGTGATCCAACTGACATTCCCACTGGTCAGAACCAAAAGAGTGAAGAAGACCTAACCCTAGCTACAGGTGAATCACAGACTGCAGGTTGGTTTCGTTGGTTTTATACTCTGACATTGTTAATATTGACTTGTGTATTTAAAAATTAGAAACGAAGGCAGTCGAGACACAATGACACCACTAGTAGTAAATAAAATTACTAATGAAAAATACAGCATTCAAATCACCTTTTAAGCTCATAAACTGCTTAAATTATTATTATTGTTATTGTTTTCATCAGAACACTTCAGGATGTCTCCACAACCAACAGAAGAACATGACGATCAGGGAGAGAAAACCAAAGATGACAAGGTCAAAGTCTGTGAAGTGCAACGGAATCTTGGCAGAGTTAATCAGTTCTTCGATCAGCTTTTGGACGCAAAAATCAGCCACTGACACGCAGACATTTTCATTCCGAGAAATAAACTTGGTGAACAGTAGTAGTAGTACCCACGTGTTTCCACTAGATGGCGCTGCCGCGTCGCATTCAGTTCCCGTGGGTCTCGCTTTTAACCCGTTTCCGGTCGGGTGCGGAAATGACGTCTTGAATGAATCGAAAACGTCTCGCAGAGCGACCATAAAGATCACAGAAAATTACTCACACTTGTACCTGTGGACAATCTACCAACTGGCCAGCTGTTTCCCCCTGAATGCATGTCTTTGGGCTGTGGGAGGAAAGTGGAGCATCCACAGGCAAACAGAGCCAGAACCGCCCCTGGCCCCCTGGGGATTCAACGCACAACCTTCTGGCTGCGTGGACAATGTCTGCACCGCCATACTGCCCCTTATTTCATTTCTGTTACACCTAAATTTGTGATTCATGTGCTTTTCGGCAGTATTGTCAAAGAAGGAAATCAAAAGCAAACTGGGGCGTTAGTGCAAGCGGACGGAAGGAGGACAGATTACGATTTACATCAAAACTAGTTGCTGTTTTATTATTGTAAAAGTGAAAAGCGTCGTAAAAACAATACTATATACTCCACTCCTTAATAAACTCAAAAATCACTTGGTTTTTTTTTTCCGCTTTCAAAATCATTGAAAAAATTGTAAATATAAACATATCTAATAAAAAAAACAATGTGCCACTATAACGGAGGGGTAAAGACCATCAGGTCACTCGGACAGACAGACGGACGTATGCGGTCCTTCGGGTTGGGGGTGAAGAGGAGCAGAGCAGAATCCGCTGTCGGGGTCTGCGGAGGAAAACACAAGTCAGCAATGATAAGAATGCAAGAAAGAAATGGAATATTGAGTGTAAAGAGGAGAAGAAAGACAAACTATGACCTGTGGTGAGTGGAGTATCGGAAAAGAGGACACCGCTGGCAGGGCTGTGGTGACGGTGAGAAGTGAAGAAACATCACATTTGTGCGTCCAAAAGAGAGGTGGCAAAAGCAGGTGGAGAAGGGCATAAAAAGGGTGGTGGTCCACTAAACTCACCTGTTCTTTGCTGAGAAAGCTGATCCTCTCTTTGAGCTTTGGGACTCTCCATTTCTACGTCTGCCATGGGCGAGAGCATCTCCACGCTGCCCGTGTCCCCCGGGGACATGCTGCACCTCTGAGAAGGCTGGAGGTAGCGCTCGAAGTCCAAGCCGGGAATTTCCTAAATTCAGAGGAGAACAACGTGTCTGGGGTCATTCAGCGGAGGAGAGGAAATGTCGGTGAAACCCGATGGGTTACCTCAACAGCGGACGTGTTTCCGGCCTCAGCGGGAGCTGGGCTCGGGGGTGGGAGTATGGACGCGGCACCAGGGCCGACCGGCGGCGGCATCTCACGTGGGGGTGGAGGGACAACGTCAGCTGCCTCAGCGGCAGAAACAGCTGCGAGCGTCTCCGTGACGACGCTGCATTCAGAATCAGGAAGAGAAGCCTTCCCACACGGAGACCTCGGAGCTGGTCCTGGAGTTTGAGCGGGACCGGAAGGAGCGTGGGAGCGCCGGGAGTGGAAGGCGGGAACGGGGGTCAGCGCCAGGGAGCGTCGAGTGCCTCGCCGGGGGGGAGGGGCAGCAGGGGGAGGCTGGAGGCTGGACGCCACCCAGGCGGCTGGATCTCCTCAGGGATCCTGCAACAGAAGGTCCTGGAGCCATCAGCCCAGCCCCAGCGGATGTGGGAACCAGGAAACCAGCGCGGTAAAGTGTTTCCTCTCACCTGGGGGCTTGGCGGGGCTCTCCACATGGAAGAACCCTCCATCGAAGACCACGGGCTCCGACGGCTGCGACCCGGCCTGCGCTTCCTCGGCTCCGGAGTCCGTATTCCCGGCCGCCTGCTGTCTGGCCCTCATGGCTGCTTTTACAGCAGCCAGGCGAGACTTTGCTGCCGCTTTGCTTCCCGTCGGCTTGGCTGGCGCATCCGATGGTTTCTGAGAGAGAGAGGATGTGATGGACGAGGTGAGAAACACGGGCCAAAGATGGCGTCAGCGTGTGGAGTCTTCACCTTCACTGGTCTCTTGGCTCGTGGCGGTGGCTTCCGCTCCTCCACCCAGGACCGGCTCTCTGCTTCTTTCAAAGCAGCAAACTTTTTGTTGACATCCTCCACCTGAATTATGGAGGCAAAAACAAAACCAAAACGGTTTCTTTTTGCCTTTTGTGTCACAAATCAGCATGAATTCTTCCTTCCTTCTACTGGCCTGGTAATAAACCATGTCCCAAAACCCCTGCAGGTCAGTGCACGTGGTGACCTTCTCTCCTCGGGCGAATTCACAGTCGTCCACCAGTCCGGTGAACTGCTTGAAGCGCTCCTTCATCAGCAGCCTGGCCTGGCCCACCGCCGTGCGCATCCGGTCCCTCACTGAGCAGACAGGGTTGGGTGAGGGATTCGCCCTCGCAGCCGCGGTCGGCGAAGGCACACGGGGGTAGAAAGGTGAACTCACTCTCCTCCGGAATGGACCCGTCTTCTATTTTAGCCTCCCAGTGGACGCACAGGCTCGTCAGCCTGTCGGTCTCCGTGGCAACCTCTGCCCGGAAGTACGGGACGTTGTGCTGGGGTTCGGCGGCGCAGGCCGGGGGTGGAGGGGCCTCCGCAGGGGGAGGGCACGGAGGGGTTTTAGGCTGCGGGGGGGTACCTGGCACATCCTGAGGCCCAAAATCCAGGACCGGAGCAGGAGGGAGGCTGAAGCTGAGGCTGTGGGGGAAAGGTGGCGGCAAGGACGGTCATTTTCAAGAACAAGCTAGCAAAACGACTTCACGCAGCACCTAAAACCCGATTAAAGGCGACAGAACACACGCCTACCTCGGCGTAAGGAAAGCATCCGCTGACTGAGGCGTGAGAGGCTCAAATTTAAAGAGCGTCAGGCCAGCAGGAGCCTGGAAGGTGAAATCCTTGGGTGCGAAAGAGGGAGTTTCCGGAGCACCCTGAGCAGGGACGGAGTCAGCCCGAGGCTGCTCCGTCACGCTGGGCTTGCTGGGCGGGCCTGCTCCTTCCCCACACTCCTGCACACAAAAAGAAAGTGATTACAGCCGTAGGTCACATGACGGACAGACAGTCGGGCTGAGGTGCTCACCGTGGCAACAGCAGGCGCAACGGCTTCTATATCACAATAAAAGAAAACAGCGTAAAGGCCAAAAATCTCTACAGGATATTCTTTTGCTTTCAAAAGAGGAGACCTTTGTTTTCCTTTTGTGTGACAGAGTAGGGGGCCACGGCCTGGACTGTCGCCCTGCTTCTTGTCGTTCTTGTTACTAAAGACGAGAAGAATTTTTTCCACAAATGAACTTTTTGGGTCAAAAAAGCCAAATTTTTCAGCATCAGTTCACCCGTGATATCAGGTCTTTATTGGAAAAAAGAAGAGCTCAACGAGACAGCTCCGTTTATACCTGCCGGCTCCTTCGGCTTGTCGTTCTCCACAGGCTTCCTGAAAACCGGAGGCCTGCTGGCCGATCTGGTCGATGGCGGCTCAGCTAGAAATGAATAATAGAGTAAAAAAAAACCCCGTGGGTGTACAAGGCCTGTATTTTTGGTTTTTTACCAGTCTTGGCTTTAGTCTGCGAGGTTGCAGACTTGACGGGTGCTGCTTGGGTCCTGGTGGGCCTTTGAGTGGGTTGAGCTACAGGAGTGAAAAATAGGACGAAAATACAAGATCAAAGAGCAGTTTAAATTAAAATTAAAAAAAGATAATGGGTAATTACCTTTTATTGCCATGGTGTTTGGTTCCTGCGTCTTTAGAGGATTCTGTACATTTGAAAACATCATAATAAGAAATTTAGGGTTCCGCCAATCAGAACGCAACGTAAACATGTGAAAAACTGCAGTACCGTCTGCAAATGCAGCTGCTGCTTCATGGAGCGGGTGACTCTGGTATGGTGGGATGGAGCCGTGTGCTCTTTAATCTGAAAGAGGAGCACTCATCTAAGAAAGACATTCCCCTTTGGGAGGAGTGAACGTGTGGCCCCCGTCTGACCTCCTTCCCTCTGGTGGAGGCAGCCGGGCCAGAGAACACCACCAGGCTGTCCTTTGGGTGATAGAGACCCGTCTTGAAAACTCCCCGCCGTTCTTTCTCTCGCTTTTCTTTTTCTTTTTGTACAGCCTTCCGCTCTTTCCATCGCTCCAGCTGTTTCATTCGTTCTTCCACAGCTGCCTCTGTTCAAAAAGCATTGAAAGGTGGATTAAAGCCAGGAAAAGCCTTCCTATCACTTAGGAATTGGCAAATCAACAAAGGGACGGGGGTTTTTTTGCTCGTTGGTTTTTACTTTTGGCCAGTGCTGTTTCATTTAAGGTCCTCTGATGAAGGACGGACGTGTTGGTCGTCAGGGCAGAAGCGTCCGCGGAGGACGCGTCCAGCTCGGGCAGCTTCTCCAGCCGCCTCCGGGCGTTCAGCGTCCGCTCCCGGTTCTCCTTCTGGGTCTGAGACCGTCGACGGGACATCTTTATCCTCAGCATCGACACACTGTTGTCGCGCTGGGACAGGTGTGAGAATTTAGATTCCATCCTCGGGGTCCTGCAGGAAATAGAAACCCCAAGTTATCCAACAGTCTGATATTTACGCCGTGGTTGGACTATTAGGCAACTCACATGACAATGACAAAATGCATTTTCATCAACATAACTACACATTATCAGGCGTGCTAAATCAAACCACACCACACCTACTATGTATTTCTATGACGCACAGCCCTAGAACATGTTAAGTAATAATGTGGCTGTTGCAATAGACGCGACTACAAACACGAAGGGGTCCACCGGCCAAGATCTCGGAGTTTTAGAGAACCGTCTTCATGTTTCTTACCTTGATTTGTTGTTGAAATCTAACGTAAGATTTTATTCTTTCACTGTACCGCAAAAACACCTACAAAACAACGGGCGACGTCTGGTCAAAAACAAGGGAACTAGTTTTTGAATTTTCAATACTCGACGCTGATTGGCTATAATTCCGGAAATGGCGGTTTTCTCCGGGGGCGGTCCTACTTCTACCACGCGCCTCCCAACAGCTCTTCCAAGTTTTAGCGCCACCTTTCGGTCCGGAGTTTGAAATACGAAGTTCGAATTTTTATTTGGCTTAGAAATTTTAATGTTTTATGTCAATTTTTTTAAATGATCTGAATAGAGCATTTGTTGTAACTGGGAAAGAAAAAAAAAACAAAAAGAAAAATACTTTGTAAAAGGAATTCTTAATTTATTTGAATTTATCATTTCAAAAAACTATATGAACCACTAATCATAAAGGAACCAAATTTAAATTGTGCATGTCAATTGAGGACTATGTCACATTGTGTTAAATAAAAATAAACTGAACAAATACAATTTTACAAATATGTACAAAGAAAACAAATATGAATTCCATACAGATCTCAATGTACACTTAATTACAGAAAGATTAGACTATTTTATTTGGACAAATAGAAAAACAAAACCTTAGCGAAAGACATGATGAAATTATATTTATAATCGTATTCCTGCACTATGAGGATGTTGTCAAGAGACAACTTTAGTGTGGTGAGACAGAATCCCTCTGCTGCGTCAGTCCAAGAAGAATATATTGTTAAACTGTGTTGCACAGAGCTTCTTAACTTCCTCTGCGGAGAGAACGACAACAGATCAGGAATGGACCCAGAAACACAGGTTGAAAACAAGATGAACTAGACTTACCGTTTACTTCTATCAAGTTGGCGTTCTTCTGATTGAGGATCACATAGAGCTCTCTCTGGTCTGACTTCTTGCCGACTACCCAGTAGTCCGTCATAGCTTTCACTATAATTTCTTCATCTTCATCCACCCTGTGAGACAGACCGCCAATAACACTCAACAATTAGGCCAACAAGCATTTCTAAAGTAGGCTGAAATGTCAGTAGCATTATACTGGTTAAGTTAAACGATGTAATTTTACCACTAGCGAGTCTGATGAAGCTCGTTCATCAAACCATGGAAACTATGAAGAGCGTTTTAGTTTATCTACTTTGTCTGGAAACTACTGATTCTGGTCAAGGCAGATACAGCCCCAGCATCTGTCACAGGTCAAACGTTGGCCAGGAGTACCTGGCAAAGTCACAGTTGATGTCTCCCAGGATCTTCATCAGGTCCGGGTGGACGGAGGTGAGGCAGACGCTGGCCGTTTTTCTCATGTGGATGGTGCTCTTCTCCGCCAGATTCATGTGGTTGAAGTAGATGAACTTAAACTGGGGCTCTTTCTCCGGCCTGAACGGACAAAACATTCAAACAAAGGGAATATTTTAGGAATATTATAAAGAATATGATATACATGAATACTCCTACTTTAGAGAGATGGCCAAGCCTTTCAGCTTGTTTACCAAGCGCTTGTTTATAAAATGAACAGGCACGGACTGCCTTAACCGTACCACGTACTAACACCGACTAAATATTTTAATGCTTTGTGATAGTGCCATTTCAATCCACACATTACACAATATATTTTTAACTAGAATGTCTCTAATTACAGATCTCCTGAGGCTGAATCAGGATGGACGTGGCTGCCAGCTGGGAAATATGGGACGGTGGTATTTATTCAGAGAGGGTTCTTCACTAAGGCGATTAAAAAAGGGGCCCATAAAACAGCCAAGGCGCCGGAGTCCAGTGTTGGATTACAAGCAACGGCGTATCTGAAGCTGAATGATGGCGTTAAATGAGAACGCCAGCATGCCCCTCTGCTTGAGTTACCCCCGTGTCGACCCTTGATGAGATCCGGTGTTTGAGAGTCTCCTCCAGCACCAGCAAAATAGACCTAATACAAAGTAGGTCTCAAAATGGTGACAAACAAAAGTGCTTCTTGTCAATTCAACAATGTATTAATCAGTAGAACTATTTTATTTCTAGCTAGAACAACAAATGAAAGAGGTAAAAGGGGATTAACATTTAGGTTCACAAGTTTCAAGTGAATGAACCAGATGAAAAGAACGGCGATCGTTAGTCGAGGCAGCAATAGAAGCAACCAGAGCAATTACGAGCAGAGGAGTGAGAGGCTGCACTGACCCTGATATCCTGCGGTTAATGGTGAATTGTTCACATATGTCAGAGGCCAGCAGGGTGAGCTGAGGACCCACCAGCTTGTCCAGCTGCTCACAAAAGTCCCTGGTCAGCTCCACAGAAGCTAGAGCCAGAGAGCAGGAAAGCATGTGAGCATCAAAAGCGACCCGCCGGCACGGCTCGGAGTGGGCGACGGGTGTGCACCTACCGCTGATCATGAAGCAGGCTGCTGCACTCATCGCCTGCAAAACGGCAGGTTCATGCAAATGAACGCAGATTCAGAGTCACACAGTTCAGATATCACATTAACGTGATGGGCAGCCACAGATTTACCTCATCTTTCTAAAATAGATCCGAATAATCCCAACAACCCAGACCTCTTACACAGAAGTGGAACACAAAATCACTCTTTTATAACCAAATCCTCCAATCATATTATTAACCCTCATCTCTATTTGAAAAAATTTTGCACATAAACAAGTGCATGCATTAAGCCTTTAAGCTGATGCGCAATGGCGGAGCAGCTCTCGTACCTTATAAACTATCAGATGCAGCTCCTCATAGCCGTCCTCTGCACTGACAAATATTTTTGGAAATCGGAATTTGGCCTCAGGATCATTCAGATTAAGAGGTCCCGTCAGAAACCTGGCGAGGAGAAAAAAAAAAAGGGGTAGTTGCCAGAATATTCCATTAATAAACCGCTATCTGAGAAGACTGAGGGAAGCAGTAGCAGTTACTATATTTAATGTCGAGGCCTGATTAAGTGCATGTCCGTGCGCCTCTAAATTGAGGGAGGCTTCTAGCTGAGTTTGCATGAATAATCTATGCGACAGGACTGTCTACAAGGCAGCTGGCAGTAGTCAGACTATGGCTGGAGTCGATCTTGTGTCAAAGGATAAATGATCTATATAGCTTACTTGGCACCTATGTCAGGATCAACGCTCCAAAAAGTTTTCGATTGTGGAGAAAGAATCAAACATTGCTCTTATACACAAAGTTATCTTAGGCTAATCCACGTCAGGAGCGCAGACCACTAGACTGACTTCACTACCTTTGCTCGCCCGTAAAAGTGGTCTGTGGCCAAAGACTGAAGAGAGGAGAACCGTCTTTGGCTTTGGTTGTCTTTGGTTCTAAGCAGGTTTGGGGATCAAAACAGGCAACACTAAATGGCTCCACGGGGCCTCACCTCCCATAGTGCAACAGATTCCCTGCAAGCTCGGGCCTCAGAGGAGAGTCTCTACCAGCCAACTGAGGAGAGAACATTGGTGAATTCACTGCCAAACTAATATAAATAAGCTTGAATTTACATTAGCTTCATCGTGTCCTTCATGGCAATCTGGCGTTATCTGGGCCCTGTAAACGAGATCAATGCCTCCTCACCTCTGGTTCGGTGTGTCTGGGGAACAGTGACGTGGTCAAGTATTTGTACAGGATCCTCATGTCATCTTGTTCCAGTCCGCTCCTGCATGCCCAACCACAAAAAGGAGATTATACCACCCTTAACTTGAACATAATCTATAAAATTCCAAACTATGCATGGCTGTGTACAGTCTTTTGAAATGTGAAACTAAAAATAGTGTCACGTATCGCAGTTTGAGCTGTGCAGGGACAAAAAAACACAGAGGTTACACAAACAGCACGTGTTCAGTGTACCAGATGAGCTGATCATTGTAGAGGAAGGCTGTGTATTTGACCAGGCTGAGGCTCTCTTCCACCCTGTTCACAAACGACTGGATCTTCAGGTAGGTCATCTTATCCAGAGGGAAGAAGCTGATTCCTCCAAACACATCCAGCAGGTCCGAGGATTGCAAGTGGAGAGTCTGCAGATACTGAAACACCAGTATGGACATACAGGCAAACGAGTGTAGGTAAGGAATCCTCCAACAATTAAGAAATGTCTTCATATAAAAGCTTTAATTATTCAGTCTCCTTCAGTACAATAACAAAATATTCCAATTTGAAAAAAGCCTGTGAGACTGGGACAGAATTTTTTTCTAACCTTTAAAAACCCAAAACAGATGCTCCTGCAGGGGAATGTAGAGAAGAAAGCCAAGCAAAGAGAGAGAGGGGATAGGGAGGAGACAAGACAACACTACATGTGTTTGCTTACAGTGCAATAAGGAGCTCAGCAAAGCCAACTGTATCATCAGGAGGCACGTGCACACCAACATGCACGCCCTGACGGGCACAGGACAGCCTGGCTCTGGCTAGCACAGAGTCAACACTTTCTGAACTTGATGGACGTTCTTTAATGATAATTCCGTATTTTTAGTCGTTTCCAAAGCTGATTTGAAGCATGACTGCAAAGCTTGGTACAGAAACGTGGACGAGTACAGCCTCCGCGTATGCTAAAGTAGAGATCTGTCCATGTGACTGACCGTGGGGACCTGCTGATTTCCTACAGCATCTACTGGTCCATTTATAAAAACACAAATACACGTACAGAAAGAATCAAACACAGGTACAGCAGAAATAAAAAGTCTACACAGCCCTATTCAGATACTGTGGTGAGCTCTTTACCTTGTAGAAGAACTTTTCAAGCTTCTGCATCAGCAGCTCCACTCCTCCAGTCTCCATTGCTCTGGCAAAGGTGCCATTGAACAGCTAGAAGAAATCCATCCGTTCCAGGGTATTACTGTGCTTTCCCCTCAGCCGGAGCAAACTAACATGCCTGGTCACACTCACCTTATACATGCTGTAACATTGTCTTACCACTGCCCCATAAACTGTGTCCTGCAGGCACAACAACATCTATTAAATGTGCATGTTTTGGGTCATGACAGCGCTGACTAAAAAAATATTGTTTGAATCGAGATGAATCGTTCCATACTCACAAGAATTTCCTCCTCTTGATATTCTATTGTTTGACTTTTACCATCTTTGTTCGGCTTCTCGATCATTGGGTTTCGAACCACCTAGAGAATCATTCAGCAGAATAACTATAAGGTTCAGCAAGCCAAGTTTCAAACAGTAAGTAAAAATTAAACAAATACGCAGAAGCCTTGGGTATACCATGACTATCCAAAAATTGTTTTCAGGTTCAAAGAAAAACTGGCGGTTCTTCTGCGTGTGAAGAGACTTAGCTGGTTTTGTTGGACAGAACGTCCTAAAAATGAACAAATGACAAGGATCAGTATGACTCTTCCTACTTGTCATTATATTTCTCTTTTCTGAAATCTGTACCTAGTAAACTGTACGATGGCTTCACAAAGGCCCACATTTCGGATCTTCTCATTCTTCTCCACATCACTCGGATGGTAAAACAAAATCTTCTTCTCTTCCTAAAAGAAAGAAGCATTCACACAAATGAACTTATTTAAAATCCAGGTCTTCTCAAAAATAAAAATGAAAACATAAACAAAGGGAGTTGTAATATGTGAGCTTCGTATAAAACCTACCTCTCCTTCCCGGGGTCCAAACGTAGGGTTATAAATAAAAAAGCTGAGCAGAGATGGTGTGTACTGTTTCTCCTGCATTCCAGACGCCATTCTAGGACTGAAACAAAAACAAAACTGTGGAGAAAATGTGCTAAATGTTTTTTATTTTATGGTTTATTTTTACAAAATATATGCTTTACCTAATCATCTGCATTAGTGTAGCTCTACGTGGGATGCCTTTACTGCAAAGGCTGTTTGGTTAGCATGCCACGTGTCTGCAGAATAAACACAAGAACATCACATACATGCTACAAATACCAAATAAGTTTAATTAGAAACATGTAAGGGAGTCAATACACCAATACAGTTATTGACAATACAGCCACATTACAGGATTAAAACTGCTTTACTCTGCACACAATAAACATTATGACTGAGTATTGTAACATAAATTTAAAAAAAGTGTCACCTATTAATGACTTTGCACTGTCACATTATGATAAATGCAGGAGAAGTAACAGTTTCACTACAATATAGTACAAACACGAATACATCTTTTCCTATATCATACGTTACGTATAAGCCTAAATTCTTTCCTTACGATTTCTTGTAATGCTATGGCAGAATATAATTGGATGAGGTATACAACCATTTGTTAAAAATAAATACATGTTACTTATTTTGTTGCTAACATTTGTAGCCTTGTTAAAATCGCAGAATATGTGAGCTACACTGTAACCAGAAGTAAAAACAACAACTCATAAAACACGAAACGGCGCGGCGTTTATGTCTGCCATTAACAAGAATCTAACCACACAAACACAGCTGTCTGATTATATTGAGCAAAGATGTTTTTGAGCAGCTGTAAGCCCGTTTCAGAAGCTAGCGTACTAGCTACTCTGTTAGCATTGGAGTAGTGTTTATTGGTATTTAGTTAGACATTACGCTAGCAAAAAAAAAAAAAAAAAAAGAGAGAGAAACGAAAACAGCACTCACCTTACAGAATATTAACCAGAGACATTTAGGACAGTGTAAAAAACTTCATGGTAAAACATTAAAAATAAGGAAATGAAATCAATGAGAGGAGAAGCCTCACTACTTCACACATTCCACTTCCTGTTTTTGACACGAATGTGTAACAAATTCAACAGTTCGAAAGAAACTCACTAAAACCGAATAATGGTTCCTAGTCTGAATTTTTCTCTCTTTGCAAATTTCTCATAACTGGACAGACATTGCCTTGCGCAACATACAAACAAACGGATTCAGAAATAAACTAATAAACAAATTTCGAAAAGTATGGTTTTTTTTTTCAGTGGGATTCGAGCATTGTTGCATATTTTCATAACATTTCAATTTAGGGGGGCTTTGGGAGTTTTATTTCACAAGTTTATTCATTTTACAGTCTGTCAATCATACAGAAATTAAATAACAGAAAACAAATTTGAAAATAA